>CM055406.1:127157326-127174396 GCA_029228625.1 Pseudolycoriella hygida
CGAAATAGGAAGTGTACGAAATAGGAAGTGTGCGAAATTGGAGTGTACGAAATTGAATTGAAAGGTATACAAAATAGGACTCAACGATATTTGAGGCAGTGTACGAAAAAAATTTGGGAGATTTGTCGGGTCAGCTCTGATTCATTAAGGCATTAACATTTCCCTTACATTTTGTACGGAAGGTGCAGATTTTCAGCAAAAGTCAATGGTACTGAACATTTTTTCTGGGAGGTCCATCGGAAATTTGAGGATTGTAGAATGAGGAGGCGAATTTTTTGCCATCAGACAGTTCCACGTAATAGTTCTACAAAGTCAAGTACAGCACGCGTATTTGTAGGCTGGTGTGATCATCGTAACATTTCATAGACTAAAAGTCGCACCGCCTCTATACCAGGGTTTATTTTGAGGAACCGATTTCCCAAAGTTTATCAAAAATAATTTCTCAAAGTTTCTCAAAGATTTCTCAAAGTGTCTCTCTAAAAAAGTCCTTGATCTATACAGGAAGCGTAAAGAATGCTTCAATCGTCCAATCAAGGTTCCGAGCTCTCACAGATCCTTTAGTTCAATAACTCATTTTTGTTTCTTAAATCAGTTATGACTCACTTTCGATGGAAGAACATCTTTTCGGCTCCGATTTGGTTCATATTTGAGGTTTCCTTCGAGGGATAGCTTTGGGCGTTTCAAGTCGCTAATATGTACCTATTAGTTATTGTCATCATCATCAAGTCTTACAGACCTATCGGTGTTACCGGGTTTTCCCGTCTACTGAAACTCCCCTTACCTCTAAATCCGATTTATAGAAATCTATAAAGCTCCTCCTTGGTCTATCTTGGTCGATACACTTTGGCATTTGTTATAATCCTTGCTTTGAATGTCAACAAACCAGCGCAGACGACTGGCCCTTGCCGACTCTTCCTCCGAAAAAACTCCTAAATTTTCACTAATGTCGTCGTTCCTTGTATGATTATCTCATTGCTCCCTGCAAATGACCTTCGTGATGCTCCTGAGAACACTCATATCAGGAGCCTATAAATCATGAACCCGAAATCCATTCAACTATCACTACCATATGAGATCGTTAGCCCAAAGACTGACCAGTAAATAGCTTGTGTCCTTGGCTGGGGAAATTGTGCATTCTCCTTCCTCTCGATAGGAGAACAAAAAATGCGTGGCGGTGTTTTGTCGAAGAGGTTCACCATCTAGGGCGACTAATTTTGTAAAAAAACTGGCGGCGATTGCAATCAGCCGATGACTTAAAAGTACACGCCACCGCGCCGCCAAAGTCAGTCAATGAAATTCCTAAGAGGTGGTGGTCATCGATGCGGCTAGCCTTGTGGTTTTGTCCTAATACCTGAAGGTTGTGGCGTCACTTTCAGTCATCATCGCCTATTTTTGGCGGCTCCCTACCACGGTCTGATGTGGTAATGACGAATTGATCATCATCATCATCATCATCACACTTTATAGACCGTTTGTACCTTTCGGTGTGAGGTCTTTACTACTGATCATGGACCACCCTTCTCCATACCCCCCTATCCTGTGCCAAGGAGATGGTTTGTTCGCCTAGAGAAAGTCCCATAACTTCTAAATCGGATTTAATTGAGTCTATAAACCTTCTCCTTGGCCTACCCCTGGGACGCACACCCGGGACTTGAGCATCCAATATCCTCTTTGGTAGCCTGCTATTACCCATCCTCTGAACGTGCCCGTACCACCGCAGACGACTAATCCTTGCCGCCTCTGCCACTGATGTAACCCCTAAGTTTTCCCTGATGTCGTCGTTCCTAATATGATTGTCCCACTGTTCCCTCCGATTTACTTTTGCTATGCTCCTAAGAACCCTCATATCAGAAACCTCCAGGTCATGCACAAGGTAGCCGCAGTCCACCCAACTTTCACTACCGTATAAAATCGTTGGTCTGAAGATTGACCTGTGAATAGCTAGCTTTGTGCCACTACTTAACTCCTTTTTGTTGAACACATACGACCTCAACTGACTGGCCACTGCATTCCCCATTCTTCTCCTTTCTTCAAATTCCCTAACTAACTTGCCATTCTCCGACAAAATGGCTCCTAAATATTTAAACTCAGAGACCTGTTCCAACTGCTCCCCATTTAAACTGCAAACTACATCCTTCCGGGATTTGCCAATATGCATAACTTTAGTTTTACTGACACTTCTTTTCATGCCGTATTCCTCACATGCAGCATTCAGGCAGTCTAAATTCTCCTGCAAATCCTTGGCATTATCTGCTAATAGAGTTAAGTCATCCGCATAGGCCAGGATTTTCATGATTACTTCCCCCACCTTCACATTCCCTTGCAAATTCGCTTGCCTGATAATCTTGTCCATAAAAATTATGAACAGAAGAGGGGAGAGACAACAACCCTGACGAACTCCCTCATTAACTTCGAAAGCCTCACTAATTTCACCATCCATCCTTACCGCAGCCTTGCTCCCTGAGTAGATGCTTTTGATAGCGCCCAATAAACTTCCATTAACCCCGTATTCGCCAAGTACCTCGAACAGCTTTTGCCTCGGTACCCGATCGAATGCCTTTACTAGGTCGATGATGCACAAGTATAAATCAATATTTCTCTCAGAGAGCTGTTCTATAGCCTGCCTGAGACAAAAGATCTGATCCTGACAACCTCTCAGAGGTCTGAAACCACTCTGAACCTCGTCAAGAACACCTTCCACTATAACCCTAACCCTGTCTACTAGCACACTTGTATAAACCTTCCCGACCACGCTCAAGAGTGAAATCCCCCTGTAGTTGGTTAGGACTTTGCGGTTACCCTTCTTGAAGATCGGAGCAATAACACCGAAGCTCCAGTCAGCGGGTACTACTGAGGACTTCAATGCTAAATTGAAAATCCTACAAAGCCATTGAACCCCACCCGGCCCGCTATTCTTAATAAATTCTGTCCTAATTTCGTCCATACCTGCGGATTTCCCTGCCTTCAGCCTGCTGACCTTTTGTGACACTTCCTCTAATGTAATTCCCTCCTCACCCTCCAAGCTACGGCCCTCTTCCCTGTCAAGGCTTGTTACGGGATTGACAGAGGCGAATAGATCCTGAAAGTAATCCTGCCAGGTTTTCAGGACCTCACCCTTACCTGTAACTAATTCGCCATCTTTACCCAAAATGCTACCACAGCCCTCCTTTTCACCACCACGCCTAATATCCTTGATTGCCGACCAAAATTTTTTACCCCTTCCTTGACCAGCCTCTTCCAATTCCCCCCCAAACTTTTTCCACGACCGATCCTTCGCTTCCTTGACTAGAGCCTTAACCGCCTGCCTGCAAGCCCTGTAAGCCTCATGCTTTCCGTCCGCCTTATCCTGTAACCAAACCAAATACAGCTTCCTTTTCTTTAATACCACCTTTTTGATATCTGTGTTCCACCAGCCTGTCTTTTTGTTCCTACCCCCACTAGAGACACTACCTAGACATTCCTCAGCTACGCCCAAGACAAATTCCTTAAAGTTTGCCCACTCAACCTCAATGTCTACGCAGTCCGGAGGAAGCCTTTCGAAAGCTTCGCTGAATTTTGACATAAAGCGAGACTTAACTTCCCCGTCCCTGAATTTTCCCACACGAAATTTCCGAACCACCACTTTTTTCCTTTTAGCCTGACAGAGTTTACTAACAGAGAGATGGGTACCCAAAAGGTAGTGGTCTGAGCCAAATGTGAAACCCCTGAAAACACGTGTGTTCCTGACTTCCTGTCTCCTGTCCTGCTCTATAACCATGTAATCAATTATTTACTTGTGCCCCAAACTATTATTAACGTAAGTGTACCGATGGATCCACCTATGCCTAAAGAAAGAGTTGGTTACTGCCAGTCCATTGAAATCGCAGAAATCCAACAACCGCTTTCCGTTTGAGTTTAAAACATCCTCCCCGAATTTGCCCATTACCCTTTCATAGCCGCCACTGGTCTTACTGTTTCCTATGCTCGCGTTGAAATCCCCCAACAGAATCACACACTCACTACCTTTTTTGCTGACAACATCCCCTAACTGCTCGTAAAAGGTGTCAAGATCGCCAGCACTGCTACCCTCGCACGGGCTATAAACACTAACCAGCCGATAAATACCTCCTGTCAGCTTAATGGAGACCCACATGATCCTTTCACTTACATACCGCACGCCCAAAACAAACTTTTCTAATTCCCTTTTGATAGCCATTCCAACTCCCCAGTTCGCCCTACCAGACTGAACACCAGACGAAAACACTTTATAACCGCCCACCAGTTCTTCGCGCTGCCCTTTCGTCCTAATGTCGCTCAACGCTAATATATCTACACCATAATCCATTGCCAAGTCCACCAACTCACCCTTGCGACCCCTAAAACCCCCATTAACGTTTAGACTTCCAATAAACAAACCATCAACCTTTTTACATTGCCTGATCGCCAACGATGGGGTACCGTTCGAGTCCCGCATTGGTCGTACCCCGTGACCAACACTCGTCCGAGGCTGCCTATGACCGTTTTTACCAATAATGAATACAGTGGGACGCCCTGGTAAGCCGAACCGCACTGGAAGTTCAAGCCTCAATGGGGACATCACACACGTGCCTGAGATGCTAAGCGCAAGCTCATTTATTTTTGCCAAAAAAGAATTGCTATATGAATAGCGAAGAAGTTAACCGTAACCGTAGACAAACACCTACTTGAAATCCTATACCAAAACCACAAACACAAAACGCCGATTGTTTTGCATGAAGAAAACAAACAAACACCCGAAAAACGCTGTAACTTTGAGGTTATGTGAGCACTACGTTGCTTGAAAAGAAAATGCAGATTTTAATTGATATCTAAAAAAGTTACAAAAACACACACTAATTTAACTTAACTTATTTATGAGAAACTGTGATTTAAAACGCGAAGAGGGCAAAAAATAAACGAAACTTACTCAGAGCAAAACAAACACGTCCATATCTGCCGCCATCTTGACTTGAACTTGATAACTTGATGACGAATTGATCAGAAAACAAATTTGCAACCCTTGCGACGGACGATTTTTGTTCTTTTTTCATAATCTACAGCCGATTACTATTAGCAGAAGCCTCTCGCAAAGCTCTGCTGCCACTTTTAGTCCTCTCAACATTTGTCATTTGTGTTGACTAAGGTCTCACACAAGATGGCACCACAAAATTCTATTGTTTCTTTATGTACTTTGCGATCGCATGGAAAAGTGTGAGAGAAAAATCTTCCAAAAATTCTTTCATATTCTCGGAAAATACATGAAAATCAAAGAAGGCCCTTCCAATTCGAAGGAAATTCATTTAAGTCTTTCAAGAAAGTCCTAGAAATTCTTACGAAAATCCTTGGAAATTCACCGAAAATCTGCACGATTCCCTCGATTTTTATTCAAATTATTTTCAAAAATGTTTCTGAATTAAAATAATATGGAAATTTGTGGAAACTTGCGAAAATTTAGGTAAATCAGGGAAATTTGAGGCGTTTTCATAGCAATAGGCGGTGCTATGCAATGTTAAATAATTGGGACTACTGTCACGTTAAGGTGATTGAGCGAAAAGGAACATTTTGTCACATATGTTGTTGACTGAACTGAGTACATTCACTTGCCTTGAGACTTTGTACTGTTCTGTTTGTCTACTGTTCTTGAGGGTGTCCGATGAAAGATAAAACCAAGGCAGCCTGGTGCTGAAATTCTGACAACGTCTATATGTAAGACGAAGCGAGGTGATTAGTTAGTAACACAATTGAAGTCAGCACCAGGCTGCGTACTTGGTGCCCTAAGTCTGGGAATAAATAAGGCAGCCTGGTGCTGAAAATCTGTTTTCGGCAAATTGGAGGCACTAGTGAGTTCTATATGTCACATAAATTTCAACTCGGCACCAGGCTGCTGCTGCCCTCTGCATTCAAAGGGTCATAGCTCAAGGACGCAGCCTGGTGCCGAGTTGAAACTTATATAACGTATAGATCTTATTATTGTCTACACTTTGGTGAAAACAGGTACTTAGCACCAGGCTGCCTTCCATATTTCCAGGTGATGGGCCAAAGTACGCAGCCAGGTGTCGAATTATAAACTTATGCAACGTAATGTACTCGCTATTTTATTGACTTTGGCATTTTCCAATTTTCGGCACCAAATGTCCTGGCTGAAAGTGCAGACCTATTTTCCAGAGCAAGTTTTGTTAAAAAATCTAAGCAATCCGAAAAAAGTAGCTTATCTGCTAGATGCAAAAACAATGAAATTATAGAGCTATTAAAGTACTTTTTTGAAATTGACAAATTTTTTTAACAAAACTAGCTCTGTAAAATCATCGTTTTTACCCGGGCGTGCTCTTAAGTTAAAATGTTGTTTGAACGTCGCAACAACACGATGACGTAATGCATATTTAGTATAGCATGACTAATGCAATAATTTGTCACTTAGATACATTGGAACTTTCACAGGGGCCAATTGTAATCATTTTAAATCAACATTTGATTTTGTAACACAAGCGTGAAATTGACGATAAGAAAGACAGCTCATTCGTCTCTAAAAATACCGTTTTCTTACAATTCGTTTTGGTGAAATTTTCTCAGAACTAAGTGAAGTTTAGTTTTTATTGTCTCTTATGAAAGCTTTGCATCAAATGAAACTTCGTAGGTATATGACGGCACAATCCAATTTCCATTCTACACCACAGTCAATATAGAACCCCACCTATCAGAATTCATTGCATGGTATAAGTAAAATGTAGACTTTTGCCTTATTCGTCGTGCAAGGTTTTCCTTCGCTGATTTTAATCATTTCAGTGGAATATCAAATTTCAGATTTCTTCTAATAAGAACGTACGATGTAGAACTTTAGTTTCTGATGATTTTAATTACAAGGAGACTTGACTAGAATTATCTGGATATCACCGATTTTTGTCACACTCTTTAGTTATCTGCTTCATTTTGTCATTAAATTAACTTTTTATTAGAATTGTGAAACTGGCAAAGTCGCTAAGAGGCCAAGAGAATCAAAGCCGTTAACAATTTTTGTGCTTATTACGTTTGTACAGTTTTTATGTTTGGAAGGGAGAATTCTTCTCTTCCGTTTTTCTTGGACAATTTTACAATCGGCGCAAATTAAAGTTTCTTATACTGGAAACTTCTGTGGGAATTCCATTGTTCGAACAATGGAATTACTTCGGTAGGAGAAAAGTTGCGCCAATTGTCTTTAAGATAGAAAGTCGAATGTAATTTGCGCAACGCTCGATGGTTTTGACAATAGGAAAGTAGCTATTGAGTGAAGCCAAAGAAGTTGATTCTCTTGGTGCAGCTAGGTGCAGTGAAGTGCAGCTAGGTGCGGTGAGAGGTGCAGCTAGGTGCGGTGAGAGGTGCAGCTAGGTGCGGTGAGAGGTGCAGCTAGGTGCGGTGAGAGGTGCAGCTAGGTGCGGTGAGAGATGCAGCTAGGTGCGGTAAGAGGTGCAGCTAGGTGCGGTGAGAGGTGCAACTAGGTGCGGTGATAGGTGCAGTGAGAGGTGCAGCTAGGTGCTGTGAGAGGCGCAGCTAGGTGCTGTGAGAGGCGCAGCTAGGTGCAGTGAGAGGTGCAGCTAGGTGCAGTGAGAGGTGCAGCTAGGTGCAGTCAGAGGTGCAACTAGCTGCAGTGAGAGGTGCAGCTAGGTGCAGTGAGAGGTGCAGCTAGGTACAGTGAGAGGTCAGTTGAAATAGACAGACTTTTAATACCAATAAACCGTTCTGGTGTTGAGTTGAAAACCATTTTTTTTGCATCAGCTACTATGATTGCGTCAAATTTCGTGTATTGTTCGAGAAAGGAAATGTTGAGAAATCCGACAGTAAAAACTGAGAGTTTAGTAGGGTTTTAAAGTTCTGATGATCGGTTAATAATTACAGTAACTGAACGAGGGAATGAGGGGTCGTACGAACACAAAAAGGCCATCCATCTACATGTAAAAAGAAGAATTTTTATCGCGCATAGGTATAAGGTACGGGTTTGAACCATTGGTTGACGCAAGTCTTGAAAGATTCTCTAGAGTATCACGAGAAAAACGAGGGCTCACATCCAACCAGAATACCAATATTATTGGCTGTGAATGTTAGGAGAGAAAGTCTGAGCAAGCCACGCAGTCTTCAGCTTCATAAAGACACTGAGAAAAAATATATTTCAGACTTTGGAATCGAATTCCTTTAAAATTGAAATTATCTACTTTTATATGCGAGAAAGAATATTATTGTCACAAAGTGTAGGAATCGTTGTATCTGCACCAACACTGTTCCTCATGAAAAGTTTTTAGTTCAGAATGGTTTACTCAGAAAAAATATTTTCTTCTGCTGAGTAAATTGTCCTCACTAAAGAATCCGTTCGTAATCCTCTCTCAAATGGAAAACAAAGTTAGTGAAAACGATAAACTTATACTTACAACTGACGATTTTGTTTCCTTCGACGCGAACACGTGGCTCAATCCGTTGCAAATTGCTAGTTTGGCAACACAAACTTCTTCACAAACGCTTTCGAATTGATTTTCATTGTCTCCCGTCCAATTCTCTGGCTTGAAAATAAATTTGGATACAACTGGAAGTGCGATATCCAACACCGATGCACACAACAGAATCAATGCACCCATTGTCATCGTTGATAAGTCCAAATACCACAACACCAGAAAGAGAATTGTAGAAAATCCGAAAATGAGCCCTGGATAGAATTTCTTTTCCCATTTGAGAACCGAATTCAAATGTAAAATCAGCTCACGACATCCTTCCAGATCGTGTTTCATTTTGTTCAGCATTTTTTTCTATTTGCGTCGCGTAAAAGTCACGAAAACAGTAAAGTGATTTTCCATCAATTTTGAAAAATCGATTTTTATTTTTACCTGATCGCTGGTTTCTCCGAATTTCTGACTGCCCATTGTTGTTTCTATCTGTCGACTAATTTTAATTTAATAGAAACGTTCAATTCGTCTATAACAAAATCCAAATTATGAGCAGTGGACTTGAGTGCTGATGCTACGATATTCAATGTTTGCTACGGTTTATGTTGCAATTAAATCTTTTTGTTTACCTCCGGTCCGCAACTATGGCTTGTCTTTTCATCAAAACGTACTAAATTTGACTGTAAATTGTACATACAAACTTGAATGTTGCAAAGCATGCGTCCTCTGTCCGTGACAGTGTACTTCGCTTACTATTTTTATGTTGACCCAACAGGTGGCAATACATGTGTTGCAAATGCGTTAGAAAAATCCGTTTATTTTTCTTAAGATTTGTGACTGTAAGGCTGTAATTTCCATTCATTTCAAGGACTTCAACAAAAAATTTGGATTTACTAAATTATCCAAAAAATGCGGATTTCCATTTCTAGATTTCCGTGTCTATTTTTCGGTAGCCTTGTTTCCAAGTTTCCCAGATATTTCCCAAGTTTCCCAAATATTTCCCAAGTTTCCCAAATATTTCCCAGGTTTCCCAAATATTTCCAAAGTTTCTCAAATATTTCCCAAGTTTCCCAAATATTTCTCAAGTTTCCTAAAATTTCCCAATTCCCAAATATTTCCCAGTTTCCCAAATAGTTCCCAAGTTTCCCAAATATTTCCCATATTCCCAAGTTTCCCAAATATTTCCCAAGTTTCCAAAAATTTTAAAAATTAGAAACATCTTAGAAAAAAAGTAAATTGAATAATTTTCGATTAATTTCATTGTGAGAGAAATGTATAACTCGGTTTTTCAAAATTTGACAATTTTCAAATGTATAGTATAGGTTGCAACATCTCGTCATAACTTTTATGTACAAAATTATGAAGCAGGCTTGGAGGCAGAGCCTTTTATAAGGTTTTTGGACTGGGGGGATTTTTCATCGAGGGTGCCCAAATTTTCTATTGAAAGTTCCAACTTTTTCAGTAAGTAGAGGTTGTCTTTTATTCATACTTCGTTTGTAATGGACAAATATCGTCTAAAAAGCGCGAGCGAGAAAATTTTGCACTGTTGAACAGATAAATTAATCGACGAAATTAAATAGCCTAGGAGGAAACGCGACATATTTAAGGGTGAGATAGGTGAAGTAATCATGAGAATTCTGGCCTATACAGATGACTTAACTTTATTAGTAGATCAGTAGCAGTGATCTGCAGAGGAATGTCGCATGTGAGAAGTACGGTATGAAGATATGAGTTAGCAAAACAAAGGTTAGTATGTCCGTAAATCTCGGAAAGAGGTACCTTGTAGTGTAAATGGGCAGCAGTTCGAACAGATTTCAGAGTTTAAATATTTAGGAGCAATTTTTTCAGAGGATGGCAAGTTAGTTAGGGAATTTAAGGAAAGAAGGAAAATGGGAAGTAGTGGCACAAAGTTAGCTTATTCACATGACCTGGAGGTTTCTTATATGAGGGTTCTTAGAAACATAGCAGGGGTTAATAGAAGGGAGCGGTGGGATAATCACATCAGAAACGATGACATCAGAGAAAATTTGGGATTTACGTCAGTGGAAGAGGCTGCAAGGGTTAGTCGTCCGAGATGGTACGGACACGTTCAAAGGATGGGTGATAGCAGGCTCCCAAAGAGGATATTGAATGCGCAGGTCCCGAGTGTACGCTATACTGGTGGGCCAAAGAGAATATTTACAGAATCAATTAAATCAGATTTAGAAGTTAGACGACTTTTACTGGGTGGCTGCGTAAAGACCCCACACAGAAAGGAATAAACGGTCTATAAAGTATGATGATGATGAAACATCTCCTCTACCTCATCATACTGTCGTACTTTGGAACCTTGATTCCTTCTTCGTTTATTCTGAGCATTGGATGGCATTGAGCGATAATTGATAGAATTCGGTTTTAAAGATTACATTAAATTGTGCTGGTAAGGAATTCGCAATCTAACCAACGAACGTGGTAGAAAACGCATAAGCCCTCGTACTTCGTACGGGTCTGATAATGATTTTGTTTAAATATTCACAAATCTTCAATACATTTTTTTTGAAGTTACAACCGATTCCTATAAATTTGATTCACTTTTTCTCGAATTTCTGCAAAAGTTTCCTAAATTTATAAAAGATTTTTCCCAAGTTTCCCAAATGTCCAAGTTTTCTAAGTTTCCCAAGTTTCCAGAAATTTCTCAAGTTTCACAAGATGTTTCCGAAAAATAGGCTTGCTAGATTCAAATATACCAGGAGACGCTCGTGTGGCAGTGTGTTTTGTGTTGCGAGAGTTGCGAGGGTAGAAAAGTTAAGTACATTTACTACGAGTAGTGGGGGTGAACATCGGACGTACAGCCTTGCAATTTCTCGGGGGTTGGATAGGCCCCGTTTGAAACAAGAGCTTACGTTTTTCGGCTTTGCAATGTTCTTTCAAAGTGTAGACTTAGATCATTATGAATCCGTGCAATAGGCTTCTAACAAAATAAAAGGTTGTTGCCATCGGAATATGATTTTTCTTTTTTTTTATATTTTTAAATTACGCGCCAATTCGTAAGAAGTCGATTTCTCGGATCTTGACAAATCGATTTTTCTGTATACATGAGAGTGTATTGGTTGTGACGGAAAATATTTTCCCATCACTTTGGACGAAAAGTTGCTTTCCGTGGTATGTGCACCAACACACTCTCACTATTACAGAAAAATATCTTTCAAAATACTCCAAGACACACTCGCCCGCGTGTACGTTACACATCTCGTGTGTATTGGGGTATTTTGAAAGATACTATATATTGACGTCTGTGTTTTTTACGGTTTCCCATGGGGGCTGTCCCTAAATTACGTAACGCTCGAGGGGGAGGGGGTCAGAGAAATTGTTACGGTTTGTTACACGGGGGGAGTTAGAGTTGCAATCGGAGTAGCTCAAAAGACTGTTTGAATTGCAAACTGGTGGCCATGATGGCAATTCAAACTATCTTTTGAGCTATTACGATTGCAACTATAAAATTCATGTCAAGAGCTCATTCAACAAAAAGCTAAAGATCATTTTCACATAACGGATCGCACTGAAAATAAATTAATAGTTCGAAGAAATTCATCTTAGTTCAAATTCAAATTCTTCAAAAATTCTTCGACTTTTCTTTTTTTTTCAATTTTTGACGACGTCACTTTGGCAATTTAATTATTTATGACATGATGGCTGATACTTTCGACATCTACATTGGTTATGACAACGTATTTGACGACGCCTCAGATGCTACTTTGAAATTTCGACTTTTCTTCTCTTTTTTTAAATTTTTGACGACGTCATTTTGGCAATTATATCTATGGCATTTTTGTTTTTCTTTGACAATCTATGTCTTTGACATAGATTCTTAAATTATTTATTCTTGTGACTTTCGTTATGTTGATTTTGACGTAATATTTTTGATGTTTTCTTACTTTTTGTTTGTAAATTTTTTGTAATTTTCTTTTTGTTCTATGTTAATGTTATTTATATATTGTAACGTTTTCATGGTTTTTTAACGAGGACTATGACAGCAGTCATAGTCACTCTTTTTCCATGTCAGCTAGAAAACAGTAGACAATAAAATTATTATCAATCAAAAGCTATAGGAATTCAAGTCGGTCGTTTTGTGAGAACGTTTTCTAGTTTATGTACTTTCATCTGAGTGACATTTTTGACATCATGAATGTACTTGAAAGTATTTTTTAAAAATATTTTTGAATTTTGTTACATAACATAGGGGGGGGGGGGATTCAAGAGATTGTTACGCGATGTGACACCGAGGGGGGGGGGAGGGGGTCTACACCCGAAAATCGTGTTACGTAATTTAGGGATAGCCCATGTACCCCCTTCCCATTTTCTGCTATTGTCTGTTTTTTCAATACCCCTCCCCCATAACATAGATTAGGTAAATTTCTTTTACGATACATGAAGTTGTTAAAGTAGAACTGTCTAATACACAATGTCGCAGAGACTATCAGTATACTGTTCACAACGGAAAGTTTTGGTACATTTACAAATACTTCAATTGTGTGGCGTGTGTAACGCCGACGTTTCCTAATACCTGACACACCCTTTGTTTGTTTTTGAAGACCCCTATCCCCTAATATCAAACGTCAGACGCCTGCAATACGTAGATAAAAACCTCTGCACCTCACCTAAACGCTTGAGTGTAGTGGTATGTATTAGTGCCATTTCGATCCAAAGGCGAGTTTCTAAAGCTTCTTGTTCCAAAATTAGGCTCATAAGCCGAACTTATTCTATAATTGATTCCTCAAGGATTGAAGACGAACGAAGAAGAGGCAAATTCCTAACGATAGATACCACTTTAGTGGCTGCTTTGTAGACTGACGAAGAACGAAGTCTTATGCGTTTATCACGACGGACGTTTGTAACCAGTCGAATTTCGACTCGGGAGTTGGTAACTTCTTCGTTTCGGGTCTAAATAAGAGAAAAATGCAAAAAAAAATTTATCCGTACAATAACTCGACTAAAACTCAACCGATTTTCAAAAACTTTTTCCCTAGGTATTCGAAAAATCTTTTATAGGAGTGAATCTTAGCCCAAATGCCGCCGAGCTAGAGCCGTTAAAGTGGCTTTTGATCTTTTGTACATAACTCGCGTAAATCTCTTCCGATTTCCATAATTTTTTTTTGTTCGTAAGGTTAGACATGTTCAATAATTCATGAACAAAATTTTTTGATTCTGTGAGCTTTCGACTCAGCCAGAGCCCTAAAACTGAGTCTTCTACAAGGTCCAAACGTGTTTTTTCTACATAAATCGGATAAATCTTATCTGATTTTCAAATTCTTTTTTTCCTGAAAGATAATTGAAAAATGTTGACGGGATTGAATTTGGGCAAAATCGGTCAAAAATTTTCGAAGTTAGGGTCGAAAAAGTGGTCAAAAACCTGGTTTTTTGATGGTTAATGAAACTTTTTGATTCATATCTCTGCGAAATTAGAACGGAAATCAAGGTTTCAAGGTTTTGTATGAAAGATGTGGACATCAGTAAATCACGAAAGTTAAATAAGTGAAAATCTGTTGAGTGATTCGGGCTGTAGAGTCTTTAGTGTGTCTTTAATTATGAGGTTTTGAGGTGCACTGTTGTACAGAAAAAAGAAACGAACTTTTTTTATGGAAGTATTCGAATTTAAACTCGGCTTTTCGTAAACCTCCGAAAGATCACAGCATAGTTCGAGAAACCTCGCAAAATTTCGGCGTCTCAGTAATCTCCGAAAAAAAAACATCGTCATGACAACTACACTACGAAAAAAAGTTCGACGTTTTTTTCGGCGATTCTTCCTAGTGCAAGTATTTCTTATAACTTTTTCAAATTTTTTTTAGGGATTTGGAGAGGTTTTTTGCGCCGTTGCTTCAGACTGGTTTTTCAATATTGCCCTCTCGGCAATTTCCAATACAATTTGATGCGGACGTAATTTCATACACTTAATAGTTGAGGCAATAATTAGACACGTTCGAGTCTTTTTGCAACATCCAATATGTTTGCCACATCTCTTCTGATGCGTAGGTTTTTCACTTGAACCTTCATTATTACAATCTTTGAATAAAAGAAAACACAAGGAACGTATAACAAAAGCTGGAGTGAAAATTTCCACATTGTTTTCAGTCTGGGGAGAACATGAAAATTATTTAACTATTTTCAAGTGTCTAGTTAACTCAAAGTTTATTAACATAACGTGTCTTTAATGTTATAATTTAATAAAGCTTGACTCCAAGCAGCTGCAGGAAAAACACTTTCGTTTAGTTCATCAGCAAGTAAATACGTAACTTTATTATTCCGGTTTTCAGACCACATGACTTGCCATGGTATAACGTCTTCGCCGCAGTGGTGGCGACCAATAAGAATTTCTTGTCGTTGGCTTTTGGACTACTGAAGTGCATCGACACAACGTCTACCATCGGTACCAAAGGAATTTTTAAGGTTCACACCAAAGTGGTTGGGATAACAACTGTGATAGCCCTAACCGATGGTAAATTCGGTACCGAGTGGTTGGGGGCACTAACACCGATGTGTGGGAGTCTTTATCTTCATATAGAACCAGATAGAATTGAGAGATGAGAGTGGCTACGTCTCCACCTAAAACCCTCGTCAGTGCCGCTACACAGTTTCTTTAGGTAGGGGGCCGTTCATAAATGACGTCACAAAATCTTTCAACGTTTTTCAACGCACCAAATAAAATTGACAAAAGAAGAATGTGTTTCAATTACGCAGCGCCACTAACAAATAAATTGAAAGACAAATATAAAAACACCATAAAATGGATTTGGTTTTCGCGAGCGAAAATAAGTTGAGAAATTTTCTTTGGTCAACAAAAGACAAAATGGAACCATTGGAAAAATCTGGAATCTATGAAATAAAGTGTAAAGTGTGCGGAAAAATCTACATAGGTCAAACTCGCAGACAAGTGTTAAAACGCTACAAAGAACACTGTGCACACATACGTTTTAATAGACCGGAAAATTCGGCAGTAGCGAAACATGTCCTGAAAGACTTACATTCAGGTATAACAGAGTTGGATGTAAAATTGAAAAAACGAGTCACCAAAACATATGAATTAGATGCGTGGGAAAGTTTTTATATGCACAAAAACAAATCCGAACTCATGAACACTGACCCTGCACCCATTTTGTCGCCACTTTTCAATTTTTAAAAACAATTAGAAATAATCGGATGAAACTCAATGTTTGGCTGTATGTATTTTATGTAATCATGTGATCTTCGTTATCAATGTTGAGGAAGAACGGAAACAACGAGAACAGTCTCATTCAGCCACGCGACCGATGATGATCGATGCTTGATCGAAATATATTTCGCGTAAGTTTATTTATTTGATTTATTTTTCAAATTCCAAACTAATAAACATTTGATAAGTGTCCTCAATAAATGGTGGAAATATTTAGTTAATCAATTTAATGTAAATCATTAAAACCTTCCGGTCATCACCAAGAACCTGTCAAGAACAACAGGTCCTAACGTCATACTACTTAGAAGGTGAACTTCGGGCATTCATATATTATGTGGACTCAGAACAGTTTGTTCTGAACTGATCTGAATCTGAAAAAACGCGATCTGAACTTTTCAGATCAGATCAGATTGGGGTCAAACGTAATCTGATCTGAATCTGATCTGCTAATTTTTTTTCAGATCAGATCAGATCAGATCAGATTGATCTGATTCTATTCACTCCATTTATCACCGTATGCTCAAAAAAATATTTTGTTGCGACTGTGAATAATAAAAACATTTTTTCTGTATACGTGAGAGTGTATTGGTTGAGACGGAACATATTTTCCCATTACTTGGGGCGAAGAGTTGCTTTTCGCGGTATGTGCGCCAACACACTCTCACTATTACAGAAAAATTTCTTTCAAAATACCCCAATACACACTCGATATGTACTTTTCGCTAGGGCTTCGCCCGCGCGTACGTACACTTCTCGTTTTCATTCGACATTATCACTTTATCAAATTTATTACACTAAAGCATCGGAGATTGAGTTTCAATCTTTTAACGTGTACCCACTCGGTAAGTTGATATAACCGGTGTGCGATGCGATAGGTAAATGGCTCATAACGTACGTGTAGTCAGAGTAGTCGGTAAATCTTATGCGACGTGTTTGTTTTGATATAGTGAAAGTTTGTGATTCTCAAATTTCTTAAATTTGTGGTATTTTACGGAAACGAATGTCCTGTTTATGACATTATTTAATTCACGGCAAAGCATGTGTTCCCTAAAGTCGTCTATAAGTTCTCAATAAAGATGAAAAACTCGAATTAAATCTCGATACTAAACAAAATTTTAACCGACAACTAAAGTCATTTCTAAGAAGCATGAATGAATTGGCACGCGGCAACTTTGATTCGTTCGTAGAGTGAACAAAGCAAAATTTGAAACTTGAATTGATTTTTATGAAATAAGATGTTTTGTATATTTCAACTTACCTTGTGGGTACACGTTAAAACATAGTACAGAGGAACACTGTTTATGAGTAATACTAAAACAGATTTCAGATCAGTTCAGATCAGATCAGATCAGATCTGATATAATTTTTCAGATTTCAGATCAGAATCAGATCAGATCAAAATTTTCAGATCAGATTCAGATTGGATAAATTTCAGATTAATCTGAAAAAAAATCAGATTGATCTGATCTGTTCCGAGCCCTA
>CM055406.1:127174896-127220352 GCA_029228625.1 Pseudolycoriella hygida
GACTCGGAACAGTTTGTTCTGATCTGATCTGAATCTGAAAAAACGCGATCTGAACTTTTCAGATCAGATCAGATAGGGGTCAAACGTAATCTGATCTGACTCTGATCTGCTAATTTTTTTCAGATCAGATTAGATCAGATTGATCTGATTCTATTCACTCCATTTATCACCGTATGCTCAAAAAAATATTTTGTTGCGACTGTGAATAATAAAAACGTTTTTTCTGTATATGTGAGAGTGTATTGGTTGAGACGGAACATATTTTCCCATAACGTGGGGCGAAGAGTTGCTTTTCGCGGTATGTGCGCCAACACACTCTCACTATTACAGAAAAATTTCTTTCAAAATACCCCAATACACACTCGATGTGTACTTTTCGCTAGGGCCTCGCCCGCGCGTACGTACACATCTCGTTTTCATTCGACATCATCACTTTATCAAATTTATTACACTAAAGTATCTGAGATTTCGTTTCAATCAATGTGCGATGCGATAGGTAAATGGCTCATAACGTACGTGTAGTCAGAGTAGCCGGTAAATCTTATGCGACGTGTTTGTTTTGATATAGTGAAAGTTTGTGATTCTCAAATTTCTTAAGTTTGTGGTATTTTACGGAAACGAATGTCCTGTTTATGACATTACTTAATTCACGGCAAAACATGTGTTCCCTAAAGTCGTCTATAAGTTCTCAATAAAGATGAAAAACTCGAATTAAATCTCGATACTAAACAAAATTTTAACCGACAACTAAAGTCATTTCTAAGAAGCATGAATGAATTGGCACGCGGCAACTTTGATTCGTTCGTAGAGTGAACAAAACAAAATTTGAAACTTGAATTGGTTTTTATGAAATAAGATGTTTTGTATATTTCAACTTACCTTGTGGGTACACGTTAAAACATAGTACAGAGGAACACTGTTTATGAGTAATACTAAAACAGATTTCAGATCAGTTCAGATCAGATCAGATCAGATCTGATATAATTTTTCAGATTTCAGATCAGAATCAGATCAGATCAAAATTTTCAGATCAGATTCAGATTGTATAAATTTCAGATTAATCTGAAAATAAATCAGATTTATCTGACCTGTTCCGAGCCCTATGCTCTAAGCTGCAGCTACATCTTGGATCGTCCAAAATGGTCATTGTGGTCAAATTCTTGTTCATCCAACAATGATCCGCAATAGCTCCAACTACTCTCCTGATGCTATTGTGGTCCATTTTGAGAAGATCCTTGGCCCATTTCTCGTCAGGCACCGCAAAGAAGAGTTTTGTGTGCTCCCCCCCCCCTCCCCCCGCCACGCCGTACGCGCGTGAACTCTTTGCGAACCAGACCTCCTCTAGTCTTCAACAGCCTTTTCGGAGTGTGGGATCGGGATGTGGGGTTCTGCGCCCTCGATGGCAGATGCTGAACCCTGCTTGGCCATTGCTATCTACGCCGGCATGCCCAGGGACCCAGGCAATCGTGATCTGATTTCTCAGTCCCAATCGGTTTAGGGTCACTTTCAGCTCTCTAACCAGTTTTGACATCGTCACCGGAGATGCAAGCGACTTATTAACCAACTCGCTATCTGAGCAGTTGATCGCTCTGCCACCCGTCGACTCACCTCTAGCCCGACAAGTCCTCTGGGACTAACATCTACACTCCCCTCAACATCGCTCCCGCTCCTTCCTCAGTTTTCGAGCCGTCAGTGAAGCTCACCAGTCCATCAGCCGAAAAGCATGTCGGCCGGCTTCCAAGCCAGTCAGCCCTGTCCGGTATGATGAACTGGTATCGCCTCACAAAGTGGACATGTTGGACCACTAGATCTCTGGGCATATGGAAGATACCGTCGTTAATCACCTTCAGGATCTTCCCATGTCCAGACTCGAAATTACTCATCCATCTCATAGATCCACAATATGGCGGTATTCCCCAGTCCCTTCCAAAGGCCTTCCGAGAGATCCAAAAAGCGAATACTGATTTCTGTGCTTGGTCTCGGACATGCTCGATCCAGTTGAGCTTTTAATCGAGGATGATTCCCAAATACTTTACTTTTGGGCTGAGATCAACAACGTTCCCAAAGAGCCTGAAGTTCCCTACTAGACTGTGTCCTGTGCGCCTTCCACCGAAAAGCACAATGTCCGTTTTTTTGGCGTTCATCCTCAAGCCTCTCTACAGGCACCATTCCTACACCCCTCAAGCGATCCCTTACGGTTCTTTCCAACTTGCCTCTGACCAAGATAGTTAAGTCGTCAGAATAGCCCTGAAAATGAACTCCTCCTTCTTGAGGAGGTACCCGAAGTATCATACAAATTACGTAACTTAATCTTTTAAAATACTAACCTCACCACCTCAACTAAAGCAGGGGGAGCCAAAAATCGTCAAATCAACCTTATACAGGATAAAGCTTTAGGTTCGAAATATCTTTTCTTTAGATAAAAGTCGAGACAGCTAGTACACTATGTGATGTGCCTTAACAATAGAGTTCCTTAGAGGAAAAAACTTCGATACGAAGGTAACCACAAAGTAGCCAGAAGGTCAGGCCTTGACTCGTCAAGAATAGTGACAAATAAACAATTCGATCAGTTCAGTATTGATTGTTTCTACTGTTTGCTATTCGCATACGGATGCGCTATCGAAAACTATGAAAAGGAATTCAATGAAAAACTGAAAATTGGGTTTATCTAAGATATAACTCGATTATGTAAGTGTACTGTACACTCCACGCACTTCATCTTCCTTTCTTCCCCCACTCAGCTATAGGACTTGTAGATAATAATATTAACCACCTAAGTCACATAGATTGTGCAACTGAAAATACGCTCTAATAAAGCCCGACAACACCAGCCGCATATATGGGTGGTTTTGCATATCCGATTTAAATGATAAAAGTTTTAATGTTTGTGTTCTGTTTCTGTTTCAGTAACTCATGTGAGCATTAATAATTCGCTACACTTCACTTTGCGGTAACTCATTTCCACTAATATATTATCACTAAAAGTTAAATACGAGACAATAAAGAGGAGAATAAACGAAATAAAAATAGTTTATCCTTTCTGTTTGCCTTGTCCTTAATGAAGGTTCAGCAGTTTGTTTCATTCGTATTGTGATTGTGCGGTGGTGTTGGGGGAAAGGATAAATATTGCTAATATGATTTCTACGGCGTTGGTGTTATGCTAATTAAGCATCAATAGGTTGCTTTATGAAGATGATCTAATCGACACACATTTTTTTTACAAATAGGAGGTAGTAAGGATTATTCGCAAACACGTTTTGTTAACACTAGTGCGGGTAACGAATAAAGAGAACTAATGCTAGACACTCAATCTTTATGACGTAAGTATTACCAGAAGGCAAGTTGATTCTGTACCAGGAGTCCTGCGTCTTACAAGAAAAATACAAGAGCTTTATGTGCCACTTTCATGTCAATCCTGTTGGGTGCAAACTCTGTATAGGATTTGTATCCTAAGATCTGTATAGGATTTTTCTTCAATGTTTAGCATGAAATTAACGTTCCTGGGCACACCTAGGCTTCATAATTTGGGTAGTTGTGGATTTGGTGCCGCAACGAATCGTATACAGAAGAATGACAAATATGGCGTCCCCCATATTCGAGGAATTCTGTGTACAAATATCTGAATCTGACTTTAGGCGGAGATCTAATTAGCACCGGAAGAAATACTAATGGTAAAATTGGTAAACGTAAACGTTAAGCATGTGGTTGTAACGGCGGATTATTATTGTTACTATTAGAATAGGGATTGAAAGTAATTGCTCAGACAAGTATCACAACCGACCCTCGAAAAACCCATTTTCCCATAGTTCCCCAGCTTGACAATCTTAAATCATAAATTTTGAAGCTCTTAAAATTTTTCTATATATTCTTATTTATTACTCCCGTACTTTGCTTTCCCCGTACATTCCTTCTCCCTTAGTTTCCTTCCCCCTTATTCTCCTGCCGCCGTAATTTGCTTTTCCAATACTTCGCTTCTCCAGTACTTCCCCTCCTCCGTACTTCCCTTTTACGGTTATAATATGAATCGTTGAATGGTTGTAACGTGTTGTATCAAATCCCCTTCGCCTTGTACATCCCCTTACCCAAACCCCTTACTTACCTTTTTCAGTACTCCCCATCCCCCGTACTTCGTTTTCTCCATATTTATGTTTGTCTCCTCCCTATTTCCCATCCGCTGTACTTCCCTTCCCCCTTACTTCTTTTCTTCCGTACTTCCATTCTCCATTCGCCCGTACTTCCATTCGCCCATACTTCCATTCGCCCGTCCTTCCGTTCCACAGTACTTTCCGCCGTGCTTCCCTTCCCCGTACTTCCCTGCCGCCATAACTCGCTTCCGCCATAACTCGCTTCCGCCATACTTCGCTTCCCCCATACTTCGCTTCTCCCGTACTTCCCTTTCACCGTGTTTCCCTTTCCCCGTACTACTTTTTCCCCACACTTCCCTTCTCCGTATTTCTTTTTCCCCGTACTTCCTTTCTCCGTACTTCCCTTCTCCGTACTTCTCTTCCCCGTACTTCCCTTCCCCGTACTTCCCTTCCCCGTACTTCCCCTCCCCGTACTTCCCTTCTACCGTACTTCTTTTTCCATGTACTTCCCTTCCCACTACGCAGACCGACAGTAAAACTTGGCAAGCAAATAAAATATGGATATAAGAATAGAATATTTACAGTTTTACTGTCGGTCTGCATAAGGGAAGGGAAGTACAGGGAAAAAAGTACAGGGAAAAAGAAGTACGGGGGAAGGGAAGTACGGGGGAAGTTAAGTACGGGGAAGGGAAGTACGGGGGAAGGGAAGTACGGAGAAAAAGAAAGGCGGAGAAGGGAAGTGTGGGGAAAAAGTAGTACGGGGAAAGGGAAACACGGTGGAAGGGAAGTACGAGAGAAGCGAAGTATGGGGAAAGCGAAGTATGGCGGAAGCGAGCTATGGGGGCAGGTAGGTACGGGGAAGGGAAGCACGGGGGAAGGAAAGTACGGTGGAAGGGAAGGACGGGCGAATGGAATTACGGGGGAAAAGAAGTAAGGGTGAAGGGAAGTACGGCGGATGGGAAGTAGGGGGGAAGACGAACATAAACATGGAGGAAACGAAGTATGGAGGATGGGAAGTACTGAAAAAGGAAGTAGGGGGTTTGGGTAAGGGGATGTACAGGGTGAAGGGGATTTGATACATCACGTTACAACCATTCAACGATTCATATTATAACCGTATTTTGCGACAACGTTTTAACGTACTGTGGAATGGGAAGTACGGGGTAATGTAAGTATGGAGGAAGGGAAGTACTGTAGAAGCGAAGTATTGGGAAAGCAAATTACGGGGGCAGGGAAGTAACGGGGAAGGGAAGTAAGGGGGAAGGAAACTACGGGGGAAGGAAACTACGGGGGATGGAATGTACGGGGAAAGCAAAGTACGGGAGAAGGGAAGTACTGGGAAAGGGAAATGAAGGGGATGTACAGAGTGAAGGGGATTTGATACAACACTCTAAAACCATTCAACGAGTTATATTAAACCCGTATTTTGCGACAAAGTTTTAATGTATGATGCCTCTAGCGCCCACTAATCTGCAGTACACGTTCAGAACCCAACAAATGTGCTCATACGTACTTCTTACGCGTCTAAAAGAGTATTCGCCAACAAAATTCCAAAATTGGCAAATAGCAAAAATGATTTCCTTCGTAATAATTGCTATTAAGCAAGTGAGTGACCTGCTTTGGATACATGTGTGTGCTCTATGTATAAGTTAACATGCTATCATTTTTCCTAGGAAAGAAGCTGACACAATCAAAGAACAGTCCTTGGAAAAACAAATTATACAATTGTGTTTGTCATTATAAGGAAAAACTATTTTCTCATTAAGGTCAATACAATTCTCGCCTTGAGAATTATTTTTTTACATAAATTGTTCAGTTGAAGCATTTCGTTGAAACAAACACATCCACAAAAAATAAGTCTCTTGATACACAAATTCAATTTTATACGGAAATTACGTTGTTTCTGCCTAAGTGATGAAGATATCGATTGGAAGTATGTAAAGCGATATGAGTGAACGACCCCTACAATTTTTCGATGTGACCTGCATAACATTAGCGGTCATTAGAAAATTTGGGCATTCTGCCTTCCCACAATGCGTCGAAGAGGATAGGCTGAACCGAAATTAAAAAGAAACGCTAAAACATTTATCATTAATCTTAAGTGTCACCGACAAAGCTATAAAATCGTACAATGTCTCGTTACTCTCGATGAGAATTCCCTCTCAAGAATGGCAAGAATAATTGAAAATAAATTTTCAATTGTGATATGAAAATGTCATTAGTGTTGAAAATGATAGGAAAGTTTTTTTATCAAAAAAAATTATCATTTCAATTTCATTTTATCTCATGCCACAAAGAGCCATACTGAGCGTTAAATGGATGTCAGACCACTTGATACACAAAATTGGAATACTTTGCAAAACAAAGTATTCTATCGCAGACATCAATAAGAGCATAATAATCAATAATAACTTAATAACAAATTTTAATCATTTTTCTTATGAACAAGGAGTTAAACCACATCACAATTGCTATACGTCTATAAATTATCCGAACAATGTTTCATAGCTTTCCGTTACAAACTACTACTCTTGAACAAACTCGACTAATAATAATGAAGTAGATCCCATCATGATTCCCAGCACTGTTAGTTTTCCTTCAACATTTCGCAATCTATAGCTACCCAACTTGTATACGATAATAATGATGTGAAATTGACTTATAACGTAATTTATTCTGCCACTTGAAAACTTTCCTTTTGGGAAATTCTGTTCGTCGAGGTGTAATGAATGGGTAGTTTTATATGTAGCTTAAATATGTGATCGGTGAAAGAGATATATTTTTGGAATTAATTTTCCCAGAAAATGTGATAAAACAGAAAATAATGTAGTTTGCGTCTGTATTGTATTATGGCGTTGCCAACGTGCTACTATTCGTTTCAGATAATCCATTATTTATGGTATCACAAAATTTTTCACTGAAGGTGAATGAAAATAACTATTATTTAGGAAAATGTTATTCCAATTTGGGACTTTTGTTTTCATTAAATGCAATAATTACTGCATTGTAGAGATGCAATTTTTGCGGATTATCTGCATTTCCAACTACGCACAGGTCCGAAAAATCTTTTTATTGCCTACCTCATCCAAAAGTTGCATGTTTACCCCCAGCGAAAAACATGCATTACATGTAGGGTCTTTTTGTTTTTACGCCTTAGAGTTTCTCGATTAAAGTAAAAAATTGAATTATGCAATTCGTTGTATTGCTGGTCACCAGTCGATAATTAAATTCTTACGTTGTATCGCTTGGGGGTGTGACCAAATTTTAAATAAAAAAACTCCCTCAGTTCACCGTATCTTTCCTAGTAATTTATTCTCCTTGTATTCGATCGCAACAAACGATCATATTCATGGCTAAAATTACAAGATTTATGCTATTGGGAAGTTTACAAATGTTTCGTTATGTTTACTTACATTATCGTTAAGGAATATCACAGTTTGACTACTAGAAACTAATTTGTTTACAAATAAGTTGTTGGGTCATCTGTTTTTTTTTTTGCCAAAATTATATTTGTCACCTGTTAGGACATTGTTTCGAAAAGACTAGAAATGTCACTTGTAGGAGATTTTAGGTTCACTCACTTTTTCGTTCAGTAGAATCTGGTTCATTTCGTGAATTTTCAGAGTTTTTTTTTGACCTCACTTTCTTCATAACTTTCTTGTGGTCAAAATCGAACTCATGATTCATCTCCACTGAATGCTTCAGCAAAGCCGTGCGCTTTTTAATGTCCTTCGGGATGTTCCTCAGATCTTTTTTGTGACCGTCTTCAATCCTGCCGTCCAGCGTTCAAGTTGTTTCACCAAAATACCACCTCGGGCATGGGTTCTTACATGGAATTCCGTAAACAACACAAGAACATTGTCCAGGCGATAATTTTTGTTTCATGTCCGTGAATAGCTTGGATACTCTCTCCGGTATAGAACTAGTCCATAGGAACGAAGGCAATCTGAGAGATTTATTGGGGACAAATAAAGACAAACCGCTGGACCTGCATAGGTCTGGTGTATACAGCATACAGTGTGGGTGCTGCGGGCGTTTATATTATGGAATGACAATCAGGAAGCTTTTCATACGTTTTAACGAGCACATAAATTCTGCGAAATGGAAGCAAAAAACTGTAGTTGGAAGAAACATTTTCACTTCAAAACGCGAGATCAACATAAGCGACCTGAAACTTATACAACCTGTTAAGCAACACTGGAAGGTAGAATACTATGAGGCGATACACATGCAAAAACACAAACATGAGAACCTGCTCAATGAAAATGAAGGAAATATTATATCGCCTTTGCTATACCTTTTCTACAGAGAAAAACAGCAAAATTGTTTTTCATGCTTGCTGAGAGAATCAAAAGTATTTTCGGCCCTCTTAGTAGGGCCTCCAAGTACTTTCGGTTCTCTCAACAAGCATAAAAAACCCAATACATCACGCGAAAACGAATAGGCCTTGTGATGTAAATGAAACAATTGCCAGGTGTTCTGCGTCCCTACGATAATATTTTGTTTGTTTCATAAATTGAAAAAATGCGTAACTGCGAAGAATTAAAGTGTAAATTGTAAATTCTGAATGTTTTACCAAAGAATGTGCAAATAGAGATTTTAAATCGATTAAGAGCAATCTTTGTGAAAACGATGTTTTTCTAGCGATAGTTTTGTCATAAAAATTTGTCATTTTCAAAAAAGTAAGTTGTTTACACTCATTGTTCATTAATCTAGTAGTTGAGCTACTTTCTTGTGATTACTTTGTGTTTTTGCCGAAAAAGTGTCTATAGCAATGTTACATGGTGGAATAAGTGCGCAACTATTCACTGGTTTCGAGCTCGTCACCAGGCTGCGTACTTGATAGATTTGATTGACAATGATTGAAAATGGGTCGGTGTAATCGAAACGGCTGTCATGAATACTATACTTCATATAAATTTCAAGTCGCCACTAGGCTGCGTGCTTAGAATGTAGATGGCTGCAGACCTATATTCTAGGGAAAGGTTTGTAAAAAAATGTTGATGGAGATGGAGATAAGAAAAACTTGGCATTACATAAATAATATGAATGGCAAAATAAATTCATAAATACTCGACATTTAGGCTCTTTACCCCCCTAGCGGGGGCTACGCCCATCGACCCCACTTTTTTATTTTCTCTGAAAGATCACGGCTTGCGTCGCTCCAGTTACACCAATTTCAGCAATCTGACCGCAAAGACGTTTTGGTTTTAGATTTCAGTAGCGTATATATTTTGTCCAGTAGATATTATTGACCTCTAGATATATTGACCTGTAGATATATTGACCTGTAGATATTTTGACTGTAGATATTTTGGCGTAGATATTCTGACCCAATCCCCGACATTTATAGAAAACTTTATTTCGTCGGGTCAACCAGGTCAGGTCAGGTTTTTCCAGGTCAGGACAAACAGGTTCAGGTCAAATCAGGTCAGGTCACAGCTTACGAAATCAGGTTCACGTCAACTCAGGTTTCAGGTTTTTCAGGTAAGGTCACAGGTTGTCCTAAGACCTTCTAAATACATCACAACAACCGATAGATTCACTCATTACTTGAGTGAACATGTGCCTTTGAAAGTCATTGAATTTTTGACCTTAACGCTTTTGAGCTACCCCTAAATCGCCTCGGATCAAGCTACGCCCATATACAATCTTGATCAGGGATCAAAAACCTTTTGTTTTTCGGTTGGTGCCCCAAACTTTTCGATACTTTTATTTCCCCATTCATTTTTGGACCCCCCCCCCTTCCCCCCAAGGGGTCATTCATAAAGGATGTCACGTTTGCTATAAAAAGTGAGTATCCATAAAAGGTAATAACCTCAGTCAGGACAGCAAATTCTGTTTATAGAACTTTGGCTACCCCCCCCCCCCAAATAGGGGGGTGTTTGGGGGGGTAGCCGGAGTACTATAAACAAATTCTCTGACCAGTTAGAAGATATGGACTTTGTGGAGTTTATAACAAGCGTGACATCCTTTATGAATGACCCCTAAGCTACACGCGCCACCGAAACCATTAGAATAACTTCGAAGTTTTTTTCTTTAAAGCCTTTGAAACGGTACCCCACACTCGATATTTGGTCAAATCTATATCAAATTTCAAGTGTGGGGTGCCGTTTCAAAGGTTATCGTCGTCGCTTTCAGAGAAAAATATTTCGAAGTCATTCTAATGTATTTGGTGGAGTATACGTAGCTGAACGAAGCTTCAAAATGATGAACAACTGATTTTGGCTCCATTGGCTCCGTAGACATTTTTAGACCCGTACGAAGAAAAGAACGAAGTTCTTCGAAAAAGGGTTTTATACGTTTACCACGCCGTTTGTAACCACCTCAATTTCGACCGGGGAGTAGGGGGGGGGGAGATGACGAATAAGCAATAAAAAAATGTCCGTCCGTCCGTCAACAACTTCAGTAAAACTCAACCGATTTTCACAAACTTTTTTTTCCCTGAAAGGTAATCAAAATATCTTTTATGGGATTGAATCTAGGCACTGTCGGCCCAAGGGCCGCCGAGCTAGGGCCGCCGAGCTAGGGCCGTTTAAGTGGTTTTTGGTCTTTTGAACAAAACTCGATTTTCATACATTTTTTTTTTTTGTTTGAAAGATCTGGGCATGGCCGACAATTGATGGAAGAAACTTTTTAAAATTTGAGTCCTTGGACTTAGCTAGGGCACTAAAACCGAGTCTATGCTAGGGGCATACGTTTTTTTGTACATAACTCGAGTAAATCTTTTCCGATTTTCATAACTGTTTTTTTAATCGACAGGTCTATGAAAGTCCAACAATTAGTAGAAGAAATTTTTTTGATATTAGGCCCTAGGATATAGCTAGGGCACTAAAAACGAATTTCTGCTAGCGCTCTACACATGTTTTTTGTAAAAAACTCGTGTAAATCTCTTCTGATTTTCAATTTCAAAAAAGGTATATAGGATTGTATTTCGTTTGATGGAAGAAGCCCTTCGACTCAGTCAGGACGAACGACGAAAATTCCTGGAATACACTTTTGCTTCTTCCCTACGCAATACTCAAAATACCGAATGCAGATGAAAATATTACAAATTTAACATCTTATGTTAGACAGAACATAAAAACATGGTATGAAATTGGAATAAATATGATTCCAAGTATACAACAGATACCGAAAATTGACAGTAAAATGGACGTGAAAGGAAAAAATGTATCAAAGAAAGTCGAGGCAAAGTTATCAGATGGTGATATCAGTGGCGCTTTACGGCTAATTTCCTGAGATGACATTATTGCACCAAACAACGAAGATACATTAAATGAACTCAAGTTAAAACACCCCGCACATCCCGAGCCATCTTTTTATCCAGATTCAATAATCGATGTAGATCAAATAGTTCCGACTCATGAAGAGGTTAATCTATCAATAATGTCATTCAGAAAAGGAACAGCAGGTGGTCTCGACAGTTTCCGCCCTCAAATTTTGAAGGATTTGCTTAATGTCCAAAACGGTGACGCTGGAAACAAACTACTGCAGGCAGTTTCATCACTAACAACGATAATATTGAGTCGGAACGTTCCCTCTTAAATTTGTCAGTATCTCTACGGAGCATCATTGACAGTCTTGCAAAAGAAATCTGGTGGTATCAGACCAATCGCCGTCGGTAATACATGGAGAAGAATTGCAGCAAAGATTACATGTCGTAGAATCGCTTCAGTATTGTCAAATTTATTGCTGCCCAATTGGGAGTAGGAATAAAACATGGAGCGGAAGCTGGTGCACATGCAGCACGAATATATTATACATCAAAACATAAGTCAGTTCGTGTTTTCTTGAAAATTGATGTGAAAAACGCTTTTAATGAATTAAGACGAGACACTCTTTTGCAAAAAGTTAAAACCACCGTTCCAGAGATCTACAAGTTTGTTGAACAGTGTTACAGAGTTCCAACGAATTTATACTACAGAGAACATATAATTCTATCACAAAGAGGAGTTCAGCAAGGTGACCCTCTTGGGTCAGCCTTGTTTTGTCTTGTTCTCCAATACATCGTTACATCTCTTCAGAATTTTGACCTTAATATATGGTACCTTGATGACGGAACAATTGGCGGTAAGCCAGAACATGTTTTCAATGCACTTCAAGAAATAATCAAAATAGCAAAAGACATAGGTTTGGATTTAAACCACCGAAAGTGTGAAATGGCTGTTTTAGCTCAATCAACTGATGTTAAGAACGAGCTGCACAAGCTATTCAATACAATTTCGAATGGTATTCAAATGATGAAAACCGAAAATGAATTTCTGCTAGGAAGTCCTCTAACAGAAACTGCATCAACAATTTGTCTGAATAAAAAAATACAAGACCTCATTAATTTAATAGAAAAAATGAAGCATATAAGTTTCCAAAATGCTTATTGCCTGCTTCGATATTGTGTAACAACCCCTCGTTTAATCTTCTTTCTACGAGGAGCACCAATGTGGCAGAATACATCTGGATTATTGCATTATGATGAAGTACTTCGAAAATCCATAGAATCACTTCTGAATATACATTTTACCGAAAAAGCTTGGATTGAATCATCTTTACCAATTAAGGAAGGTGGAATCGGACTACGGCATGCATCAGACATAGCTCTATCTTGTTTCCTTTCATCGATGTACAACGTTTCTACTTTATTAAATCAATTGTTACATGATACTTACCTACAAGAAGATTTGGTAAAAGTTGAGGCCGAAGAACATTGGCGTGAGGAATTTGGAGAACTGCCTGAGGAGTCGTTGCGATCACTTCAGAATGCGTGGGAGAATTATGAAATAAACAAAAATCTGAAAGAAATACAAGACTGGCCAAAAGAAACATCAGATAAGGCACGACTTTTAGCAAATTCATCTGAAGAAGCAGGTGCTTGGCTGCAAGCATTACCATCGCCACAGCTCGATACACATTTAAGTAATGATGAATTTAGAGTAGCAGTCGGATTGAGATTAGGCCTACAAATACTTCAACCGCATAAATGTGTTTGTGGATCGAAAGTCGATCGATTCGCTAGACATGGCTTATCGTGCAGTAAGGCTTCAGGTACGCTGCCCCGACATGAAGCAGTTAACAATTTAATCCAACGAGCGTTGAAATCAGCTGAGATTCCGAGTATACGCGAGCCTCCAGGCTATTGTCGATCAGATGGTAAAAAACCTGATGGTTTAACACTTGTACCGTGCATAGAGGCAAGTCTTTATTATGGGACTTCACTTGTAAAGACACATTTGCACGGTCAAAACTGGCTGAAAACTTGAAATTTGAAAAATACATCGATTTGAGGGAGCAATTTTTTTTCGTCACAGTTGCTTCAGAAACATCTGGTGTATTCGGAAAAGAGGCAATAAAACTTATAAAGACAATTGGAAGTAAGATCACTGACGTAACAAAAGAGAAAAGAGCTACAAGTTTCTTATTCCAACGTATAGCAATTGCTATCCAGCGCGGAAATGTGGCCTCGATTCTCGGTACAAATCCACCAAGTAAAAATTTGGCGGAAATATTTTATAGCAATACAACAATTTAATACTATAAAATATTTCCGCCAAATTGAATTTGGCCGCTTCCAAGCAATACAACAATTTTGATAAATAGAAATATTTTATTTATAATATTATAACTGAATGGTATTAAATAAATATTGTAGAGTCAGGACACTAAAACTGAGTTTCTACTAGAGCCCAACGTGTTCGCTCACATAAGTTGGATAAATCCTAACTGATTTTGTTGATTCTTTTTCTATTTGAGAGGTAATCGAGTACCGAATTATATTCAAAAACAAATTTGGCCCGGTGTCTGTGCTGAAGTAGGCCTCAGGTCTGTCCAAAGGTCTATAGCGAACTCTGTTTACCTCGGTCACAATTTTGAGAACCCGCAAACTCACTCGTGCTTCGAACAACACGCAACACGCTTTGGAAACTGTTATTTTGACTCGTGAAGTTGCATACCTAGCTTTCGGCTCGAATATGCAAGTTCTACACTCTTCAAAATAGCGTTTTCAAAGCTTCTTCGGTTACGATTTGAGTAGATAAAAGTATGCGATCCATTCGGATATCAGGATATGAAATTGGTAATTTTGTTTTTCAAAAACACACTTTAATTCTTCTGTTTTTTTTTCAAAGTAGTAGCCGTTAGCAGCTACATATTTTCCCATCTCTCAGGTAATTTGTGAATGCCTCGCGAAAAAAAAACCCGGATCTTTAGACGCCAACCAATCATCAAGCCATTTTCTGACATTTTCGTACGAATCGAAGTGTTTCTCTCTAAGCGCGTGACCCATCGAGGAAAACAAGTGGTAGTCTGATGGAGCCAAGTCTGGTGAGTAAGCCGCATGAGGCAGCGAACCAGCTTAGCGCTTCTACCGTTTCCTTAACGGATCTCGATCGATGTGGTCATGCGTTGTCATCCAGGAAAATCTCTTTGTTTTGCCTCTTTTGGTATTCTGGGCGTTTTCGAAGTAGAGCACGGTTCAGATCGAATAGAGTTGTTGTTTGTAACGCTCACCAGTAACTGTTTCGCGAGGTTTCAGAAGGTCATACCAGAACTTTTTCGGTGGTATTCCACGCGGTTCGTTGTTACATCGAAATTATCGCTTTTGAATTTATTGAACCACTCATCTGACAAGAGCATATCCACCGAAAGCCTCTACAAGTATTTGATGAAATTCCAACGCACTTTTATTGAGATGGAAGCAGAAAATTAATGCTGAAGCAACAAAAGTTGACATTTTGAGCGCTGCACAAAATTTGCTGTTGTACGAATATTGAATTGTCAGTTACCGAATGTTGTTGGCGAATGTTAAAATAGTAAGACGTAGTAGATGAATTGGTTCAATCTTTCGTATCGTTGTGACTAGAGACATCTATATATGATCGTCGGTTTCATAGGAAAACACCTGATAGATAGGTAGATATATTTCTTGAAATCGTCAAGCTGTAATTCTGAACTATACACCTCATACATTATAACAGCAAAAGGTTTGAAGTTATAGCTTACAGAGACAAATAGCGTCAGAACGTTTTCATTACTTTTGTTGTTAGTGGTTATACAAACATATTCAAAAGTCGAACTAGTCATTATTTCTACACTCCACCGTTTTGGATTACATGAATTTTTGACGCCTGTTGCTCGGCTAGACGCCGCCGCGATTTTTTCAACGACTGTCATTTCTGCTTCATAATAACTTCTCTACTGAGATTTAATGGATAAAGCGCGACACAAGCACGACAAGGGGTGAGACGGGTCACCGATTTCTGCTTCTGAACCTAATCAACGACCCCTAATTCAAAAAATTTATGTTTGAGGACTTTTAGTGAAGTTTTTGGTAATAGAGCAGTTTTAGCGAATAGCGACTAGCAATCGTTAGTCGCTACTAGCGAGACAAATGAGAAACTAGCGTCACTATTAGCGTCGATAACCCAACCTTGCTCATAGGTCGTCATTGGAAGAGGGTTATTTTACACATTCGTTAAAAAGAGTAAGATGAATTCTACGCATAGGAAACAAAACGCTCAATTTATTGTCATAAAAAAAGAGTGTCAGTTTATGCGAAAAAATTGCTATTTCACGCTCATGAGTAAGATTAGGAATTTTTTCTACTTTACAGCGGTTACTCAGGGTACTCACACCGCACTCTTGAAAAAAAAACATTTCGCCTTCCTACTAAACACATTTTGACGAATGGCAATGCAGCAAATTATACAAAGAGTTTTGAGAGAGAAAATCAATCAAGAGAGCCGTTTCACATGTGCTGCTGAATGTAAGACAAAAGAAAAATACAGAATGAGCAAACCGCTCTCTGAATTGGAACAGTCTATGGAACAATAGATTTTTGACTTACGTGAGGGCCATAACTTTGCAAATAACAGTATTTAGCTTACTTGAGCAAAAATATCCAAATAATTCACTCTCGGAAAACCTTTAATTTAAATTAATTGTTTAAGCAGAAAGGTGGTATCAACATCTTGCTTTAGACTTCTAGGAATGTTGATATCATCGAAATCCTATGGGGCAAATAAAACTTTGGATTACGCTTGGTGAAAAAAGTTTATTGAGTTTCTAAATTATTACAAATAAGTTGCAACAAAACTTCAATGTTCCCACCACTCGTTAACGTGTGGAGTGTAGATATAAAAACCATTCCAATTTAAAATTCCTGTTTCAATTCCAATATCAAATAATAGCAAGCTATAAATAAGATAATTTATTTGTACATTTATTACCCGCTATCAATATAGATCGATTCTAATGGCAACTCGGTTCCGAAAGCGGCAAAGCACACCGAAATAAATTGCAATATAAGACAATTTCACTTCATTATTGCATTTTATGGTATGTTTCATCTGGAATGTTCTCGCGCGCTCATTATAAATATAAAATTTTCTATTTCTTTATAGCACTCAGGGCCGTAGCTAGGGAGAAGTAAGCTCCGAGCCAAAACAACACAAATACATATTGGACGTTTACATGACTACAATGCCACTCTCGTTCGATAGCAATTATGAAAGATAGGATGGACGTGGACACTTTCATATTATGCTTAACATCGATATTAGTTTTGGCTTTCAATACTCTGCGGTGTCATTTAGGGGCAACCCACATAAATTTACCTACTCTACTAAACATTTCGCATTTCATGTTTGCTTCAATTTGTCTTACTTTTTTTGTTGAAGACTACCTGTCTATATCTCTAGTATGTCATTGGTCGCTTGGCATTTTTGAAAGGTCTATTTCAGGAATGCTAACTACACGCAAATTTTGTTGTTTTCAGCTGTTAAAGAGGCGACAGAATCGAAAATAAAATCCCATTCAACTTGGCTGGACGAGAAAGGTCATGAATTAATTTTAATCAACTCCTAGAGTTTGTCCTGTGTGAACTTGTGAGTTTGTAGGGAGAGCTGAGCCCACGTCTGCTTTTTAGTAGCTACGGCCCTGCAATAGATTGGCCTGATGATGATGAACGTTTTTCACTCTCTTTTTTACGACCGTTTATACGAAATCCTTAACTAATGCTCGTTTATTGTTCAATAAATTTTACTTATTAATTGAAATTTGAAAGTGTGGTAGTAAATTGGGGTGTCAAATGGTGTGTTAAGCGTAATATAGTACTCCTTTATGTACCTTAGCCTCTGTCCACCTACTCCTACATCCTATCCTACCCGTGGTGACACCTGTTATAGTGAGCAACCCGCATGAACGATCAGGTAACCAACCTTGGTGTAGTAGTGTGGGTCACTTAGCATAAGGATGAGGGGGGCTGCCTTCGGGTAGTACCTAAACGGCACGTATAGGGAGGGCCGAAGGCAGCTAGGCGCTATCAAGATGGGATGGCGACTTAGTATGGTGGCGGATGATCTCAACAGCAGGAGACAACGGCAATACACAGCCCTAGTCAGATGGGCTACCATCACCACCTGGTGACTTTCCTACGGGTCATCGGGAGAAGGAAAGTAGGTTGGGCGCTTGGCTAACTCCCAGACACCGTAAAAACAGTCTTGTTATGAATTCCCCAACACAGCCTCGGATCGGACAGGATAAACGGCAACGACTCAAGCATCGGAAAACGGACAACGATTTACAATTAGGAACATGGAATGTAAGATCTTTGTTGCGGCCAGGAGGATTGAGATCTCTCACAAGTGCGCTAAGAGCGGCAAAAATTGACATAACAGCTGTGCAAGAAACGAGATGGCCTGGAAAGGACACCATGACCAGTAGCGACTATAAGTTCTACTATAGCGGGAAGAGTAACGACAGTCCAAGAGAGTATGGAACAGGCTTCATGGTTCTCGGCAGAGCTAGAAACGCGGTGATTGGTTTCAGTCCTGTTGACGAGCGATTGTGCTCTCTACGGATAAGAGGAAAATTTTTCAATTACACTCTTATAAACGTTTATGCGTCTACGGAGGAAAGCGACAACGAGGCGAAGGAGCTATTCTACGAGAAACTGGTGGATGTATATGATGGAGCGCCGAAACGAGACATTAAAATTGTGCTTGGAGATTTTAATGCTAAGATAGGCCGCGAAGTATTTTATCGTCCCACAAGCGGTAAACATAGCCTTCACGAAAACTCGAACGAAAATGGAACGCGGGTGGTTGATTTTGCAGCATCAAGAAACATGGTTGTCAGCAGTACCTATTTCCAACATAAAGACATCCACAAAGCGACATGGGTATCACCGGATAAACGAACCAAAAACCAGATTGACCATATTTTGATAGATGCACGTCACTGTTCAAATATGTTGAATGTCAGAAGCTGTAGAGGACCGACTGTAGATTCCGATCACTACCTGGTGAGAGCGGCAGTTAGGTCTCGAATATCGGTTCAACACAATCGACAACCGGCATTGGAAAGGTGGGACGTGGAAAAACTACAGAACGAAGACATTAAACGTCAATATGTCGACAGGCTGGAGACGAATATTACTGCGGAATGGTCAGCGAACAACGAAGCGTAGACGATGCGTGGAATCAAATGTAGAGAGCGCCGCAGCAGAGGCAGTGGGAACGAGAACGGGAAATAAAAGAAATATCTGGTTTGACGATGAATGCCAGAAAGCCATGGACGACAAAAACGCAGCTCGCCTGAAAACTCTAAGTAGATTCACTCGAGCTGGCCAGGAAGAGTACCGTTCTAAAAGAAATTTCGAGAGAAAACTCTTCCGACGGAAAAAGCGACAGCGTGACAAGGAAGTTTTGATCGAAATTGAGAAGTTTGGCAATCGGAAGGAGACTCGGAACTTTTACCGGAAAGTGAACGAATCCAGAAACGGTTACAGTCAACAACCTTTGCTGTGTAAGGACAAGCATGGATTGTTCTTAGCAGATGAGGAAAGGTGTATCGCGAGATGGGCTGAGTACTTTAAGGAACTGCTTAACCCGAACAGACCGCTCAACCGAGACGACGAAAACGACGAATTGCCATTTCAGACTGCGCAACCATACATAGAAGAACCAACGATGCAAGAAGTTGAAGCTGAAATTTTAAAGCTCAAAAATTTCAAAGCCCCGGGAACTGACAACCTACCCGGTGAACTTTTCAAGAACGGCGGCAACGCGCTATGTATGGAGATGCACGAGCTCATCATACGCATCTGGAATGACGAGGAGTTACCGGAAGAGTGGAAGACCAGCATACTTTGTCCTATATACAAAAAAGGTGACAAATTGGAGTGTGGCAATTTTCGAGGAATCGCTCTGCTGAATATTGCTTACAAGATATTTGCAAATATTCTATATCAGCGCCTTCATCCATACACGGAATCTACGATAGGTGAATAACAAAGTGGTTTTCGTGTAGGTCGTTCAACATCGGACCAGCTGTTTAATATCAGACAGATCTTGGAGAAGTGCAAGGAGTACAACATTGAAACACACCATTTGTTCGTTGACTTCAAGGCAGCCTATGACAGTGTTAGAAGAAGTAAGCTATGGAGAGTCATGGAGGAGTTCGGACTTCCCAACAAACTGATCTCGCTAACGAAGCTAACACTAAACGGAGCTAACAGCCGAGTAAGGATCCGCAATCAAATGTCAGAGACTTTCGACATTGAGGAAGGCCTACGTCAAGGAGATCCTCTTGCAACGCTGCTTTTCAATTTAACACTCGAAGCAGCTGTTCAAACCATGGACATCGACTCCAGCGGCACCATTTTCTCCAAGTCCAGTCAGTTGCTTGGTTTTGCAGATGACCTGGACATTATTGGCCGAACTATGGATGTTGTTAAAGATAAGTTTATGGCCTTGGAGAGGAAAGGTACCGACCTTGGGTTGAAGGTCAATGACGGAAAAACGGAATACATGATCATATCACCTACGAATCGATATCGGGAAGATAACGTAACGATCGACACACACACATTCAAAATGGTCAATAAGTTCGTATACCTTGGATCAGAGCTGAACATAAACAACGACATTGCGGACGAAATAAAAAGGCGAGTAACTTTGGGCAACCGGAGTTAGTACAGCCTGCTGAAAATTCTAAAGTCCAAGTCAGTAAGCCGAAATTCAAAATGCGCACTTTATAAAATTGTGATCAGACCGGTAGTTACGTACGGTTCGGAGTCGTGGTGCTTGACACAGAAAGATGAACAATCTCTGCATACGTTCGAGCGAAAGGTACTGCGTACAATATTTGGACCAGTATTTGACCGAAAACTGAACCGATGGCGCAGACGATATAATCACGAGCTCATAGAGCTTTTTGGAGCGCCCGACATAGTCAGAACAACAAAAATAAATAGACTACGTTGGCTCGGTCACGTACAACGAATGAATGAACATCGTATTCCAAAAAAAATTCTGAAGTCCAAACCTGAAGGCAAAAGGAGTGCAGGGCGACCCAAGTCCAGATGGAGCGACGCTGCTTTTGCCAACTTAAGAACTGTGGGAGTAACCAGCTGGGAGACGTTAGCTGCAGATAGGCCCGGTTGGAGAAGCATGTTGGAGAAGGCCAAGACCCTTAATGGGTTGTAGTGCCGGTAAAGTAAGTAAGTAAGGTAGTAAATTATCATTTTATTGGAATTTTATTAGAGTTTTAAGGGTGACGAAAACGGTGGCAGCAAACTAAAAAAGCCAAGAAAATCTTTTATACTTTTCTCAAATCGTCAGCGTCGACATAAAATTAATATTCTTTTGTTTTAAAATTCAGATAATAGCAAAGCCACAAGTTAAATTTATTTTCAATACAATACAGTGCTTAATGTTTTGTTTAGAGGCACTTCGTGTGTGCAACTAGGATGGAACGATATGCTATTTTATTTTACTCGAAACGGATGACTCTGACCTGCCACTTTTTATCTATTGTCAGTGAACTTCGGCCTTTCCCCTATCGCCTTGCGGTTAGTGAGATGTCGGTCGTAGGCAGCGTTCATAAATGGGTTAAGACCATAGTCAAGCAAGGCCTTTCGCAGGGCTATGTGCTGGGTCTGATTCTATTTCCTGCTCTTGCCTGTATCACAACAACTAAATCCTGCAAATGTCACCTTGGATGACATTATAAGTGAGGACAACGTACCTCTACTGAAGAGAATTTTAGGAGCCACCCAAAGGACTGAAGTTAAACATAAAGAAGACAAAAGCCATAATTTGATCGGGGAGCACTTACTTACTTTACTTTTTCGGCGCCACAGCCAATTGTGGGCCTTGGCCTGCTCGAGGATTTTGATCGAATTGCGTCTATTCCTTGCCGCGTATTGCCAATTTGTTATTCTTGTTATCTTGTTCGACACCATCGATCCATCTAATTTTCGAGCGACCAACTCCTCTTCGCCCTTCAGGATCGTTACGGACCTCAACCTCAATCACGTTCCAATACAAAGTTACATCGCCGTCGTCACCTTTCACCCTCATGCATCGCTCCAAATATGGTGCAAAGTACCTCGCACTCGAACGTTAGGAGCAACATCATGATGTTCATCACTTTTCTTCATCGTCCAAGATTCGCATCCGTAGATGAATACTGGACAAATAATCGTTTTATAAATATGGCACTTCGTTTTCTTTCATCGTAACTGTTTAATTAGACCAAAATAGCATCTGCTTGCCGCCATGATACGTCTGTGAATTTCAGGTTTATTGTCAGAGAGCACTTGGTTAAGGAATAATCTTAATGTAGTAAAAAATAACACTCTCAACTGGTACCCGTGTACGTATATTTTTTCGAAATTTTTTTTTTGGACTGTACTTTAGTTGTCAAGTTGTTGCAGAGATTTCGATAAGAAAATTTTGAAGAAATCTTTATTGGCTTGTGCCAGTTTCGTCAAAGGAATTGACCAAGTTCAGGTGGTCCAAAAAAATTAAAGGCCCGGGGCTAAAATGATTCTCAATTAGTCTCTTTCTATCATAATCTATTTAAACGATTTAGAGCGATATAGTCGAAAAATGTTATTCTTGCACCTTTTATACGTTCCCAACGATACCACCTAGCCTAGGTTTCGCAGATCCACTTAATACCATACCCTTCGTCATACAGCGTTGTCATTCTTGTTAGTCTAGTTTCAAACTGTTATATGGGAGTGCTGCTATTATAAACAAAAGTGATACAACTGTCTCTCTCCCAAGAAAAACATTTTAGAAAATTTTATCTAAGTTTTACACACAAAATAAAGAATTTGAGAGAACTCACGCATTGCACTTTTTATTGATTTATTACATATTTTATTGATATTAATAAACATGATAATGGCAGCTGGGTTCCCTAGACAGACTATTAGCCATTCTCAAATAAAATTGCGACTTCTTTTGTCCTCGTAAGTTCGATATCATGGACTATCATGAACTGCCGATAAATCTGGATAAAACAAAGTTTTCAATTCGGTCAACGTTTCTTTGATCTTGCAATTTTGAAAATATTTCGGGCGATTTTCTCAGAAATAGATCAAATTTTAGCGTTAATTTAGAAATGTGGCATAGATTCGTCGCTTTTATAGCAGACCTGTTTCTATCCATTCTATATTTTAACAATCCACGACAAAAAGTTTGGCTGCTTGGGACGTTTACGCTTCTTCAGTGCATATCAGCGTGGTCACATATTGAGTGAGTAATCATCTCGAATATGCGGCCTTATATACACCTCGTTTGTTCGATTATTCAAAGAGAAACTCTTTGACTTAGTAGATCCGTTGTTATGGTAACATTTGGAAGTACTAGTCAGAATTTTTTGTTATGCTGTTTGTATCTGCAGCGGTGGTAATTTCAATTCGGTCAATGTTTCTTTGATCTTGCAATTTTGAAAATATTTCGGGCGATTTTTCAAATTTTCTTTGTAATTATTTCAATGGTGACGAAATGTCAAAATATGGTGGAATTTTCTCACACTTTTTGCCTGTCTGAAGAACCTATCAGCCGTATCCAGAGAGTTGATATTTTTGCAGGGAGTGCATTAGAGTGCGATGAGTTACAACAAACTGCCAATTGAAGTGTAAGACTACAATGTGAACAAACTGTCATATTTTGCAACATTGACTCCCCAGACGCATATCCCAGCGAATCATAAACTCTCTGGTCAGTATCATGTCTCTGAAAACTAAATTTCAATTGAGTCGTGGTAGATCGAGATTCGGCTGAACTAAAATAAGAACTTCAAATCGACCCACCCACACTGTGCATTGTTATCATCTATATGTGATGGTGGTATATGCCCTTGCGATTTATTTATGTAACACAAACGTTAACCGACCTTATACTATGCATTATAAATATTAATCTAGAAGAACAAGCTCTGCAAAATTAATTTAACTTATGTAAACTTAAACTAATACAAAATGGATAATATCAGCAGCAAAGCAACACGATAATGTTCGCTATTCCAAACATATGTGCCAAAATGAAAGATATGCACACATTTTCAAATTACTCGTTTATCCTGAGGAATGATCCCTGAATATATTGTGACGTTTTTTATGCAACACGAATATTGTTTTTGTTAGCACTACAAAGTTTAAGTTATCGATAGAGAAACAATGTACACAATAAAACGTTTTGCGTGTTCTTGTTTCTTCTCTGTATGGATTTTCATTTAGATAAAAGCTCATTTAGTTAAGCAAAAATTTGATTATAGTTGAATAAACCATATACATATATGTTGGCTGACATTAGGCTAATTGATTAGTTGGATCATTCTTCATCGAACTTTATGCCTCACTTATTCGTGTTAGCAAAGTCGTTATCCATTCAAATAAGTTACATATAGAAACTTTCATCAAAAACGATGAAATGTGCTTTGAATAGTGTGCATAACGTAAAGGATTTCTTGACCACTTTGTAAAACAGACCTAACCACATGTCGGTAATTTTCACGATTTCTATATGAACAACTATGAACAACTACCTTTTGACGTGCTGAGAGAATGGTATTTTTAATTTCTAAACTATTGAGATTCACACAGGGCATAAAATTTGAAAAAAGGATTAGGGGAAATTGTTCCAAATAATTACGTCACGTTTTAGGAGAAGAAGTAGATTTTTCACGAAATTAGTAGAACTTGTTCTCTAGCTTACTCCTTCTTACTCCTGTCACATTTTGTGAAGGAAGCATCCTCTTAAGCAATAGCTAATTCCAGGAATTAATTTTCATACTTTCATCCCTTGTAATCCAAATAACTATTTTGGTCACTTTTTCGACCATACCTCCGGAACCGGGGACCAAAATAAGGAATTTTTCGTGCGTGGCCATGGCCAATTCATACATGGGACACTATTCTCACACCATTACATGGCCGAACTTTTGGTTTTTAGGATTTCCAGGAGCAATAATAACCAAAGATTACTAAGAGAACAAAATAATTTATTGAAAAGTATCCGAACATTTTGACTAAAATAAATGAACTACAATTAGAAAACTCATATTTTGCTCATAGTTTCGTTTCTGTTGATTGACCAGCTGGTGCACTCATACATAGAAACATAGAAAAATTTTTGCTTCTGTTGTATGTTCTTCAACTGGTTTATTGCCGTTGTGTATGAAAAGACACAAAAGAACAACGGCAATAAACCAGTTGAAGAACATACAACAGAAGCAAAAAATGTTCTATGTTTCTATGTATGAGTGCACCAGCTGGTCAATCAACAGAAACGAAACTATGAGCAAAATATAAATTTTCTAATTTTAACTAGATTAATCATAGCTTTTTCCAAGCACACTAAACGATATTCGACGACTGCGAGATCATTAGATTGTTAATTCAACACACCTCCTCAATCTTACGATCTAGCACAGCACCTCGTCAACGATAATCGCTAAATTAAGTTCATAAATTGTAGTGCCGTCCATTTTTCAGATTCGATTCGAGAAGTTTGAGACGTAATTTGCAAGCTTTGATTTTTTTTATTCCACAATCGTATTCTACACGGATATCAGTTGGACTATGGCACAAGCCACTCCCAACACCACTGACACCGGTATACTACCTTTCAAAACCACTGTTTCACATCAACTTGTTTCTGCCATAATCACTTCGAGTTCCATGATTAATTCAATCCAGCCATGATCGCTTCGGTTTCCACGATCAATTCTATTCCACCATGGTGACTTCGGTTTCCATCACCAATTCGGTTCTTCCATGATGACATTTCTTTCCATCATCAATTCTAAAAATTAAACAAGTTTCCGCTTTCAGTATTTCCAATACCAGCCATTGTTGCCCACTCTATTCTTCGTTTCATATTAAAACCCGTAACATTTCCATTTCCGTCATAATTTTGCTTGTCCACTGTCCAGTAAAATTATATCATTTTCCAGTTTCGTTTGTCCAACTTTCTTAATTCCTACTTTTTACAAACGTAATTTTTAATAATAGATGGAATAGATAGATGGTGAAATTAGTGAGGCTTTCGAAGTTAATGAGGGAGTTCGTCAGGGTTGTTGTCTCTCCCCTCTTCTGTTCATAATTTTTATGGACAAGATTATCAGGCAAGCGAATTTGCAAGGGAAGGTGAAGGTGGGGGAAGTAATCATGAAAATCCTGGCCTATGCGGATGACTTAACTCTATTAGCAGATAATGCCAAGGGTTTGCAGGAGAATTTAGGACTGCCTTGAATGCTGCACATGTGAGGAATACGGCATGAAAAATAAGGTCATTAAAACTAAAGTTATGCAATATTGGCAAATCCCGGAAGGATGTAGTTTGAGTTAAATGGGCGCAGTTAGGAACAGCCTCTGCGTTTAAATATTTAGGAGCCATTTTTAGGAGAATGGCAAGTTAGTTAGGGAATTTGAATAAAGGAGAAGAATGGGAAATGCAGTGGCCAGTCAGTTGAGGTCGTATGTGTTCAACAAAAAGGAGTTAAGTAGTGGCACAAAGCTAGCTATTCACAGGTCAATCTTCAGACCAACGATTTTATACGGTAGTGAAAGTTGGGTGGACTGCGGATACCTTGTGCATGACCGGGAGGTTTCTGATATGAGGGTTCTTAGGAGCATAGCAAGAGTAAATCGGAGGGAACAGTGGGACAATCATATTAGGAACGACGACATCAGGGAAAACTTAGGGGTTACATCAGTGGAAGAGGCGGCAAGGATTAGTCGTCTGCGGTGGTACGGGCACGTTCAGAGGAGGGGTAATAGCAGGCTACCAAAGAGGATATTGGATGCTCAAGTCCCGGGTGTGCGTCCCAGGGGTAGGCCAAGGAGAAGGTTTATAGACTCAATTAAATCCGATTTAGAAGTTAGGGGACTTTCTCTAGGCGAACAAACCATCTCCGTGGCACAGGATAGGGGGGTATGGAGAAGGGTGGTCCATGATCAGTAGTAAAGACCTCACACCGAAAGGTACAAACGGTCTATAAAGTGTGATGATGATGATGATGATGATTTTTAATAATTATTCCTCACTGTCTTCATTTTGTGTCGTCCTGGGCCCATAACCTTATGGTTTTCAGGATTTCCAGGAGCAATAATAACCAAAGATTACAAAGAGAACAAAATAATTTATTGAAAAGTATCCGAAATAAAGTAAATGAACTAACTAGATTAATCATAGCTATTTCCAAGCACGCTAAACGATATTCGACGACTGCTAGATCATTAGATTGTTAATTCAACATGAACTGGCTACCAAACGACCCATCGGGCGATGCTATGGACCGGCCCGAAACATTTATTTCTGTGGCATAAGCGAAAGGTTTTTTTGTCAATGTTTCTATCTGATAAGACTTAAACAGGAATAAAATCTTAAGTGGTATAACGTCGTCTTACATAGAATTTTTTAGATACTTAATAAATAGCGCTATTTATTAGCGCCGCATGCGAATTTTTTTTTGGCGAATGGCCCTTGTTAGACAGGTCCGGAACCACTTGACCTATTTTGCTCATCTCTGAACTTGAATCATGGAACATATAGTGCGCGACAACCGTATATTACCACCTAGTTTTTCGTTGAAACAATATACAAAATACTTACCGAATTCGTGCGGAGTAGATTTACTTTTTTGTTTTTTGAGTAAGAAAAAAGATTAATTCAAGAAAACATGAAAATTGTGCTTGTTTGTTCCTTGAACAACAAAAATGTATATATTTTGAACAAAGATTTGCATGGGGTTGGCTCTCTCATAAAGTTTGCCAAGATGGGCGTCAATACAATAGCGTAAATGAACTGAATTTGGCAATTAATAGGGTTTGGAAGAAAATTCCTCAAACTTTGATCGATAAGTTACACAAATCAATACCAAAACGTTTAATCGCAGTTATTAAATATCGTGGTGGATCTACGAAGTATTAGCGAATTGAAAAAAAGTTATATGAAATCAAAAAATTCATTCAAATGTGCCAAAAAACTTACTGGTAATATACGGTTGTCGCGATAAATTTGATCAAAATATACATTTTTGTTGTTCAAGGAACAAACAAGCACATTTTTAATGTTTTCTTGAATGAATCTTATTTCTTACTCAAAAAACAAGAAACTAAATCTACTCCGCACGAATTGCGTAAGTATTTTGGATATTGTTTCAACGAAAAACTAGGTGGTAATATACGGGTGTCGCGCACTGTATGTACCTTTCAGGGAAAAAAGTTTAGGGTGATCGGTGCAGCCGTTTAGAAAAAAAACGATGGGACGTCCCTCCACATACCACCTCAATCTACCCCATGTTACAACAAAATGTCTTATAGTAAACGTATAGGACATTTAGGGGGATATCGCTCTGGAGTGTGGTTGGTAAGGTGTATGCGAGTGTACTTGTCGACCATGCTAGGAACATGGTGGAAGGTGTACTGGATGAGATTCAGGATGGTTTCAGGACTTTGAGGGGTTGTCAGCATCAGTTTTTCTGTCTCAGGCAGACTATCGAAAAGCTTTATGAAAAGAACAGCGACTTGCATCTATGCTTCATCGACTTGGAGAAGGCATTCGACCGAGTACCAAGGTAGAAGCTGTTCGGGGTTCTTAGCGACTACGGTATCAATGGGGCAAAATTTTCAACCGATTTTTCTTAGAGTTCTGGGGTAGGGAGATTTAGTCCGATTGGACTTAAAATCTGTTTTGGCTCATATTTCTGCAACAAAAACAAAATTATGGAACAATGGAACTAAATAAATCGACAACAAAATTTTTTCCATTCCGTAGTAGTGTACGTGCTTGCCTTCCGCGCAAAAAAAAAACGGTTCAATCCCCGGGATGTGTAGGATTTTTCTGCGATTAAGAGCTATGAGGATAGTCCCTAAGTTCACTCCCGCAACGCACAAGAACACGGAAAAATTTGTGACGTCACACACATATGAAAGAAAGTGCATTTCGTGTAGAAGGGTGCCACTCACATAGCATTAGGAAAACTTTCAATGGTACAAGGAAAACATACGAAAGATGGCGTCAGACACTCTCAACTGAATTTGCGTATTTATGTGTGCGATACCGATCTGTCCAACGTTGGAACCTGTCAATAGAAGTCGACACTAGATAACACTAATACAACCTGCGACTGTGAACAAATTGAACGTGAACAGATGACAGCCAGTAAAGTGGTCTTCACGATGTCTGTACAAGACGAAAAGTGTCATCAATTTCAGTTGCCGAATCAGTTGGTCATTGCCATCCTCCCGGCAGTTTGCATTAAATATAAGAACGAACAATCTCAATATAGAAAAACCACCACTAGATTAAGAATTGATGTAATATAAGACCTATATGAGATTGTTACCATACGCTAAATAAAGTAAAATTGCAAGTTCAGTAAGTCTTAAAGACAAAAACAAACCTCTTTAAAGGTAGAGTGTGACGCAGTCCGTAAGTCTGCTTCCAAAATTAATGATATCGCTTGAGGTGGCGCTATCGCTGATAATACGCAGAAGTTTGTTTGAATGGAATCTTGTTTTCAAAGTTTTGATTTCCTGAAAAAATTACAACGTTTTTTTTTAAACAAAATTAGGTTGTGTTAAAAAAATTGCGTCACAAATGGCGGACCCACCAGCGGAATAATTTTTCAACACTCAGCTTTGGCAGCTGGATTCCATTTTCTCAAGATCTCAAAAAATTCGACTCACCAATCTCTATAACTTCCAAGAAGAAACCATTCCGAAGCTAAAATTCGAAAATAAAAAAAAACAAAATCTTTTGCTTGGGAAAATTCACGCCATCTGATAGCTGACATACATTTTCTGAAGATCCCGACCAAACTCTAAAACTTTCTAGAAGACACCAACTCACTTTTCCACATGCCACGGTTTTTCCAGAATTTTCCCGGAAAAGCGGCATATGAAATTTTTCATTTGGGACCAAGGAAAATTTCAGGAAGATCGGCTGTCTAGTTCTCGAGATCCAAAATTATTAATAGAAAAAAAAGTTTTCATAATGATGAGAATAATAGAAAAATTAATTCTCCATACAAAAATGTAATTTTCAAACCTCGAAATCTCAGCCAATTTTCAACCGCTTTGATGAGTATGGGCTCGTTGGAGAGCTGCTGCGACGTAGTTGAAAAAATATAGAGGGGGGGGGGAGGTGAGGGAAAAAACTCAAAAGTTCGCGTATATATGGCTTCTTGTCCCAAAGGTTTTTGTATGGAGTTTTTTGGGTTTGTGGACGTTTTTTTGGGGTGTGAGGACTGCGTCACGCCCTCCGCTACCGCTGCGGGCATGATACATCGATTTTATACCCGTCGTCCGAAGACGCACAGGGGTTGAATGGATGTGAGTGTTGAAAATTGTTGATGTAGTGTGCTAATGGATATGAAATTTGAAATGAAAAATTGGTACACGAGTGGGACACGAACCCTTTGTATATTATAAATAAAGAAAATTAAAAAAATTCAATGTAAAATGTACAAAACGACTGCTGGTGGGAACCACTTGTTTACATTTCTTTTTTATTAACAATTTTTATTATCATTCCCATGACATTACATGCGAGGAACACATCATTCTTCCATGCAGATAAACTTTAATCTCCAAAAATATCAACTCACAAGTTTCGAAGGAACTCGTTTCTAAAACTAAAAAAGAATGGAAAATATGTGGTTTCTTGGCAGACACTGGCTACAAGAAAGACGGTTCCTTTGAATGTGATTGATTGAAAATGGTTTGCTCTCAAAAATAACTTCGGTGGAAGTTAGAGCGTCTATAACACCACTTCCTTACTTGCTCTAGCAGTTAGTATTCGTAGCGAGCTCACATTATTGCAATTTTAATCATTTCGAATCTTAAAGCAAAAGCACGAATAAGGAAAAATACACTAAAATAGAAAAGTATGTTGGTCGCAAATTTGCACTGAGCGATTCGAATAATGTTGCCTACTTCAGCTCTGCAACTCATGCTTAATTTTCATACTTTAGAGAACTGTAAAATTACGAACCTGAACCTGTCTTGAATTACCTGAGCCCGAGTTTACCTGAAAATTGATTTCATAAATTTGGACCTGATCTGAAACTGGAAGGCTACAGACTATTCCTTACCATACGGTCACATCAGGTCAAAATCAAGTTGAGATCAGGTCATCTTACTGAAGTTTGAATAAATTTTCATCTAGGTGTTCTTTTACCTCCCGGTTGCGGGCATTAGACACTGCTAAATAAGCACCGAATTTTTTGAATAAGCTTTCAGAATTAAAAAATTATGACTCTATTAACAATTTGCAATATCACGATTTTCTCATATAGCAGCACTAAACTCGGAATTACGACTTACGACTTACGATATTGAGCCTGACACAGCCCTAAGTGTCCCACTCTTACTTTCACCGCTTTCAACTATTCGCTTTTAGCGGTTGACAACAGCTGATATAAGTTGCGCCAATTGAGTGGGAACTACGCACACTTCTACCTGAGATTTACACACCATCTGTTTGTACTTTGTATTGTTTTAACAACTGATATGGTATCGCATATTATTTTACGACGTGGAAAATATGGAAAATTTAAAAAAGGAAGAATAAGACACGGATGCAATGCTATTGATACTACCATTGTTGGGTTACAATAATCTTTATATTGTATATATCTGGTTGAGCTGAAAGCAATTTTTCTTTTTCAGAATATATGTTTGTGTTTTGTATAACAGCGCAATTTTACCAAGTTTTAACACAGAACACATAAATTAGAGGATAAGTCATGAGATAAGAAATTGAGATATTCACATGTTTTCATTCACGGGTGTGTTATTAAATTTTACGAAAAGTATATAAATGTATACCATATAATTTTCACTTCTGATCTGCGAAGAATCGGCGTGAAAATCGCGTGTATCGCGTCTATTAAAAATGACTTTCGTGAACTACTAGATGCTTGCAACAACAGTAACCTGGAAATAATAGTTATTAATGCAACTCGTGCTACATAATGTGCAATATAGTGCGAGGTTGTAGAAAATTCCCAGGGCGGCGCATATGTAGTACAAGATGGATTCATAACTTTTAGACCCGTACGAAGAACGTAGTGCTTCCAAAAGGGGTCTATTGCGTTTACCACGACGTTTGTAACCCAGTAGAGAGTAGGGGGGGGGGGGGGGAGAGCATCGATCATGGTCCTTAGATGACGATTCAACAATAAACAAATTTCCGTCCGTCAACACGATAACTCGAGTAAAACTCAACCGATTTTCAAAAGCTAGGGCCGTTTAAGTGGTTTTTAGTCTTTTGTACATAACTCGAGTAAATCTTTTTCGATTTTCATATAAAATTTTTTGTTTGAAAGACTTGGGCATAGACGACAATTTATGGAAGAAATGTTTTTGAATTTGAGTCCTTGGACTTAGCTAGGGCACTAAAAACGAGTCTCTGCTCGGACTTCCGAGCCTGTTTAAAAAAGGTTCGGTTCTCGGTTCTGGTTCTAAAGAAAATAAAAAAACGGTTCGGTTCGAGGTTCGGTTTTTAAAAAAGAAAAGCGAAAGGTTCGGTTACGGTTTTGGTTCTTCAATCAAATCAAAACCGGTTTTCGGTTCGGTTATTTGTAGCCTCATTTAGTTTTATTATTTTATTGAGAACTTTATTGACATTTAAAATCGAAGAAAAAATAAAGTATTTTTTTGTACTTAGCACAGGAATCACTTGTCTTGGAATTTTCGGTTTAGGCATACAATCAACTGTTTTTCTAAAATGTCGGCCTTGGTTTGGCCTCTTTTTTTAGTAAATACAAAATCGAGCGTCGAAAATGCGCGTTCGACTGTCACTTAGGTAGCTGGCACTGCGAACACAATTTTCGAAATTTTGAATTATTCGGGACGTGTTCGATCTATAGAATGCATTATAATTACATACTGTGATAACATGAGTTGATTCGAATCGGAATTGGCAAACACATTTGAGTTTGTGAGTTTGAGTAAATGAAAAAAAATACTCGTTAAAACACACATTGCAAATATGACACGACGATATTGAATGTTACGCAAACATCTTTTCGTTTTCGAAGTTTGAAACACAAAAATCAAAAATTAATTAATTTGAATTTAGAGGTCGACACCAACAAATTTTATTTTCAGATCCAATTTGCATTCAAAAACATTTCATCTAAATTCAAAATTGTCTACAAGAAATTGTCGTTAATTCGGCAGCAATTAATTAATTTTATTTTTTTTTTAACCGATCGAATTCAGCTTCGGTTCGGTTCTCCGAACTAAGAATTGTAAAGGTTCGGTTCTAGGGTTCGGTTTTGCGGTTCGGTTCTTTATGTCAAAAATCTCGAGGTTCTTGGGTTCGGTTCGGTTCGGAAGCCTGTCTCTACTAGGGCTCTATGTGTTTTTTGTACATAACTCGAGTAAATGTTTTCCGATTTTCATAATTTTTTTTTTGTTTGAAAGATCTGGGCATGCCCGACAATTTGTAGAAGAAACTTTTTTAAATTTGAGTCCTTGGAGTTAGCAAGGGCAATACAAACGAGTCTCTCTTAGGGCTCTACGTGTTTTTCATACATAACTCGAGTAAATCTTTTCCGATTTTCATAATTTTTTTTTTGTTTGAAAGATCTGGGCATGCCCGACAATTTGTAGAAGAAACTTTTTTGGATTTGAGTCCTTGGAGTTAGCAAGGGCAATACAAACGAGTCTCTCTTAGGGCCCTACGTGTTTTTCGTACATAACTCGAGTAAATCTTTTCCGATTTTCAAAAAAAAGTTTTTGTTTGAAAGATCTAGGCATGACCGACAAATTATTGTCTGTGCTTAGGGCTCAAGTGGGCCTCATGTCGGCCCTAAGGTCGGCCCTAACCCAAAAAAAATTTTTTTTGCTATGTTGCAGAGCAAATTGAGGGAAACACTTTTGTCTACGGAAGTATGTGTCCGAGGCTTCTAGTTAGGGCCCTATTTCTCGAATTTTCTCAAATTTTAATAAAAAATACGTTCAAACAAGTTAAAATGAGTGTAGAATTAATAAGAATCGACGTGTAAGGTGTACTCTGAACCATATTAGAGATCGTGCAGATGAAAAAAAAACACAAGAAACCAAGCATGAACGGATGGCTGAAAATTCAGCCCTTAGTACTTATGTTAATAAATCTAGGATGCCCGAAAACACATATAATATGTCGTTTGAACAATTTTTCGAGTAAAAAACATCAATTATGCTTCAAAATTTTTATAAATTTTCAGAACAATTTTTAGAAATTTTAGGTAATTTTGAGAAAATTTTCTCAAATTTTCGCAAATTTTTTCAAATTTTCTTAAAAATAGGCCCTGGTCTGTACTGACGTCTTCAGACGGGTTTTTCAATGGGCAATTTCCAATACAATTTAATGTGGACGTTCGAGTCTTTTCGTAACATCAACTCTGTTTGCCGCATCTATTCTGATACGTACGGGTCCCTTCATATGTTTTTTTGTTTCAAAGACCTGGGCATGCCTGACATTTTATGGAAGAAACTTTTTCAATTTTGGGCTTTTGGCCCTAAAACTGAATCTGTACTAGGGCTCAACGTGTTTTTTCTACATAAATCAGGTAAATCTTTTCCGATTTTCAAAAACTTTGTTTTCCTGAAAAATAATCAGAAAATTGAACACAAGAATGAATTTGGGAGGGATCGGTCGAAAACTTTCGAAGCTATGGTCGAAAAAGTGGAAAACGTGGTTTTTAGAAGGTTGGTGGAACTTTTTCACTTAGATCTCTGCGAAATTAGAGCAGAAATCACTCTCAAAGATTTAGAATAAAAGACATTGTACATTAGAAAATCGCGAAAATTAAATTGGTCAAAATCTGTTCGGGCTGTAGAGTCCTCTGTGTGGGTCCAACTCACGCTACGCGATCCTACATGAAATTTGGTGTTTTTTTGTGAGTATTTCTTCCATGAAGAGGCAGTGTTGCAGAGAAAAAGGGGCGAACTTTTTTGTCCATGAAAGTATGGGGCAGAGGCCTCTCCTATGTGCTCTTGGTCTTTTCTAAAGTCTGGGCTTATTTCAAGGGCGCCGTAGCTTCGGACGGGTTTTTCAATATTGCCCTTTCGGCTATTTCCAATCCCATTCAATGTGGGCGTAATAGGGTAGTTTTTTTGGGGGGCAAGGTCGGGAATTCAGTTAATTATGGGCATACAGTGTAGGGACGAGGAAAATATTGGACCCGTATTTTTTTATAGCAAGTTTTAAACGTTTTTCGCGGCGCGAAACGTAAATTCATTCATATATGCGAACACGTTGGTTAGAGCGGTACAGATATATAGTGTATATCTTTATTACTGCTCTAACCAACGTGTTCACATATATGAATGAATTTACGTTTCACGCCGCGAAAAACTTTAAAGCTTACTATAAAAAAATACGGGTCCAATATTTTCCTCTTCCGTACACTGTAGACCCATAATTAACTGAGTTCCCGACCTTACCCCCCAAAAAAACTACCCTAGGGCGTAATTGCACATACTTTAGAGTTAAGGCTATATCTACTTTTTGTCACATCAACTCTGTTTGCCGCATCTATTCTGATACGTACGGGTCCCTTGCATATGTTTTGACAGAGATTTCTTTTATCTTCAATCTTAAGGTAAGTGCACCCTTGGCAAATATTTGCCGAAAACTTTTTGGGATAAGTATTTTTTAGACAAAGTAAAGTTATTCATCACTCACATCAGCAATAGTAATAATAATAATATTCCGCCGTTACAGCCCGTCCAGGTCACAGGTTTGATCATTTTTTATGTACTAGTCAATTTTTTGAGAGCTTTTTTGCTCAGATGGGTTCGTCTTACAGATCCTTTCGTTACCAAAGTTTTTACCGTGTCTAGATAGAGTGAAGTCAAAGAAGTTGATTCACTAGGTGCAGCTAGGTGCAGTGAGGCGTAGCTAGGTGCAGCTAGATACAGTGAGGTGTGGCTAGGTGCAGTGCACAGACGAACGGACAGGAAGAGTGAAAACATAAAGCAGCTATCGCTACTTAATAAAGACCGTCTAGTTCTTCGAGCGGGACGCTTTTGCGTTGCTGTTGGTACGATTTCAATGTTTCGCTCCTCACAATAAAAATAACTAATGTATATAGAAGTATATCTGACAAGTTCTTATTCTGTTCACCTATTTATCTTCTTTATGTGTACGTACATAACGATGCCTTGAATCTTGTTTTCATTAAAACCTTTATGTTGCAATGTACAAGAAATTCGTGAGAAAAGGGAACTCTTTTGTGCGAAAATAATTTTGACGTAGCTCCGTTATTTCTATGCGTTAAATGCGGAATAATTATCTATTTATACAAGAAGTTAGATATTGTTTTCTTAAGACATAACGAAATCTTCGAAAATTCCTAAAGATTCATTTACATATGCACAGCAGCCGTGGTGGCCGTAGTCGTGTACCATAAAATAAAACGCAAAGTTTTTGCTGCAATTGAAGAAAACTCTATTCAAGTAAATAACTCAGCAAAAAGATGAGAATTTTTGCTGAATGACGACTAAACGAGGTAAGAGTTCATTACACATTTAAAAGAAAATGTTCCTCTTTATTGCGATACATTGAGTTGACTTGATAATGTATGCACAAGCATTGTCAAGAAGGGATAATCCGTTTATTTTTACTCGACATTCATACTCTTTTCGTTTTTTTTCAGCTGTTCCCAATTTGCTATTCATCTTATGACCAAGTTCTCACTCAGTCAGTCCCACATCGTCTAACATGCCCATAGAAACAGAATCAATAATAAAGGCGTCTTAGTTTATTTAATGAAAATGAAAAGGACTTTACAATGAACTGAAACAGTAATTCAATGCTTTGGGTTCATTTGCGTTATTCGCGCGTTTTCTTATTACTATTTAACTTGTCTAACTTGTCATTCAACTCATTCGTTTTTTTGACGTGGAATGCGATGTTCTTTCAAACCTGCTTTAGACGATATTTTAGAATCCGTACGTAGGACCCGTACGAAGTACTATGGGCGTTGCGTTTACAACGTTTGTAACCAGTGGATTTTAGGGATGAGTAGGGGGGGGGGATCATGGACCCTAGGCAAAAAAAAAGCTTTATCAGTCCGTAGTAAACACGATAAGTCGAGTAAAACTCAAGTGATTCCTAAAATTCTTTTTCCCCTGAAAGGTAGTACCAAAAGTGGAATTGGAATTACAGATGGGCATTTCTATACGAAGCGAGAAAGGCCACTGAGCTTGGGCCGCTTAAGTGGTTTTGGGTCTTTTGAACAGAACTCCAGTAAATATCTTATGATTTTCAAAAAACTTTTTTTGTTCGAATGCCCGACAATAAATGGAAGAAACTTTTTTGGTTTTGAGCCCTTCGCCAGGTTCATGACTGAGTCTATACTACAAGCTATACTAGGGCCAAACGTGTTTTTACCACATAATCTTATCCGATTTTCAAACTTTTTTCCCTGAAAGATAATTGAAAAATTGATTACGTAATTGAATTTGGGCAGAATCGGTCAAGTTTTGAAGTCGAAAAGGTGGTCAAAAACGCGGTTTTTTGAAGAAAGGTGAAACTTTGTGACTAACATCTCTGTGAAATTAGCACGGAAATCGCTAGGTTTAGAATTAAAGATATGCACCTCAGAAAATTGAGAAAATCAAATTAGTGAAAATGTGTTGAGTGGTTCGGGCTCTAGGGTCCTTAGTGTGGGCCCAACTCACGCCACGCGACCCTACACGATATTTGGTCGTTTTTCGTGAATATTTCTATAATAATGAGGTTTTTGTGCAGTGTCGTAGAGAAAATAGGGGCGAACTTTTCTGTCCATGGAAATTTATTTCTCTTCCCTGGACGGGTTGTAATGTTACTAGTTCCACATTTTTTTGTAAGCTTTCGCTCATACGGATTCTTCTTATACTTATCCTTTTGATACCGAAGTTTTTACTGTGTCAGCGGTAAATTGCGCACAAACCTAGTGCCATCTATGATGTACTAGGTGCGGAAACTAGTTGGGCTTAGAATGCCAGTTCGCCCCATCAATATGTGTTTTACAATCAGGCATTGTTCAACCACATGCTTAACGTGAATTCGGAACCACGCCTAACGGTAGCTAGCAGTTGTCTCCTTATGGCAGTGTAGAAGACTCTTCGGCTCAAATTGTGATTTCAGTCCTAAAGTACTCCACTGGATTTATACTGCTCGTAAGGTTCGGAATGGGTCGACCCACGTCATACAACCTGATAATCAGGTTGTATGAAGTGGGTCGACCCATTCCGATCCTTATGCTATAGTGAGATCCAGATTGTGTTATGCGGCTGTGGTCTGGTGGCCGAGATGCAACCTGGTGCATGTGCAGACACAAGATCCAAGGTTAGCACTCATTGGTATTAACGCTATGAAAACGACAACAACAGCTGCATTAGAAGCTCTGCTAAACATTGAGCCTCTTCACATATTCATCGAAAAACAAGCGAGATCCACTCTCTTGAGATTAAAGCACTCATCGCTTCTGATGCAAGGCGTAAATTACGGCCATACATCTTTATGGTCGTCGATGGTGCAGCACTCACCTTAGATCAATATGCCCTGCGATCTCATTACGCCAGAGTACAGGTTCGAGAAGTCTTTCAATGTTGATTTTCCGACACGACAATATTGGTCATCATCAAATATCATCCCAGTCGATAGTATGACATGGTACACTGACGGCTCACGTAGTAACGGTTTTAGTGGGTCAGGAATTTTTAGCCCATCTACAGGAAAAGAAATCTCAGTACCTCTTGGGAAGTACATAACTGTTTTCATTACCGAAGTTAACGGGATTGGATGTAGGTTTTCTTCTTCACTAACTCTTGAATGCAGAGATACTTTATAGAAGTTGTCTAAAGACCATAACATATCCTTAGTTTGGGTTCCCGGTCACGCAAACATTCCAGGTAACGAAAAAGCTGATGAACTAGCTAGACTAGCATCTAATAACTGCCTAGCTGGACCTGAACCAGGATTAGCGGTACCTTATTCCGTGTTCCAGCGTATGGTTAGGAATGTTAATCCCTAGAAAATTGCATTCAAATAGTACTTTATTGGTGGGCGAGAGAAAATCGAGGATTTCTTCTTATGTAAATATTGTACATAACGAGTGAGCGTAGCAAACAAGTGAGAGTACAATATTTACATAAGAAGATATTCGAGATTTCTCACGCCCACCAATGCAATATTTTATATCATTAGGCGAGAGAATATTTTATGTTATTCATTCGAGCGCATGAATGTGATAGCTGCGAGAATTTATCACTGCTTCGAAGTGTCAGGGTCCTGGGTTCGAGTCACGGCGGCTGCAGGTCTTTTTTTCAATTTTTTTTTACAATATTTTTTTTTTTTAATTTTATTTATTCGGTCATCACGTGAAATTACTATTTTCATATAGACATTTGAATTTTGCTCTGTGAGAAAATCACATTCATGACATAAATAAAAACTGATTCAAATACAAAACGAACCAAAACGTAAAGAAAACCACTCAAAATACATAAGCTTATGTTGCATATCGAGAAAAACATCGCTAGTTTTTGTGGGAGACACATTTGTACATTCTACGTTACTATATGCTTCTATTTGTCAACAAACAGTATCAACAAAATTTGTACATACCAAATGCAGTGGTTAGCGTCGATTCTTGCGGATCGGTGGGTCGTGAGTTCAAATCACGGCGGTGCCACTGTTTTTTTTTAGTGAATTGGCAAAGAGAAAACGAATTTTCCCTAGTGATTTAATGTATGGTTTTTCCTTTATATGCAAGAGTGAATAACGTACGATAATCTCTCGCCGATGATATAAAAAATATTTCGGACAACTCAAAAGTCAGAAATATTCGGTCGGCCAATTTACAAATTTATGTAGACGGCTGCTCAGCTTGACGTTTGGGAAAGCTTATAAAAAATCGGTGCATTTTCGAGACATACCTTTGAACAACTTTTTACTCAGAATAATGTTTTACATCTTTTAAAAACTATTTACGAAAATTTAAACGTTCCATTCTGTTTGCCACATCTAGATTCTAATACGTACGGGGCTCTTGCATATGTTTTTTAATTCTGTTACAGCCTTTATTATTTTCTTAAATAGTATTCTCTGACAGAACATGAGCCAGAATTTTGAATAATTTTGTCTCATCGCAATGAGATGCTTCGAAAAAACATGGCATGTTGAAAAGCTAACTTTCTTGCGACCCGCTCTTAACCACCGACTTAGTCTAGTTATGTTGATATGCTCACCCGTGGCGCTGTGGTGCTAACTAAAATGTTTGATTGCAGTGACACATCGGTGCAATGACTCCAGAAAGAGGTAAAAAGGTGATTCCAACCAATTTTATGGTGGTCTCTATATATCTTTATATAATTTTTGACATCTAATTTATGATATAATTATCTGTCAAAACTGTTCTAAAGATCGTCTTTTTTAGTGTACGCACTTTGAATAGCCTCTCTCTGATTTGTTATGAAATTTTTTTTCTACCCTAGTAGCGAAATTAACTGTCTTTTAACATTTTGATGACATTTTCATTCGACACATGACATTTGGATTTTTTATAACTTTAAATAACTTTAAGAGGACATGCTCGACTATAACCGTAGCACATATCTAGGCGTATCTGGCTAAACCTAAACCTCAGTTCGATCCTGCCTCTGAAATCGTCAGAATAGCATTCCATATAATTTTCCAACTGTTGGAATTCGAAAGCTTTTTCAAATACCTTTGACAACATTATATTCTCTTCTGGGAAGACATTTCATTTCTAAAAATGATTATGACGATGAGCCTACCATATAATATGAATCCGAATTGAATAAGCCCTAAATAAGACATAAACTTGGTGATACATCAAAGAGATGAAACATTTCCTTTGATAACAACAAAAAAAAAGGAAATTCCTAAAGTAATTTTATTTTATTTTTTACATTAAGATAAGGTAGGTAGTGTGTACGGAGTTACGTTTGTTTGTTGCTGTACATTTATACAACAGAGCGTATTATGAGCAATTTATAACATAAATTATTCACGTTGTTCTTAAGTTATTTGCGGTGATATTTAAGCTTTTTTTCTTCACATAATCAAGTACTTAATTTTGTATTTCAATTGCAATCACTGAGTGAGATATTTCAATGGACTTTTTGTTCCCCAAAAAGGCACAAAATGATCGGAATTTTCCATATTTTTTTGTGCTATTTACGAAAGGGGACTTGAGGACGTAAATTCAAATTCTTGTTGCTAAACCGTAACCACTGTTTAGGCCTTCTAACGAAACGAAATTATTTTACTATTACAGCGGTATGTAAACAAAAAAGTAATTAAAATGAAATGTTTTTTTAAAAAGTAAAAACTTATCCCACGAAGAGATTGTCAAACCAACCGAACTAAGCCTCCATTCATGCCGAATTTATCGTAATGATTACAGACTCAGTGGCTCATGTAAAAGCATAAGTTGACCCGCACAATTCCCTATAACGCCTAATGAATCGAATGAAATTACTTCATTGTGAAATTGCATATTGCAAGTTCCCCAAACGAAAAGGCTATTAGCATTGGGTACCAACAGTCTCTTTATTAAGTAGCGGTAGCTACTTTATGGAAATGCTCTGGCTGTCTGTCTGTCTTTCTGACAGCTGTCACTTTGACGGTTGTCACTTTGACTGCTGTAACTTTGACACCACGACATTTGTTTTTTCAAGAAAATTACTTTACCGCTACTTTCTTAATCAATTTTGATGATTTATTATTAAGTAGTGGTAGCTACTTTATTGTAATGCTCTGACAGTCTGTCTGTCTGTGTACGTTTTTTGACATATGTCAAAGTGACATCTGTCATTTGAAAGAATCTCGAAGAATCTTCGAATACTACTCATTAACTTTGGAGACACTCAGGGCTAGAGGAAGAAATGTTTAATACAAACTTCAACAGATGGCAGCTGTAACCATTTCCGTTACAGTTAGCTAGTCCAATCAATTCCTCTAACCGAGACAAATAAATACGTCAGTACTTTTTCCATCACGACCATCAGCATATCAAGGTGCATAACTTGACTGAAGATTGGCACTAGATGCCGAAATATTGATCTCTGACCACTGTTCATGCATCACTTTTGACAATTCCTCACCACCTATCTTCAGCAGTTCCACTGGTGTATTATCCGGACCAGAAGCTTTGTTGTTCTTGAGTGACTAAATTGCCGCTGTCACTTATCATTGTTGGTGCTGGCACGTCATGACGGTCGTTAAGAAAAGAATCATCAATAACATCGTTAGCGTCGACATCCCCGTTGTACAATGTGTTAAAATGTTCCTTGAATCACTCCAAGACATTATGTTAAGCTGTAAGCAACGTTCCGTCGACTGCTTTGCAAATGGTCATTCAATCGGTAAAGCCTTTTCTTTGGTTATTCATCCGTTTATAGAACTTTCGTGACTGATTAACACTACATAGCCTCTCCAGGAGAAGAAGCGTCTTTTCTTCAAGCTCTTTTTTCTTGCGTCGGTCCAAACGCTTTCCTCCCTCCATAGCTCTTTGTAGCGCTAATCTGCCACCGCTCTTTGCTCTCTTGTTCCTTCAAAATCCTTCTCCATCCGTGCAGCATTTTCAGAATCGACATTTGCTCTCCAACGTGTTTTGACGTCAATGACGTCAGAGATATGTCTCCCGCTAATGAGTAGGTGATCCATCTGATTTGCTGACAGGCTTTCATTGGGGTGTTTCCAGGTAGCCAGGTGTCTGCTCTTGTGTTAATGGAAAGTACTTTTCACCAAAAGATTTCTTTTAGCCGTGAAGAAAATCATCCGCTGACCGTTCTCATTCGTATTATCGTGTTGATTATTGGGCCCGTATGAAGTACGAAGGTCCTATACGTTTACTACAAAAAATTTTAATGTAACATGGAGTAGATCGAGGTGGCAGTTGGGGGATGCATTTATTATCGTCTAAATATGACGAATGAACAATTGAAAAAATAACCGTCCGTCCGTCCGTCTCCAAACGGCTCAACCGCTCACCCTAAACTTTTTTTCCCTGAAAGATACATGCCTCCCATGATTCAAGTTCGAAGATGAGCAAAATCGATCAAGTGGTTCCGCAGATATGGTCGAGGAAGTGACCGAAAACATGGTTTTTCTAGGGTCGGTGAAGCTTTTTCGCAAATATCTCAGCAAGTATAGCACGGAAATTGCTCATGTTGGTGTCAAATGAAAGGATTTGGTGTCAGAAAATTAAGAAAACATTTTTGTGGGAATCGGGTCAGGGGTTGGGGCACTGGGACCAATGGAATCGACGAAATTGAGTTTCTTGGCCGTATACCAAAACAGTTTTTCGTGTTTATTTCCTTAACTATGCAATATGGAGATTCACTCTCAAAGGCAAAGTTGTAGAAAATGAAATTTTAGGGTACACGTGTTTCAGGGTTTTGGGTAAAAATGCCTTTATCCTGGGGTATGACCACTTCTAGAATTGGGAGGGATAATCCATATCTCTAGAACTATAAGAGTTAGAAAGTTGCTTCCAAACGCAAATTTGTAGAGAATAAAATTTTAGATAACAAATATCTCAGGATTTTGGGAAAAAGTGCCACAATCCTGGGATATGACCACTTCTAAAATTAGGAGGAATGATCGATATCTCTAGAACTATAAGAGGTAGAAAGTTGCTTCTCAAAGCAAAGTTGTAGAGAATAAAATTTTAGCGAACGCGTATCTCAGGGTTTTGGGTAAAAATGCCCCAATCCTGGAATATAACCACTTCTAGAATTGGGAGGGATGATCCATATCTCTAGAAAAATAAGAGGTAGAAAGTTGCTTCCAAAGGCAAAGTTGTAGAGAACACGTTTTTCAAGGTTTTGGGTAGAATTGCCTCAATCCTGGGATATGACCACTTCTAGAATTGGGAGGGATGATCCATATCTCTAGAACTATAGGAGGCACAAAATTGCTTCCAAAGGCAAAGCTGTAAAGAATAACATTTTAGCGAAAATGTGTCTCAGGGTTTTGGGTAAAAATGCCACAATCCTGGGATATGACCATTTCTAGAATTGGGAGGGATGACTCATATCTCTAGAACTGTAAGAGGTAGAAGATTGCTTCCAAAGACAAAGTTGTATAGAACAAAATTTTAGAGAACACGTGTTTCAGGGTTCTAGGGGAAAATGGCCGAATCCTTGGATATAACCATTTCTAGATTTGAATGGTCTGAGGTGTAATTCGGTAGGGCCTTTGACATTACCTTGGGTAATTTCTATGGATCTTTGAAATTCTTATAGTTATAAAAGAACATAAAACGTTGGATTGTTTGCTTATTACTATATCAAGATACGTTCGATTCTTTTTGCATGATTTGTTCTATTTGCCACATCTATTCTGTTTGTCACATCTATTCTGATACGTACGGGTCTTTAGTTATGTTTAGGATATCAAAAACCTTTTTTGAGGATATCACAATCTTTTTCCAGTGTATCCCTAAGGCATGTAGCCTTATTCTTTTGTTTGTACGGGTTTTAAGATTTCTTTATTTCATGCAGTAAATAATCTATATTTATAATTCTAGATAACGAATGGCACCATAGTCTCTTTATAGTACTGTGGCTAATGACAGCAGGTACCAATAGTCTCTTTATGATACTGTTAGTCAAAATCTAAGTAAAAAAACGTTACTAGTAAAATTATGTATATAATAAGTTTGTTAGAGTGGTTAGAGTTCTACTATTGCGATAAAAAAACGTAACGCTACACGTTACACGAAGTACGAGACTCTTGCTTACACTCATATAGGCCCCGTGTACGAACAGCACATGTCTCTTATTTACATCAATGAGATATTTATCTACTAAAATGATGAACAGGAAACAAACTAAAAGTCTAAGAATCTGTTTTCCAAGATCATCGAAATGATCGTTCCAAACTGATAAATCTACGTACTCTGTCACATATGTTCTTTATATGGCTCTCTTGGCAAAAGAACCGTTTTCTTTTGATTCAGATGTTTATCCTTGCTGTTGCTGTTATACTTTATATAAAGTCAGTTCCATAATATAATTCAAATTTTACTCTGAATGCTGTCGTTTTCACTCAGTATATCTATTTTTGAAGGTCTGCATCGTAATTTTAGGCTTAATAAATTAATTCCCTTTTCAAAATGAAATTTCATTGCGAGGCTACAGTGTAACGAAGCTTTAAAAAATGGAAGATTTACTAGAAGTGATAAAAAGATGTCTCTCACTGTGTAATACAAAAGGAGTTTCCAATTATTGCCACACATTGATTTATTTGACTCAAAATAAAGAATGAACTGCAACACATCCCAAACAAAGAATGAAAAAAAAACGAAAATGGTTAGTTTAGTGATAAAATCGAGTTCTTAATTTCTACCCTTCCATGTTCAAGTTCCCATGAAACTTTGTCAAAGCCCTTTTTCTCTTCTCCTTCTTCCAAGTTGAAAGAAATCTAACATATTGATATAATAATACGTACATATTTTCATCATCAATAAAAACCTTTTTAAAATGTCAACATTTTTTTCTGTTCGTCTGTCCTCATTTTTTTTGTTTGTTAAGGCAAACATGCAGAGAATACGTTTTATTTGGAAATTTTTTATACTTTCACAGGACTTTTTTTGAGCGTGTAAAAAAAAGATGTGAAGCAATAGGAAGTCTAACGAGATATTATGCTAACACTTCACTCATCATGGGCTACCAATTTCCACCAATGCGCCCGTGACGCAGGTCCACTAACCTACTTACTTTTTCGGCGCTACAGCCACCTGTGGGCCTTGGCCTACTCGAGGATTCTGATCCAATGTCTGTTCCTTGCCAATTCCTTACTCCGAGCGTCCGAAGATCTTGTTCGACACCATCGATCCATCTAATTTTCGGGCGACCAACCCCTCTTCGCCTACCCTTTCACACCTCAAGGGGTCGTACACACGTTGCAACACGTTTGACTTACACCCCCGAAAATATGACGGCACATTTTCGACCCCCCCCCCCTACCTGGAAATATATGTTCAGAAGCCGTTGGGCGAGGGTCATTTTAGTAATTTTGGGTTTATAAAAATAACTTAGTAATTTAATAGAACGGGA
>CM055406.1:127220852-127242071 GCA_029228625.1 Pseudolycoriella hygida
CGTTCCATGCAGACACCCCCCCCCCCGTCCGATTCCGTCACGTTTTCAGGGACCCCCCCTCCCCTCTGAGTGTGACGTAATATGTGGACGACTCCCAACCTTTGGACTTTCACCACCGCAAGTCCACTTGCGATGAAAAAATTCAAGAAATTTGTTTTCGTAGACTGAAGAACAGCGTATACAGCAATTATTCTCGCACTGAACCATCATCACATGAACCTATCGGGCTAAACGAAGGATGGGTATGAAACGCCAGAGTAAAACAGAGTAAAAGTAGCAAGAGATGATTTCTCCAGACATCTACGTTGATAGACCACCTATCGTCCCCATCAGTGCTGCAAACTTTTCAGCACGTTATCCTCTTCCCCTCAGAAGCTCCACTAGTACGACTCACAACAGGAAAATTTTCAAAAACCCGTTTTGGGCAAGCAATAGCAGGATTTTCTAATTGTTTCTTTTACAACAAAATGCTGTAAATGATCGAATACATCGATGAAAATAGGTCCAGAGTTTAAAAAAACTTTTTGCATGTGACGATCCACCCTATCAGCATATATGAAAGATTGATCATCGTTCGCCTCTTTGATCTCATGATCAACGTTAAAACCTGAAGTACATGGATCACTTTGCACCAGCCTGTCTGAAAGCGTCACCTAAATTAACATCAGTCGAATTGGAACAAGGATGAAGGACTTGCGTCACATTTCCGTTCTTAAAAGGGTTTTTGCCTGTTACATGTATGTATATGTTTCTCTTCCAACCTGCAAGGATATAAGAATTATATAGAAACGAATATGGTATAAGCGGAACTTCCAATATCTTTTTTCGAACGGAACCACAATATGATGAAAATAAATTGTATTCATTTGTATTCCATCGGTATCGGAAATGAAGCCAAACAGTTAATCATTTTAGTACGTTTCAATGGTAAAAAGTGTATAAAGCACAAAATTTTGACTATTTTTTTTTTGTTTATTGTACCTTCATACAGTTAATCTACGGCAGTTTAATACAAGAAAACACGACTGTGAGTGAACAATAACAATAGCAAACCAAACTCATTCATTCGTTCCAACTGCAAAATAAATTAATTTTTAATTAAACGTATTTTAGTGAAGCCAAGTGTTATATTTTTCACGATTGTAACACCGCCATAAAGATATTCTTTCTGAAATCAGTATATTAATGTAGGACCCGGTAGGCATCTAATAGTTCTGTACCTTCGTCTGCCTGTGCGTATGACTGACCGAAAAATAAATCTTCAAAGGTTTAGAAACTTGATAAACATATGCCTTGGCTCGTGAAGATCATTTTAGACCCGTAAGAAGAACGAGAATAAGAGAAAAGTGCAAACAAAATCCATCCGTCAACTCGAAAATTCGAGTAAAACTTGATCGATTTTCAAAATCTTTTCTCCCCTGAAAGGTAAGCAACTGAAAGGTAAGCAAAAAATATTTTTTGTGATAGAAGGGCCAAACGCCGGCCGCCGAGCTAGGGCCGTTGAAACGGCTTTTGATCATTTGTACATAACTCGAGCAAATCTTTTCAGATTTTCATAATTGTTTGAAAGGTTTGGGCGTGCCTGACAAATTATGGAAGAAACTTTTTTAATTTTGAGCTTTTGGACTCAGTCAGGGCCAACGTGTAATTTCTTCATAAATCGGGTAAATCCGATCCGATTTTCAATTTTTTTTTTTGCTGAGAGATAATCAAAAAATTGATTACAGAATTTAATTTGGACAAAATCGATCGAAGAATTTCGAAGTTAGCGTCGAAAAAGTGCTCAAAAACTTGGTTTGAAATTAGAAATCGCTCTTCAAAGTTTTGAATGAAAGATGGAGACATCATAAAATCACGAAATATAAATTAGTGAAAATATGTTGAGTGGTTCGGGCTGTACTGTCCTTAGTGTTAATGTAAGAGGCGAACTTTTTGTCCATGAGTCGGAGGCCATTCCTAAGTTCGGTTCTAGTCTCTGGGCTTATTTTAAGGGTTTTTCAATGTTGCTCTTTCGGCAATTTCCAGTCCAATGTGGACGTAATTGCATATTATTACGATTTAAGGTAATAGTCACTTAGATACGTTCGAGTCTTTTCGTAACATCAATTCTATTTGCCGCATATATTCTGATGCGTACGGGTCCCTTGCATATGTTTAATTTCAGGGCTTTTTCAGGGTTTTCAAGAAGAAATCGTGGTAGAGATTTTAAACGAAGTTCCGGTTGACAATTGAATGTTGATAACTGATATTTAACAGCTTATAGCTGGAAGTGGTAGCTGAACCGAACTAATTACTTAGTTGATCGTAGCAAACATATCCATCAAATTTAACTAACTAAATAATAATTATTAAATTAACACACGTTTGTTGATTAGCAGATTAATGTTACGGTTTGACTACCTCACTAACGTCTCAACAATCAAGAGCTGTTGTTAAGGTTGTGGTTTTAGTTCGTTTGTGTTTACCTGCTTCAATTTATTCCTTAACATTTCCTTTTTGGAAATTTAGAGTTGAAAGCAGGCTCGCATCTAGGGTAGACTTCCGTTAGGGGCAGCGCCCCAACACAATGTTCTATCCAGAATTGGCTTTGGAATTTTTCATTACGGTCCACATATACACTGCATATTATAAAGCTAAGTTTTGACTTCCCCACTTACGACGTACCTTCCGGAAAATATTTTTACAGGATTCTACGGAAAATTCTAAGGCGAAGTGTCTTTTCACTCATTCGGATACAAAAAGTGCATTTTCATAGAAGCCATAGTTAATGAAAACATCCTTCGTTGGTTAGTTACTTACTTAGTTAGTTCGTTAGTTAGTTAGTTAGCTAGTTAGCATGATTGGGTTAGCGTCGCTAAACACTAGCGTCACTACTAGCGTCACTACTAGCGTCACTACTAGCGTCACTACTAGCGTCACTACTAGCGTCGCTGCTAGCGCCGCTAAAATTCAAGACTGCTCGCTAGTAGCGATTAGCGCTCGCTAAAATCCGATTAGCGAATATTTTTCGCTAAACGCTAATGGATTCGCTAAAATATGGAGCTGTTCATCACAAGTCATCAGTCTATTTTCGACCGAATGCCAGTTTTTCAAAAATTGTTGGTGTTTTTTTTATTCCAGATTTTGGATCATTAGCGAAAAATTAGCGACCGCTAGAAGCGCGCTAGTTTTTTTAGACTAGCGAATCAGTTAGCGACGCTAGTATTTTTTGAAACTAGCGTTAGCGTTATCGTCGCTAAAAAAATGACTAGCGAGCACAACCTTGCTAGTTAGTTACTTTGGTTAGTTGCTGGTTTCCATTGACACTTGTATGAAAAACGACTTTCGGCTCTCTTAGCAAGCATGAAAAACTCAATACATCACGCGAAAACGAGTAGCCTTGTGATGTAAATGACTATTCTTGAAATTTTGCAGGGACCTTCGGCTGGGCATTCTACGCCATAGAAGACCGCCCTCGATTGGGCTCTTAGAAGGCGCCATATAGAGCCCATATGTATGTGTTTGTGGTAGCACATTTTGTATGAGACAAGGTGCGGTGTTCGAGATAGAAGTGTGGTGTCAAAGGGAAAGTTGTTGGGTTGGATGTCTAGTGTATCAGGGTGACCGCAAAAATGGCGGAAAATAGGCGGGGACTCAAAAAAAACTTTTGATATGTTGTAGAGGAAGTTGAGTGGATCATTTTCGCCCATGGAAGTAGTAGCTGCCGCTGTGACGGCGGCGGTGGCTCGAAAAAAAATCTTTGAAAACAATTTTCCTACTTCCAAAAGAACTGATATCACAACAAAACCCTTTTTGAAAGGGAGTGTTGCTAAAAAAAAAAACACTCGTGATTTTGGCTCGCATCCCAAAACTGTGTCCTTATGTAATGAATTACTATTATTTGAAAGGCTTCAATTTTATTACGATAAACAATTTTAAACTCCCTGTTATACGCTGTATCCGAGAGGTTAGATCGAATATTCGTATTACCCAAAGTTATACTCCCACTTCACTCACCTCTGGACGAACCGGTTCAAATGAAAAAAAAAAATAATTTCGATCAATGGTCTAAAGGCGGGCAAAGCAGCAGAATTGGATGGCATATATGCGGAATTCATTAAACATTTGGGAAGTCGAACGCTATGGTGGCTACTTAAACTGTGCAACAAAATTCTGAAGGCATCTGACGTACCAGCTCTTCTCAAGAGAATCAATATAATGGCAGTGCTCAAACCGGGGAAGGATGTTGATGATCTGGACTCATACAGACCAATAGCGATGCTTAGTGTTGTATACAAGTTGCTAGAGAAACTCATCGGCCTGCGAATCGACGGATACATCAATGCAGTTGTCCCGAACGAACAAGCTGGTTTTCAACCGCACAGGAGCTGCACGGAACAAGCATTGGCACTATCAACTTTCATCCATACCGGGTATGAACTGAACAAGAAAATCTCAGTACTTTTTGTCGACCTGTTATCTGCTTACGATACGGTGTGGCGCATAGGATTTATGCTCAAATTCTGTAAGGCGGTTCCTAGCAGAAAGATAGGACAATTGGTAAATAACATGTTGAGCAACCGTAACATAAGAGTGGTTATCGGAAATTCGAGCAGCTCTTGGAGGAGAATAAACAATAGCTTGGCTCAAGACGGTGTAAATAGTCCTGGGTACTTCAACTTATATACCAGCGACATGCCTCAAACAATGAGCGGAAAATTTTCATTTGGCTAGTTCAAACGGATACATTCGATGAGTGTGAAAACTACCTGAATGCAGACTTAGCCACAATGGACTATCATGGCGAAAGACTATGTCTTAACCCTATGTCTTAACGATCGTAAGTGTCTTCCACCTCGACACACACAAAGCAAACCAGAAGATACACATCAAACTGGGCGACAAAGACATCCGGTTTGTAAGTGAGCCGAAATACTTAGGTAACATCTATAACCGAACAATGACCCATGAAAGACATGTGGAAAATGTTACACAAAAATTGAAAACCCGGAACAACATAATCCGGAAGCTAGCTGGGCGATATGGGGAGCAAACGCAGACACTCTTCAAACATCAGCACTCGCTTTGGTGTGTCCTACTGCAGAATTCAATGCTCCAATTTGGTACAGAAGTGCACATGCTTACAAGGTGGATACAATGATTCATGAAACGTTGAGAATTGTGACAGGAGCGGTAAAATCAACACCGATTCCATGGTTGCACTCACTTTCAAACATTGCACCACCACATCTGAGAAGAGAAAAGGCAGCCAATAAAATCTGGCTCAAGTGCACTGAACATCCGAATTTAACTGAAATTCCAATTAGACACGATCTGCTCAATCCTCCGTCGGACAGATTAGGATCTAAAAGACCAATTTGGAAAGATAAGAGAATTCAACAACCGTCGGATGAAGAATGGAGAAAGTATTGGAATTGGAACGACAGCGGTGGATTCTCGAATAAGACACTCGTGGCTGATCCAACTCATAAGGTGGAGGGAATGTCTTTACCTAGGAAGCAATGGAAGACGTTAAACAGATTTCGGACTGGACAGGGATGCTGCGCTGAACAAATGGTCCGCTGGAACTTTGCCAGTACAGAAACATGCGATTGTGATGGGATCACGGTTCAGTCAATGAATCACTTGATTGACGACTGCCCGAGGAGGAAATTCGGTGGAATTGAATCTCTCCACGAACTAAATGACGAAGCACCAGATTGGCTATCAAAGTTTGACTTAAATATCTGAAGTGATCTGACTATGTAATCATGGTATCAATAGTGTATGTAAATATTTCTTGTAAATTGTAATTTGATGTATACCTAACGCCTAAATAAATAACCCAAATATAAAATTCAAGACGATTTAGCATTTATTTATACGTATGGTTGCATCGATATATTTTTCCACAATTACAATTACATTTCATTACACACAAGCATTAACTTAGATCCTAATTAATTTCACTGTTTTTATTGCCCGATGCTTGATATTGCCGGGAGGATAGTAGAGCTAACAGGTTCGGCAGCCATAGTGCACGTTTTCTGTGCGAGCCATCAGGCTATCATCATTCACACTTGTTCGGTGTCCATGTAATGTTGAATGTGATGCTGTACGTCCATTACGAGCGTCATCACACATTTTTTTGTATACTTAGTTTTTCGTTTCGGGTATAGAATATCGAAACTACCCAGATTCTGAAAGCTTGGGTACGCTTAGAGATGGTCCTTATTGAGAACTAATTACAGAAAAATCCTAACTGACGTAAAATCACAAAACGCTACTTGATTTTATTCTTCTAAAATAATTTAAAACGCGAAACAGAGTTGCTCCACAACAAAATTTATACGAAAAGGTTTAGTCGCGGGCTAAATTTTTTTCTATATCAATCATTTTGATTAAATGGCAATAAAGTCATATGCCCTACTGCAGATTTACGGGCATTAGCTGTGAGAAATCACTTCGGGGTGGAGTTCTCTCAAAAAATAACAGGTTTATTACCAAGGAATCGCCTGTGCGCCACAGTCGTACATTTTCTGTAATAGTAGATTACATTCGATGCTGTGAAAATAATTCATTACATGAGGGATCAATTTTGTGATATGAGCGGAACTTACGAATCTGTTCTGAAGCAACAAGCTTTGGAAACTGTTTCTGACGATGGTAGAGCTTGTATATCCGAGCCGAAGGCGAGGTATACAACCACGCGAGTCAAAAAACAGTTTCCAAAGCGAGTTGCTTCAGAACACATTCGTAAGTTCCCGAGTTCACAAAATTGGTCCCTCATGTAATGAATTATTTTCACAGCATCCAATGTGAGTTATTTTTTTACCTGCCCATCTGAAAATTCATCGTTACTATCGAACACCTGTAAGAAAGTTTGATTTCACGAAGAAAACATTACCTCAGCTTAACAACTTTCTTGTAATTTTTTCATTCAGACTTTTTGTCAACTTAAACGTGAAGTTATGCTAATTTACGATGGATGAAATGGTGTTATGTTTACATTTATTTAAAAAAAAGATCGTGCCATTCTCATGGAATACAATCGAGAGGTGACAAAATGACGCATGAAAAATTCTCCCAACAACATTGAACCAGCATTTTTGGTTTCTGTCACTTTTTTTGGTGTATTTTTTCATATATTTTTTTTTCGTGAAGTTGTTTTTGCGAATGAACCTGCAAAAGATGTTGAATTGACATCAGCAGCCGTCGTCTATCGATTGTCACTTCTAATAATGAAATTGGAACAAACGAACTATAAATCGACACAATTTCACTTTTAAGTCGACGAAAAGTGTTAACGAAATCATTTTTTCATCATCATCATTAAAATCATTTTTTGAGGTTATGTTCTATTCCGTGGATTGTCCGTTATGTAGATTTTCTTGTTTGAGTGAAACAAAAAGGCCGAAATACGTAATAAATTATGCTAGGATTACCGTAAAGTTATTATATTTCCAATCGGACTGATTACAAAGAAGTGTTTGTTTAGGAAAATGATCAAATGATCCGAACGCCGTTGTAGCGCTAGATATTGTTTTGGTTGTAAAAAATAATGACTTTACTTCAATCCTGGGATCGCTGACATCTTTTTAACATTTTGTTTTATTGAATTTGGCCTAATCGAAATAAATTTATCTTTTTGTTGAGGTTAAGACTTTCGGTTGTAGTTGTAGAAGAATGTAATAGGAAACAGGTGGTTTCACCTTATAAGCGTCGGCTCATTCCCTTCAAAAAAATATCCCGTCCTCTGACATTTTTACGTCGAATTTCGAAGATTCGAAAGAATATGGTGCTGTCAAAGAAGTAAACAAAAAGAGTAAATTTGGTGCGACGATGTGATAAATCACTAATCAAAAAATTTTTAACAGTGTTTTTCGTCGGTGACACCGGTACACTGTACGTTTTTGGTACTCTATTTTTTTATATGAACATGCTAGAAGGGCTATGGACAAAATCATGATTTTGATAAAGTTCGACATCGGAAGCCCGAAATCGCCGGTCTTTGCTTTCAAGGAATTTTATAACCGCTGGTCGCGGATCGAAATGTGCTGTTCCAACACCATTTAGCGAAATAGTCAATATTTTCCTAATTGTTTTCTCGGTTATTGACTGTCGATGAATTGATTTGATTTTGTTGAAATGATTGATTACACGTTCCGTTCCCATATTGTGTGGGGAGGTCACCAAAAATACTCCCAGTAACCATTGCAAAATACCTTTGCTTCTGGGAAACATTTCTCGCAATCTGATAGAGTATTTGCAACCGAAATCAGAAGTGTCGATTTGTGGAATGTCACTTATAACTGGCCATTGTTCGTCGTTCATACAGATATCGTCATTTTTAATGCTAGAATCATCTTGCAAGAAACTACCAACCACAGTCGAAAAGAGTTCGGTAGGACTATTGTCGTCGTCATTTTCTATGACATGACACCTGATTGATAAATAGAAACTAAAATTATTGATCGATCGTATCCTATCTCGTAACGCAAGAATCAAGCTTTTATCGAATTCACGCAATCTATTGTCAGTCCCGTGTCATCACTTTGGATTGACGAATTCTTTTCACAATTCGATTCAATCGATTTCATAAACAAATTAGAAACTTTCAACTGACCCGGTTGTAACGCAATTTTCTTCACCATACAATCGCGATTTACGAGCACTCATAATACTTTTTTACAGCCAAGCTTTTTGATGCACAGCAAATGAATGCGTTTTATGTACCTTAGGGTGAACACGGTAGGCTTTTCGATATCGAATCGGTGTAAATCAATATTTTTTAAAAGTTGAAGGATTCGTGGGATTTAAAAAAACCAGGGGGGGGGATAAGGAAAAACCGGGGGATTTGGGGGATTTAAAAGAACCGGAGGGGATTAGGGCAGAAATTTCACAATATTTAGTTCTGCGTTAAATTTTGGATTCTATGCCATGCTTAAAATCTCAGGAGCTCCTTTCGCCTCCTAGCTGCCGACCTAGGTGAAAGGTTACAATAAGAAGTAATTCAGATAAGCCGATTAATTGAATATTTAGGAATCTTATGGCACAATACAAATCTCATTCGCATAAATTTCTGATACCGGTTGAAGTTTTAGAAATTAGAAACACCAACCTAACTAAATTTTCCCTTTTAACAAAATCGCTCTGTTCCGCCATGTGACAGCATCACTTAATTTTTCCTCGTACGAAATGTCTCTGTATTAAATTCGCACACATTTCGAGATTTCACTTACTTTGATAATATATACAACATCGAGTTCACGTAATAAAAATCGCTTTTGATGCTATAACACGCACTCATTTCCAAAGTCATTTTTTTTCGGTGATTTATTTAATTTCAAAAATATATACGGGAGTGTGATTCTTAGTTATTAAACATCAGAAGAAAGTACAACTTGAAGGGGGAGCCACTGGAACAGGTTTTTCAGTCTTAGCGCAACGAGATGGAATTCGTCTGTTACTTATTCAGAGGTCAGTCTTTAGATTATAGTGCATTGAGAGTTCTGTGAGTGAATATTTCTCTGGCATGACATGGAATTTTCTGACTGACTAGGTAGAAAGCAATGGAATATCACACAAAACGATGGCGTTGTCATTCTTGAAGGAGCTATTTTTCATGTAACTTTTTGTGTACAATTAATAGCAAAGTTTATAATTGTGTAATAACAGAGTACTGAACATTATTATACATTCTCAAGTGAATCTCTTTGAAGGTATCGCACACATAATACGTATGAATGTAAAGTAATTACAGAGCTTTAATGAGTTGCATATGAAATTTGTATGCCATAGCATATGTTAAGTATCTTTAGCACGTATATGTATCAATGTGTTTTCAAACTTATAGAACTTCTGAGAAGTTTACAGCAGCGTGAAAATACAAAACTGAACAACATAATGAGTAAGGGGGAGCAATTTGAACCTTTTTTTTAAATGAAGAAAAGGCATTGTAAAGCACGATTATACTTTCAGTTCTGTTCAGGTCATGCCTCGTTAGTTTTGATGACTTCAACCTTCAGGTTGATCGTTATTCTGTTGCTTTTTAAACAGAGCTGCTTCCGAATAGGAGAATTTTAAACTTCCATCGTCATGGGCGAACCTAATTTCAGCGTTGTTTTTGTTTTTTATGAGTATTACTTAGTGAAGGATTAAGTTTTGCAGCATAAAGTGCAATTTTACAATTGAAACTTTCGAGAATATTTTTATGTATTTTACCGGCTTCGAACCGGGCTGAAATCGACGCAATTTTTTGTTGCAAAACCGGGTGCCTCAGATTCAAGAGCAAATATAGAACTGTTCTGTTTTACCTTTCGAATTTCTCAGAAGTTTTAATCTTTTTTTGTACAAGGTACAATTTCAACTCATTCAACCGAAGCCTCTTGTATTATAATATACTATTCATGAGCTGTTCACAACTATGATAATGCATAAGAAAGTCTCAACTCTACTGTCTGGCTTCTGTCTGAAAAGTCGCTCCTTCCTAATAATGAGAGCTTTACTGCATGCATACACATATACAAACAAGACAACCTAATACCGAAATGGTGTATGGATCTTCTTAACACAATGTAGCAGCATAATACCGAGGTGTTATTTTACCTATTTAGCACACATTTATACAAATATGGCTTATTCCACTCCATACTCCATATTTTCAAGATTACGTCCATCTGGTGTACCACAAGGAAGTCATCTTGAACCGCCGTTGTTTGTGTTGTTTATACTACACAACGTTGTTTTCAAACCGAACTTTTATGTATCTTTGTGCTATCAGTCTAACACGATCAAGTTGGTGATTCTTTTGACTTTTTGCAGATTGTTCTCATGATATGACTGGCTATATCATGAGAACAATCGAGTCGTTATGAAGATGAAGAACAACGTGACGGAGCTTACCGTCCAGGTTAAAGTATCGTCAAGTTGAATTGTACTCCGATTTTATCAAGCTCTTCGTGTTAGTAGTGGGCGATAGCATAACATCCCTTCTTTTGGAAAGTCTCAGAAAGTTACTTTTCCAAGGTTCTGCGACTCGTTTAATCATTTAGTTTTCATGTAATCATAAAAGACTTCGATTGTCACATTCGTCAGGGACAAATCCCCTACCATCCTTTTCATGTCCACAACAAATTGCTGTTGGGATAAAGTCTTCCGTTCGTTCTCGATTATGCACGCACATTGCTTGAGATACAATCCGAAAAACGCTCACCTCTCATCTCTCAAATGTTTCATGTTTTTGATCTGTGTGGAATTTTTTTGCTGGAATCAACCACATACTAAATGTTATCTAAGTAGAATTCCTATGTTCCATGCACAATAATTGTTGTGTATGTAATGCTAATGAACATATGTTCTATATCACAAGAAATGAAAAACCAACTTCGAAACTCAGCGCTTTTACTGTGAATACAATGTTTCCTTTCGTAGGCAGAGGTATACGGATTATTAAAATGCATCATAAGGTACACATTTATTTGTTATTCTTCGAGTCTTAAGGAATTGAAGAAAACGCGACAAGAAAAACTTTTTTGTACTTTCTGAGGATTAACGGCGAAACAAGAGAACCATAATGGATTTACGCAATTAAACTTTCAGGGTTTCAGCAATAAACATTTTCTGTTACATATATACAATGTCCCGTGTAATAAACCCGTAGTTACGAAAGGTGTGTCTCTCTGCCTATCGCAGTTCTGATCTTACGGAACACATTTCATATATTTATTTCCAACAAAGCGTGTGTGGATGAAAATTATTCTATAGAGATTTTACGGCGAGGTAGGTCACAAAGTAAAATCATTTTAACGAAATGCAAATTAGTAGGATAGGTGCAGAGTTAAATCTCACAAATTTGTCGTCTAATGTGCCGGGTATTCGCTTTAGAAATTATTCATTTAATTATTCAAAAATAAAGCAGAGGTGACAAAATTTAATACAGTCGTTGAACATGATTCTATAATAATACCTTATTTCCATTATCTAACATGGAATAAGGTAAATAGTTTATCCCATGATCCACTGGTTTCCTCATTTCGATCTAATGAACGATGTTAGCGTCGCTGAGTGCAAATGTAACGATAAATAAATGAAATTTTCACCTTTGAATTAAGCAAGCCACTTCTTTACGGACAAACAGGAAGAATCACGCTGTCAAAAGCTTTTGTACTCAGTTATTTTATAAAATAGCTCTTTTGTTTGAATGCGGTCATTGATTTTTAAATTATTCCACATAACACCTTTATCACACTGTTATACTACGGTCCTCAAGAAAGCCCTTTTCGACCGTATCTTCAAAAGCTCTTGACCCATTTTGTTCTTATGGTGTCATTCAAGTAGTCGTACTCACCGAGGGTTTAGGGGGTCTTTAAAATCATGCAGAAACGGTCAAGAGGGTAAGACGGTTAGCTCAAAGAGTACGCACATGAAGGAAGAACGAAGAAGGTTAAGATTTGCATAGCATGGAAGATGCGGGAATTTGTAAAAAAAAAACATTTTTAAATTAAAGATATAATTAGTTTGTGTAAATCTAACAGATTGCGTTAAATTGACGCAACTGTTGAAACTTGATTTATATTTCTCAAGTAATGTTTAAACAGTGTAACTTCTTATCTTTCATTTACCATTTTCCATCTTCATCGAAGCGCAGATTATGTGGTTACAGTGAATTCAGAAACAAATAGTTAGTTCGCAAAATAGTTCAGGCGAAAATTCAAAGATATTTTAAGCTACATTTTACATAGAAATATTACGCATTTTTCGCTAGGCTCGCAGGTTCGATGGAACAGCCTTTCAGTATGGTTCTCAGCGAACCTCGGTGAACCTATTTATACTTTTTCGAGGTTTGCAAGTTGCGAGTAGGGAATGCAAAGCCGGTCTCAAAACTGGTATTAATAACCGATTTCCTTCAAAACCGAAACCGGTTTTTTAGTCCGGTTTCACGGTTTTTGGTTTGTCATGTACATAACTAGATATAAAAACATATGTAGGGACCCGTACGTATCAGAATAGATGCGGCAAACAGAGTTGATATTACTAAAAGACTCGAACGTATTTAGGTCAATATTGCCTTACGTCCAAATTAAATTGTATTTGAAATTTCCCAAAGGGCAATATTGAAAAACCCGTCCAAAAAAACGGTGTAAAAAAGTTTTCCCAAAGCACAAATAGAGAAAAATGTTCGCCTCAATTTTCTCTACAACATAGCAGAAAACCATTTTTTTGTCTAGGGCAGACCCTAGGACTGGCCTAGGGCCATAAGGAAATGCCTCAGACACGTAATTCCATAGAATAAAATGTTTCCCTCAATTTGCAAAACAAAATTTTTTTGTTAGGGCCGACCTTAGGACAGACCTGAGGCTCACCTCAGACCTAAGCACAGGCACCGGGTCTTTGAATATAATTCGGTACTCGAATACCTCTGATATAGAAAAAGAATCAACGAAATCAGTTAGGGTTTATCGAACTTATCTAAGCAAACACGTTGGGCCCTAGTAGAAACTCAGTTTTAGGGTCCTGACTGAGTCCAAGAGTTTCTAATCAAAAAATTTTCTTCCATAAAACGAGAGACAGTCTAAAAAAAAATTTTTACTCGAGTATGTACAAAAAACACGAATGACCCTAGCATAGACTCGTTTTTAGTGCCTTAGCCTAGTCAAAGGACTCAAATCCAGAAAAGTTTCTTCCATAAAATATCTGGCATACCCAAGTCTTTCAAACAAAAATTACGTCGACATTAAATTGGATTGGAAATTGCCGAAAGGGCAATATTGAAAAACCCGTCCGAAAAAACGGTGTAAAAGTCTCTCCAAAAATTCAAGCAACCGTCAAAATAAAAAAAAGTTAAAACTTTTTTTCAGACATATTTTCATAAAATGTTATTTGTACTACCGCCGATATTAGAACCGACCAAGAGCACTTAGGAAAGGCTTTTAACCCATAGTTCCGTGGACAAAAAAGTTTGCCATCGTTACCGATCTTCTATCACTTATATTGTCTAGATCGATCTCCGCTAACATTAGTGGCCATATTGGGAGGCATCATCTCTATCTCTAATAGTTTTCAAAATATTTGAAGTTTTCCAAAATAAATTGCCTAGATCGATCCACCCTAACATAAGCGGCCATATTGGCAGGGTCCGCTTCTTTAGCACTCTAGCTAGGTCCAGCGACTCAAAGTAAAAAAATTTTTTCCATAAATTGTTGGGCATTCCCATACCTTTCGATTGAAATTTTTTTTTTGAAAATCGGAAACCCTTTACTCGAGTTATACACAAAAAACACGTAGGGCCCTTGTAGAGACTCAGTTTTAGAGCTCTGGCTGAGTGCAGGCGCTCGGATTCAAAAAAGTTTCTTCCATAAATTGTAGGAAATTGCTTTAAAAAAAAAGTTTTGAAAATCGGAAAAAAACACGTTTGACCCTAGCAGAGACTCATTTTTAGTGCTCTAGCTGAGTCCTAGGGCTCAAAAGCAAACAAGTTTCTTCCATAAATTGTCGGCCATACCCAGGCCTTTCAAATAAAAAAAAAGATTTTGAAAATCGGAAAAGATTTACTCGAGTTATGTACAAAATACCAAAAAACCCTTACACGTCCCTAGTTCATTGGCCCTTGGGCCGACAGTGCCCAGATTCAATCCCAGAAAGGAATTTTTGATTACCGTTTAGGAAAAAAAAATTTTGAAACATATGAAGGGACCGTACGTATCAGATGCGGCATGACCCGATGAAGGGACCCGTTCATATATTTCAATGATCTTTCAGGGAAAAAAAAATTCTGAAAATCGGTCAAGTTTGACTCGAGTTATCGCCGTGACAGACGGGTGGACGGACAAATTTTTTTTGCAGATTCGGCACCTAAAGACTATGATCAATGCTCCCCCTAATTCATAGTTCCTCAGTCAACGAAAGAAAAATTATTGAATTCGTAACTGCTGTGGACCTGCGTCACCACGCACCAATGATTACGTGTAGTAGATACAGAGAGAGAATCATAAGCTTGTGCAACTTTTATTCCCTTTTGTTTCTATTTTCACATATTTTCTTGTATTTTGTGCATGTAAACTTGGTTTTTCGATAAAGAGAGTCAAAACGAAACGTTGCACAATCTTATGATTCTCCTCCTGTAATTTCGTCCCTAGGTAATTTTGTTTAACTTATACATAAGTAGTTTTTTATACACCAATCGGTATTAATTAATTCGCATACCTATATTTTGTTTCACTCAAAACGAGTCGTTATGGAAAAGTGTCGTACTCTGATTTCGACGAAAATTGAAATAAAATGATTTGTGCACAATACGCATGAGACATTAACTCATCGTTTTTAAAATTGTATGAACTTTTATTTTACATATGAAAATCTTAAGTAAAGGCATTTTGAATCATTTCAAGCCTTCATGTGGTTGCGTTTTCGTCACTGAGTAACAGAACGTAAGTTGGTGTACATATGCATTGTAACATGCATTGGGAGTACTGAAGTGGAATGAGGTTCCATTGATTGCTGTTGATATTATAAATTCGACCGAAGTGTTAGTTATTAATATTCCCAAATGGCATTCGCTCTGTAGTTAACAACAGAAATGTTGCGTAAAACAAAAACACCTAATTTTCGTAATTATGCCATAACGTCACATGCATAATGAGCCTAATTAAACGGCTCTACCGAATCTCCTGTAAAATACATAATGAAGTGGAGGTTTTCCATTTAGAGAATTCTGGAATTTGAGCACAAATTCTGCAAAATTAATAATCGTAGCGAAAGTGATTAAATTCCAAAACATTAAATAATATGTTCTCAGCCCCTATTTGACGTAAAGTGCCGAAATTCTTAGGTTATGAAACATTCACGTGGGTCGTCTAAAAATTCCGTAAGGTGGAAGGGAGCTAGTGATAATACCTTGCACTAGCAAGCAAAATAATTTACTGTATACAGTGTATTTCTTTTTTAGATTTATCAGTTCGGACGATCATTCCAATGATCTTGGAACACAGATCTTGCGATCCTTTGTTCCCAACCCAATCATCATTTAAATCGCGCAAACCTTCCTGTTGACTCCAATAACCTGTCCAAAATACCAGGTCCAAGCTGGACAACATCTGATGGTTGCACGACGTAGCTTCCCAGCAGCCTGCGTCTCAGTTGAGAGAATTTGGAGCATTCGCATATCGCATATCACGCACATCTGGAAGTTGCCGAAAGCCTCATCTTTTTCATGTGCCCGTTTAGGCAGCAATGTCAAGTTATCGCTCCGACCACCCTCCTTATGCGATTCCTGTCCATCTCTAGCCGACCTTTGGCCCATTCCAAAATGGTTTTCGGGAAGAATCGCTTTGTATGAACGCCTCCTTCGCACCTCTTCCAGTACTCCGCATGCTTTTGCATAACCAATCAGTGCTCTCAAACAGATTGATTGAGCAATCGGCAGATACGGTTCAGGGCCGTTCTCGAAAGCCATAGCACCATAACCTTGGCTAGCTCGTCCGCCCTCTCATTTCCCTCCACTCCCGAGTGTCCGGGTACCCAGACCAGAGTGATCTGAATATTCTGACCTATCGAGTTCAAAAAATCCTTACACTCTTTCACAAACTTGGAAGTGGTAACTGGTGAAACCAGTGCTCCGATCATTTCCTTACTGTCTGAACATATAAGGATCTGCTTTCCTTGCTCCCCCTCCGGCAGAGCTTCGCGAGCTCCTACGAGCATTGCGAAAACTTCTGCCTGAGAAACACTCGCAAAGACTCCCATAACTGATTTCCTCCGAGTTCAGGGCGTACACCCCAGCACCCGTTCCTACAGATGTCTTCGATCCATCTGTAAATTCTACCACGCGGTCGCCGGTTAGGCCAGCCATCTAGCCACTCTGGCCTACTCGGAATCCTTACGCCGAATCGCCTTGTGAATTCGATTCCTGGCGTCATCTCGTCTCTTGACATGTCAGAAATTGGGTCAGAGATCATTCTGATAATTTTCACGTGTCCACTTCGAAGATTATGATCCAATATACCGTTTGCGCCAGACTATATGCGGCAGCAAAAGGTCTGATTACCACCTCTAACGGCGGCAGGGCCAGTAGCGCTTCAATGGCAGCAATTGCTAAGCAAGCTAGTGGCTAAGCATGGACCTAATCACAGCCTCGTACAACCACAGAATGCCCTTCGACTTCAGGTTCCAGCTCCTCCCGAAAGAGTTTCTACATAGCCAAATAGCCTTTAGAGCCTTCTGCGTTTTATTCTTGACATGAGCAATCCAGTTAAGCTTGCTGTCAAGCGTCACTCCTAGGTATTTTATCTGTGAAGTCAGTTCCTTGGTCTTGTTAAAGAGCCTCATCTTACCGACCAAATCTGAGCCCGATAGCCTTCTGCTGAATAGCACTAGCTCTGTTTTGTTTGGGTTGACTCTCAGACCTTTCTCATCGCACCGTTTCTCCACTACCCTCAGTGCAGCTCTGACTAGATCTCCTAGCGTGCTTTCGAATTTGCCTCTGACTAGAATCGTCAGATCGTCCGAATAGCCTTGCGCATAGATTCCTTCATCATTCAGTTTCCAAATGAGAGAATCCACCACCATACACCATAGTATTGGCGAGAGAATCCCACCCTGTGGACAGCCTTTAACTACCCAGAGATACAGATACAGTGTATACGGCGAGAGTGTGTTGGTGTCCGTCGTATGTTGCCATGTTGTGTTTTACAGTAAAATATTCTTCAAAATAAGCACTTACTTGATGTCTACTTCCCTCGAGCTGCGCACTCTGTATACGTACACATCTCGTATGGATGTGCTTACGTTGAAAATTACAATTACTTGTTGTCCTACCGAAAACTTCATTCATTCATTCATTACACGCTAGTCATTACATTTATTGACGGCTGCGACTGAAAATGCACAAAGAGGGTCAACATATCGCAGCAAAAAATATTTTCGCCATTTGATCCACATGAGAGGAAAAGAGGTAGGTACCATCAAGACATGTACTGTCGCATTTTGAAGACATTTTGTCTGATTCACAATATATCTACATGTATCTACATGACAACGCGTCGGATGGGACACCAAGTAAGACAGTATGCAGTGGGAGTTGCTTAACTAAAGTATATATTCCAATTGCAACAATTATTGTACGCTACGCTGCATTCTCGGTTGCTAGGACGGAGATTTGTAGCTTACACCTAAATGTGCATGTATGAAATGTGAGGATATGTGTAAATTTTTTGTAGATGAATAAGAGATAAAATTCAGTAGTATTTTAGAAGTTAGTATAATTTTATTTAAATCTGGTCTTCCCCCGAACTACCGTTTTCCCCGTACTACTGTTTTCACTGACTACTGTTTTCACCAACTACTGTTTTCACTAACTACTATTTTCACTAACTATTGTTTTCACTGACTACTGTTTTCCCACGTACTTCTGTTTTCACCTTACTACAGTTTTCCCCGTGCTACCGTTTTCGCTGACTACTGTTTTCACTAACTACTGTTTTCCCACGTACTACTGCTTTCCCCGTACTACCGTTTCCCTGTACTACCTTTTCCCCGTACTAAAGTTTTCCTCGTTTCTCACGTTCTATCGTTTTCCCGTACTACTGTTTTCACCGATCTACCCATCATTTTCATTACGACTGGTCATTTCTACTAACAAAACTCCTTGCCAAAGAAACCGATGGTCCGTTTTTTATTCTCTGGGAAAGCTTTCGCCTTCTTTCACAATGTCGGGGAAACAGCGATTTCGTCAGATCAAAAGCATGAATCAATTCCGAGACCATGTGACTAGGATCATTCTCAGCGAATCGAGAAAATCTTGGTTTCCAGCAACGAACAAATCTCCACTAAACGTCCTTCGTGGCTTAATATTTACAACTTCTTACCTCTTCTGCTTCTATCGACCAGTTGTTGTATTTATCGGCAGTGTGCCGGAAGTAGGCGCTGCCATTAAGTATCAAAAATGTCATGAATATGTTACGAATAGTCACCCGTATTATTGCTGAAGCTAATAGTCGCTTTGTGAAAACTTTAAGATAGCGGGTAAACACTCGAACTCATCGTTCTGAATGTATATTTCTGGTTAAGTTTCTGAGATTTGTTGGCCGATTTACAGCATGTTCGTGTACTCTTGGCAATCATATCGTCATATGCCTAAACAAACACCTGCAAGCAAATCGAATTTTTTACCTTGTTCAATATATGCATGGACTTTTCATTATTACTATCGATATATAGATTTGCTATGATTTATCACGTTGACATATTTTCGCTTAGTTTCTCATAGTTTACCGTCGAATGGAAATTTCAAGGATTATCGTTTTTTGTTTCTCTCTTTTTGCATTTTAGGTCAAGTGTTACTATACGAAATGTTGAGTGTTTCATATAAATTTCCAGATGGATTCTAAGTTGTCAACTAATAGTCATTTCAATGAACAAATTATAACAAAGAACAAAAGTCAGAATACAGTGATTCCATGTGCAGAGTGCTTGTGTGTTGAACTCTATGAATTCATATTAATTTCATTTCATATTAAATTGAATTCATATTTAATAATAATTCGAAGCTCAGAATTACAACAAATCGAATCTGAGAGCTAAGCAAGTTAGCACGTGGCACCTTTCAATTAAAACAGTGTTCGCATTGGTCTATTGTCTAGAGTCAAATTTTTAAGGTGACCTATCTTCGACCTCTACCAATTCACAGCATTGTTCCAGTTGTACCAGTTCGCTGTGATTACAAGCCGTCGGTGTCACAAACTCTTGATTTGAAGAGAACAGGTGAATTTAGTGGATGTGAATCCCACTAAACCGGATATGAAATAATAATGGTTCGTCAGTGTGTCGTATGCTCAGACACAATATCCAGAGCTAAGAATGAACTGTTTCTAGCCTGTAATGAGTGTTCACAAATTTGGCACTCCAAATGTCTAAGTTTGGATGACATCGCAGCTAAAAGTGTTTTGAAAAATGGTTCTGACTGGATCTGCTCTGGTTGCGAGAATAGAAAGCGAATTACGTTTACAAGCTCGTCAACTCAACAAGGGAATTCTTCGACAGCTGGCTCTCAGAATGCCCAATCAATGGACACCAATGCTACTATTGCGCAACTAATGGATGATTTGAACAATCTTAAAGTAAGTCAAAACAAATTTAGTATAGTTCTTGCATCATTCGAAGAACATCTGGGCGCTCTCTCGTCTATGTCTAAGCGTATTGATGAGCATGATAACCAAATACAACAATTCGAATCTACCAATGTTAATATTTTAAATCGTTTGGCAAAGCATGATCGTCAATTAGATGATCTTGACCAGATGAATAGAGCCCATAATATTCAGATAAGCGGCGTCCCTGAGACCAGTAATGAAAATCTGCGCACATTGATTCCCAAGATTGCCCAAGCGTTAAAAATTCCGCTGGAAAACGATGACATTTCATACGTCTCAAGGGTGCGTTCTACCAATAAATCAAAGATTAAACCTATTATCTGCAGCATTAAAAACTATGGCAAAATGAGTGAACTTATCAAGGCATCACGTAAATTGAAACCAACGGCTGATCAAATTGGCTTTGTAGATGATAAAAGCAACATTTACATCAATGATCACCTCACAGTAAACAGGAAGCAACTCTTCTATCGAGCGAAACAATTTAAAATAGCGAATAATTTTGAGTTTTTGTGGATCAAGGATGGTAAGATTTTTCTTAAGAAGGATAAGGACGCCAAGGCACTGAACGTCAACGTAGGTACGGATTTTTCCAAATTAAACTAGCGTCAGGCGGTTTGTATTGATGTGACTATTTCCCGTTTTTGGGTATAATTTCAATAAAATTCGTAGTGGATAATTTGTCTATTTACTATCAAAACGTTAGAGGATTAAAAACTAAACTGCAAGATACCTTAAGGAACATATTGGCATGTGATTATGATTTTATATGCCTCACTGAGACATGGCTAAACGAAAACATAAACACAAGCGAGTTGTTCGGAAATGGTTTTAAATACCATGTGTACCGTAAAGACAGGGATTTTAATGTAAGAACTGACAAAGAAGATGGGGGTGGTGTCCTGTTAGCCATTAAGACCACGATGAGTTCAATACTACTCAATGTATCTGACAATAGCTCGGAGGATCTAACAATTAGAGTAAGTCTTGCCAAGGACTTACATTTCTGCCTGACGGTCGCGTATTTCCCACGGGAAGCATCTGCTGATTATTATGATGACTTTTTCGAACGTCAAAGTCGACTCATTAATGA
>CM055406.1:127242571-127281017 GCA_029228625.1 Pseudolycoriella hygida
AAAGCCTCACTGTCGGAACAGACTGTGACATTTCTTCCACATGCCTCTGTTGGGATTGCCTCCTACACTCCCATCAGTGCCGCGAACGTCTCAGCCTGAGTCACGTTGGCTAACCTTCCTAGGTGATACCACCTTTCAACAGCCTGCCCTGGAGAAAATACCCCGGCTCCTGCGCCTTCCGAAGTTTTAGAGTCGTCAGTGAAGCTCACAACTTCTTCACCCGAGATGTGACTTGACCGGCCTTCCAGCCATTTCGACCTGCTGGTCACGACAGTCTCAAACCGCCTCACAAAGTCTGTCTCCGGTCTCATTCGGTCCCTAGGCATCTCAAAGACCTCATTAGTGATGACCTTCTTCATTTTCCCATGGCCCGAAGTGAAATTCGGAGTCGAAAGATCATTCTGTGATAACCTATCAGCCTTAGCCAAGGCTTTCGCCTTTAATTCCCCGTAGAACGGTGGTAGGTTAATTAACGTCTCAATGGTCGCCGTAGCTGTCGACCTCATAGCACCGGTAACACAAATGCACACTAGCCTTTGAATCTCGTTCAGCTCTTTCCTCGCACTCCCTATGTCGAGTCTCGGCCACCACACAACGCAGGCCTTATGACTGCTTCATAAGTCCACAGTATAGCCTCATACGGTAGACCCCACTTCCTTCCAAAGGAATTCCTGCAAATCCAGAAAGCTGTTATAGCCTTCTGTGCCTTGTCCTTGACATGCTCGATCCAATCCGAACTTTACTTAATGTATATGTGGCTTATGTCTTGGATATAAATATGGTATTTTTCATAGCGCCTTGCCCGACACACCGACCGAGAGGAAACTCCATCCCGAAACGAATTAGAAAAAAGTCCCGAGCTCACTCTCAGCTAATATATCGCCAAAATGAGAGTTTTCAATTGTATTCAACCTTTTGCAATCTGCCCCTTCTGACATTCTATTCGGCCTACGAGCGTGGCTCTCATGTTAGTACGCGTCCGCCGAGAGGGACCGAAAAAAACGCCGAAAAGTGCGTTACAACCGAAGAAAACATATGAAGGGACCCGTACGTGTCAGAATAGATGCGGCAAACAGAGTTGATGTTTCGAAAAGACTCGAACGTATTTAAGAAAATATTGCCTTACGTCCACGTTAAATTGTATTGGAAATTGTCGATAGCGCAATATTGGAAAACCCGTCCGGTGTAAAAAAAAGCACTAAATTGACCCCCAAATATAGAAAAATGTTCTCGTCAAGTTTCTCTACAACATAGCAAAAAACCATTTTTTGGGCTAGGGCCGGCCTTAGTACTGACCTAGGGCCCCAAGTAGAGGCCTCGGACACATACTTCCATAGACAAAAATGTTTCCCTCAATTTGCTCTGCAACATAGCAAAAATAAATTTTTTTTGCTAGGGCCGACCTTAGGACAGACATGAGGCCCACTTGAGCTCTAAGCCCAGGCAAAAGTTTCTTTTATAAATTGTCGGTCATGCCTAGATCTTTCAAACAAAAAAAAATTTGAAAATCGGCAAAGATTTACTCGTACGAAAAACACGTAAAGCCCTAACAGAGACTCTTTTGTAGTGCCCTAGCTAGCTCCAAGGACTCAAATCCAAAAACATTTCTTCCACAAATTGTCGTTCATGTCCAGATCTTTCATACAAAAAAATTTATAGAAATCGGAAGGGATTTACTCGAATTATGTACAAAAAACACATAGAGCCCTAGGAGAGACTCGTTTTTAGCGCCCTATCTAAATCCAAGGACTCGAATTCAGAAAATTTTCTTCTAAAAATTGTCGGCTATGCCCAGGTCTTTCAAACAAAAAAAAAGTTATGAAAATCAGAAAGGATTTAATCGAGTTATGTACAAAAGACTAAAAACCACTTGAGTGGCCCTAGCTTGGCCGCCCTTAAGCCGACAGTGCCTAGATTCAATCCAATAAAAGATTTTTTGGATGTACTGATGAGTTCTTGATGAGACGAAATCAGCATTTATATTCGTGGATTGTTAAAAGATAAAATGGCAAAGAACATGTCTGCTGTGAAGCGACGAACTTTGCAACTTTTCTAAAAATCACGCTGAATTTGGATCTATTTCTGAGAAAATCACCCGAAATATATTTAAAAGATTTTTGATTACCTTTCAGGGAAAAAAAGTTTTTGAAAATCGGTTGAGTTTTACTCGAGTTATCGTGTTGACAGATGAACGGACGGACATTTTTTTATTGTTGATTGTCATCTAAGGACCATGATCGATGCTCACCCTATACTCCCGGGTCGAAATTCGACTTGTTACAAACGTCATGATAAACGCAATAGACCCCTTTTCGAAGCACTACGTTCTTCGTACCGGTCTAAAATTATTTGTTTACATCAAAAATTAGATATGGTTGTAGAAAACATGTTTACAGCTTAGAATATATTTTTCTGTAGAATTTTATATTACTAATATACTGTATATTTGTTTGTGACAAACCTATTTTATGTTTCGACGTATATTATGTTTATCTTCAACATGACATATTTTATATTTGTGACTATACTATTCTATATTTGTGGCAAAAATATTTCGTTTTTGTAGCAAATATATTTCATAAAAAAGATTAAAACTAAAATTTATTGCCAAAAAATATATTTCATTTTATGTTCATGAGAAACATGATTTATATTTGCGACAAACATAATTTATGTATGCGACAAACATACAATATATTTGACACAAATATATTCTGCATATTCATCGCAAATAAGTTTTTATTGTTGAAGAAAAATATCCTTGTGATTATTACAAAATTAACAATATGATTGTCATAGTTTGTGACAAACATATTTTATTTTGTATTTATAGTAAATGCGTCTTATGTTTGCCACAAATACATCATTATGATTGTGAAACAAATGTTGTATATTTGTGAGAAACATATCTTAGGTTTGTGTCAAATGTGTCAATGTTTATCGCAAATAGATATTTATTATTGATACAAAAATATATAGTTATTACAAAAATAGCAATATGATTGTAACAATAATATTGCGAACCAAAATTATATGGTTGAAGAAAAGTGTGGCTTATGATCTTCTTGCTGATATTTTTACAGTACGAGGCACATTGGGATCCCATACTATAAACCTATTGTACAATAGGCAAATAAATTGAAAGGTCGGTTTATTATTGTGGCAAATATAATATTTCTCTGTGTGGACTTGCGTAACATGTCTGTCCAACTGATCGGGCATGTGTGGTATCAACGGAAAGAGGAATGGAGCAGCTGTTGTCGAATATCACGTAATATGTGTCCCGCGTTCATATAACAGATGATAAGCTTGCGGTTGGTCTTGCCAAACGAACGAAGTGAATAATCATTGTAAATGAATCGCTGCGGCATAATTACGTCGCGTCGCTTTTTATTACAGATTCACACACACCTTCCCACCGTTTCTATTGAATTTAAATTCCATGAAAATTACGACCCCTAGATTAACTATTGTTCTAATTGTTTTCTCATTCGATTAATTTTGTCTTCAAACATGGAACGTTGTAATACTCTTTGAATCGCATTGCGCCACCTCTAGTAAAACGTTTACCATTTACAAGCCTCCAAGATTCCACTGTTTTACATTAAAATTATACAAACTTAGAAGCTCATAATAATTTACAAACAGAACGGCGTATCTTAGATCTAAATACAAGTAAAGAACCTTGAATTTAATTAAATAAAACAAACTTAAACACTAATACAAACACAATTATTCAAACCATAATTCACCGTTCCGTAGAGGTAGAAAAACATTTGCTAGTTCATAAACACTCCCTATAATGCGACAGGTTGATACAAAGTACGGCGGAAAAAAAGTTGCGTTATAAGTGATGGGAAATAATTGTAACTGACTGTAAGAGGGGTTCACCGCAACAAAATAACACACCGTGTACTTTGTACTGTACAGCAAAGAAAGTTTAAATTGAAGGTGAACAAAACAGTTAGTCTATCCACGTACCTACCCAGTTAATTATCTTCTGAACATAAAAGGAAAAATTATCTTCACTCTGGGGGTATGCAAAGTTATCATTATTCAAGTGGTTTTACGTGTGCGACATTGTAATTCACTCCCACCACCTGCCGTCTTTCAACAATGCCATACCAATTCATCTGTTGACTGTGTTTCATTCATTTCACTTTTTAATTTTAATTTAATTATAATTTGCGCTACGCACAATCTTTGGGACTTTGAAAACATTTGGAATAGAAATCAGAAGCGCAAATAAACTTTTCGTGTTATGGTAATTATTGAGTTTGTCATAAATTCAACTGTTTTTTGTGCGAATGTAAAGGTTAGTTTTGTGGTCAAATCGAGTTTAAAGTGAAAACTTTTGGTGCAACCAAAAACAGACAAATAGTAGAATAGCAACATCAAAACTATATTTTCGAGAACATATACCCACATGACGACAGATGTTGCAACGAAAACACTTTTACAGAATGAATATCCCATTATTGTCATCCCATTCACAATCAGGGTCGAACTAGCTATCGAACGTCTCTGCTTGTCTTCGAAGACCTTTGTCTTCTTTATAAAGTGACCACTGTGAAGATGCTCATGGTCGCGATAGTTAAATCTCACGAAACGAGTATACGCGCGGTGCAGTCCTATAGCCTAGAGTGAAGACTATCCGCAAACATATTTTTAACGAGGAACAAGGGGATTAGTGGCTTTACTAATAACGTCCTCCTAACAGTCAGAACCTTCTTTCGAATTTCGGTGTCAACAACGACAAGAGCCAATTGGCGCGAATACAACTTTTTGTGCGAATAATCTATTTTATTGCAGTCACTCCTTTTAATGTGTTGACAATTATTCAAATAAGGTACTGTCCATAAAAATGTTTGCTTTTTTGTAACTGTTTGACACCCATTCCACCGTCATGTTCAAAGCCAGACAGAAACAGTGCTGTACATCTTCTTCACATGGATTATGAAACTGTTAAGAGTCCTATTTCTTTTACTGAGTGAGATAATGTCAGGAAATTACAGAGTGGTATAGACTGGCAGGGTGGCAAGAGAGGTACAGGGCGTCCAAAATACAGATGGTACAATGCAGCTCTAGCCGACTTAAAAACTGTGGGAGTATCCAGCTGGGAGATGTTAGCTGCGGATAGGCCCGACATGTTAGAGAAGGCCAAGACCCTTAAAAAGTTATAGTGGTGGCTAAGTAAGTAAGTAATAGACTGCCTGAATGTCGCATGTGAGAAGTACACGGGATCAATGGGAATGGATCAATGTTCAGGCAAACGATTCTGCATGGTAGTTAAAGTTGGTTGGACTGCGGATATCTCGTGCAAAAACTGGAGGTTTCGGATATGAGGGTTCTCAGGACTTCTGAGTCAGGAGTATATCAAATTATAATCGCATAAAGCAGTGGGATATTCATATCAGGAACGACAATATCAGGAAAAATTTAGGAGTGTCGTCGATGAAAGAGGCGACAAGGGTCAGCCGTCTGCGCCGGTTCGGGAACGTTCAAATGATGCGTAAGTCCCGAGTGTTAGTTCTAGATGTAGACCAAGAATAGATTCAATTAAAACAGGCATAGAAGTAGAAGCAACCTTCAGTGGACGCTCCGATGCGCTCCAGATTTCGACATGTTTCCACCTGGGTCTACATCAGCCGTTTCAGCTCTTTCTTATGTAATATTCTATTATGCAGAAAACCCGGGTTCGATCCCTGGGATGTATAGGATTTTTCTGTAATTAACTATCGATAGGGAACATCTCTAAGCTTACCAAAGCTTCAGAATCTGGATACTTTCGGTATTCGATGCCCGAAACCAAAAATTAAGTACACAGAAAAATGTGTGACGTCACTCACACATGGAGAGAGGTAGATATGTGTACTTTCATCAGAATGGCATATAATCCTATCTTGTAGACGGAAGAAAAAATTGATGGGAAATTTTCGCGGACAAGTAAACCCTAACAGTCCTTCATAGATGACGCTCGTACTGGACACACAGCATCACATTCAATATGATATGAACACCGAACAAGTGTGGATGATGATAGCCTGATGGCTCGCACAGAAAACGTACAATATCATCACTATGGCTGCCGAACCTGTTAGTTAACTATCCTCCCGGCAATATGATTCATCGAGTACTACAAACAGTGAAATTAATAAGAATCTAATGTTTATGTCTGTATGTATCATAGGCTATGCACAAGCAAAAAGCATAGCCTATGATTACACTCTAGATGGACAACCAATCGAACGTACACATACCAATGTCGATTTAGGCATCCTTACGGACACGAAAATGTCCTTTATCTCGCACTACGAATATGTAAGAAATAAAAGCAGGTCACTGTTGAACTTTGTTTTGCGGCAACGCCGATATCTAGATAATGACGCCACCATCATTTTATACAAAGCTTTGGTACGATCGAACCTTGAATTCGCCTCCTGCGTTTGGTCACCAGCTTTTGCATGTCATCGAAACACCCTTGAGAGCACACAGAAACAATTTATAATGCATTTAAACGGTGAGTATCTTAATCGATCCGATAATAACTACGTTTTGGAACCATATATCGAACGTTGTGAAAGGATTGGTTTACAAACATTGATCAGACGAAGGGTGAATGCTTCTGTTTTATTCATTCACTCACTCCTTCTTGGTAAAATCAATTCTCCGAACCTGCGCTCGAAGATCACATTCACTAAAAAATATCATCGGTACACCGGTCTTATATTCCTTGGGTGTTACAGAAACCATCGAGTCACAAATTCTCCTTTCAACAATGCCTGCAGAATGTTCAACGCTGCATCATCTGTAATCGATCCAACTTTACCATGCAACCAATTTCGTGCTGAATTACTACGCCTACCTGACACACTTTTTGATTCCTTCTTAAAATTATGACTTAACATTTCCTTGACTATTTTTTGTTTTACTAAGTGTTCACTTTCTTTTATTGACGAACTTCTGTTATAATTTTTTAATAACTTTACAATTATTCATTTACTATTATTCAATACTTTTGACGAACGTTTGTGGTAAATTTTGTTTACCTTTGATATTCCTCTGTGATAACTTAATACCTTTTATACTTATGTTAACCTAAATGACTATTTACAACTATCTGTTAATGTTAGTCCACTTGCATTAAGTCGACTTTAAATGGAAAATAAATTAATGAATGAATGTAATTGTAATTGTAAAAAATATATCGATGTAACCATACGTATAAATAAATAAATACTATTATGCGCAGACGCACAAAAAACATCAGCTTTCTGCACAGAAATAACTCATTCAGGCTCATTTTTGACAGTTGTTATTTCCCTACTTTAATTCCCGCCTGTCAATTACTTCCCTGCTTTATTTCCCACCTGTCAAATATAAATTCTGTGAGGAAATCTGACGATTTTTGTCGTTTTGCGCATAAAGTACTTTGCATCGAGTTGCATACAACGTTTTACGCAACAGAGGCGTCTAAACTTCTGCTTTATGACACTCAGTTGCCCAAAATATGCTTAAAGTAAACTTTCTTATGCATGTTTTCGGTGGCATGAAGCTACTTTTTATCACTCTGTTTTTGGCTATCGAATCATGCAATCGCAGCGATCACAATTGTGCGTATACAAAAAGTGACGATACGTATCGTTGATGCAATCATTGTTCAAATAGTGAAATGTGTGGTCGCTCCGCTTGTCTGATAAATTGAAATTTAGTGGATCACTTCATATTTCACTTTAAGTATTTCAACATTTGCGCTTCCTATAATAGTGTACAGGCACCAGGCACCAGACACCAGGCACCAGGCACCAGGCACCAGGCCTTGATGTGCGAAGGTCAAAGTGACAATAACAACCCCTTTTCGCTACTTGGTACATAAATGATACACTTTTCCTAACTAATATTTCTTTCTACAGTACTATTCAGCGTGAATTGTATTCCCGTGTAGTATTTTGTGCGCCGTTCCAGTCCTTAATTTTTCTTAATGCCGGCTATTGTGCCTGCCGCCCGAAACTCGAAAAAAACCCGACCCGACCCGAAGCCGAATGAATTTGACGCGTCGGGTTTTTTATTTTCGTTTTTTTGTCGGGTCGGGTCGGGTTTTCATTTTCTTTTTTTTTGAGTCGGGTCGGGTTTGATGACTTCAACTGACCAAACCCGACCCGACCCGAAAAAATTAGTTCACATTCTGGTTTCTAGCAAATAACTCTTACTCACTTATAAATTTTTTGAAAATATTTATGAAGCAAATCAAATTTGTTTGTAATCGTAGAATGAGGTATGCTTGCTGAGATGGAAGCACGACTTTTTTACCCGTAGGAACTAACGTGGCTGAGGTTGTACGAGTCGCCGATACGTTTCCGAGACTTATTCGGAATCATATCTCATCCTGATACACTTTCAATCATTATTTCTCATATGTAAATAAATTATTTTCAAAGTACTTCCAAATGAACTCGAATAACATCTAAAGACATACACAAACTGAAAATACCCACATAAAATACCCTGTACGGATTATGCATCCGGTGAACACATTTTGCATTATATTTTGAATAATGTTCATATTATCTGTGAACAAATCAAACAGCTTTCAAGCAGTCGCTAAAACAACATTCAAACAGTCGTCCAACAGTCTTCAAACAGCCTTCAAAGTAGTCGATGACTACTAAAATACTGTCGTCGATGGCTAATAAAATACAATCTTCGACGACTATCGTTTGTCTTTAACTTGAACTCTAGAGAAAATTAGTCATATCTGGAGCGTCTCAAGGATACATATTAAGTGAGTTTCCCCTAAAAACCGATGTCTAGAAGAAAAATGTTAAATACGAAGCAATGACAAACAGTTCTCGTGGATACTATCCACTGGATAGTATCCACGAGAACGAATGTTCTCTATCACTTCGCATTTATTATTTACCTAACACACTAATCGATGTTTAACGGAAACTCGCTTAATATATATCCGAACTTCGAGTATTATTATCTGAAAAGCCCCAGGTGTGACTTATATTCTATTAAATTCAAGAAACAGACAGTTCGATATTCAACTTCTTTCGGGCTAGGGTTTGACTTTTTACATTAGATCGGGTTCGGGTTTGACTTTTCATTTTGGATCGGGTTCGGTTCGGGTCAGGTTTTATTTTTTATTTTGGATCGGGTTTGATTCTGTTCGGGTTCGGTTCGGGTCGGTTTTGAATTTTTATTTTGGTTCGGGTTCGGTTCGGGTCCCGTTTGGAAAAAAGGTCGACCCGCACACCTCTAGCTATTGTTTCAGTTCCCCTGACTCACTTTCCACTGAAACGACTTAGCTTTCAATTCGAAAGTGTCTATACCTTTCTACTTATTAGGCAGAGGTTGCCACTATATGTTTTCACCCTTCCTGTCCATCCGTCTGTGCCTTGCATCTAGCTGCACCTTCTTTGACTTCACTATATCGCTACTTTACTATATACATGTCAATTGTTTATGTTTACACTCTGTCCGTCCGTCTGTGCATCCCTCCTGTTACGTTACGTTACGTCACGTCACGTTACGTTACGTCACGTCACGTTACGTTACCTCACGTTACGTTACGTCACATTACGTTACGTCACGTCACGTTACATCACGTTACGTTACGTTACGTCACATTACGTCACGTCACGCTACGTTACGCCACGTTACGTTACGTCACGTTACGTCTCGTTACGTTACGTCACGTTACGTATCGTTACGTTACGTCACGTTACGTCACGTTACGTTACGTCACGTTACGTCACGTTACGTTACGTCACGTCTCGTTACTTTACGTCACGTTACGTCACTTGAGGGGTGCATTGACGGACGGTGACGTAACTTCTTCGACTACACTCTATCGCTACTTTCCAATACAACTTTAAAAGATTGATTCACATCTGCATTTCTGAGTAACATGCACCGTCTAAGAGATTTCGCAGTGCGCTGACGAGTACGGTCCTCTTCTCTCATATTACAAACAATTCCAACTAAAAATCTATGTACACACTTTTCCAATAAAACTGACTTCAATTTTCCATAAATACTATTTTTGTTTGTTTTTCCATGGCTATATTTTGGAAGCAATTGGTTAGTGGTTGTTTCGTTAGTGGCTGTTACATGAGACATCGAATATGAGAGTGATGATATCTTCATATAAATTGTTATGAACCGCAAAATAATGACGTTGCCAAAGAGCATTGCACTATTTGTTATGGTTTTGTGGGTATTTTCGGGTGATAAAAAAAATTGATGAAAAAATTGGTTTTTTGGAAGCATCATCGTTATACCCATCGAATGAAACCAGACATTGCAGAATAAAAAAAAACCGTAAGTGGAATGTTGAAAAAGCTTTTTACCGAATAAATATAAAAATATTGTGATATGTTGATGATGGAAGCAAATTTTGATTTCCCATCAAATGCGTCTGCATATTCCTTTCTCTTACTATTATGAGAGTAGACGTGACAAAAATATTTTTATAACATTATGTTTGTTGCTTTTCTTCAACTTTAGTGTAGATAAATCGCATAATGAGAACTGACTTAGAGAAAATATTTTTTTCCAGCCATTGACATTGTGCCATAAATCAAATGTTACTTTCAAGTCGATTAGAAACGACTGACTATCTCTCATCACATTTCGTTTAATAAAGAATATTAATGTTGGAATTTTGTCGTAACGTGTTTGTTTGCAATCTTTGGTTGTCATAAATATTTTCAGGACCCTGCGGGTCAACATTCGTTTTTGCGTAGTACAAACTTAATAATAATTTGTGATTGTTATCAAGGGATTGTCGATGTAGACCATAGATTTGTGTGCTGCTGTTTGTACTATGCACAACATAGCACAACACCTACTAGCCAAGATGGCGATTTGTCAATAGTGCTCTAAAGTAAGCTCCGCGATAATTCCATAATAACTCATTATACTACTTATAATTTATAGCGATTCTTGTATAAGTGATTTATTATAATATTTTGAACAAACATTAAGTAATACTGGTTAAATAAGCTAATCCGATTTGCTATTCAAACAAGTGTTCCAACAAAATGCTCAACATGGCCGACGAAATTGACAAACGCACTACCCGTTCATTGATACAAAAGAAATCGAATGAAACGGATATTTTGGTGCTGCTGAAAGGTGTCAGTGCTAAACTTGACCAGAACCAAAAAGAACTTAAGAATTTAGATATAAAGTTTGATAAATCAATTAGTGATATCACATGTAAATTGGAACAAGAATCTATCTGCATCAGAGACGATTTTCACGACATTTCAAAATATATGACAACAAACTTGCTAATATCAGTCAAGAAGTTCAAGTTCAGTCTGTGCGAATTGATCGAGTCGAAACTGATATTGAAAACAACAACAGAATTAAACGATTAAACGATATTGTACTGAGAGGCGTACCTGCTGGTAAAAAGGATCTGTTGAACGTTTTCGTGATGATTTCTAAAGCAATAAAATTCAATCATTCCAAATATGACAGCGTTAACAACATCTTCCGTGTTCGTGGAAATAATGATGTAGCTCCACCTGTTATTGTGCAATTTACTACGTCATTGTATAAGCGTGAATTCATGTTGAATTATTTCAAGTTTGGACAGTTGAAACTGAGTGATATTGGTTGTAACTCTGACAACAGAGTATATGCATCGGACAACTTGACAAAACGTAATGGGGATATACATCGCACAGCCCTGCAGATGTTAAAGGATAAAAAATTATTTAAAGGATAAAAAATTATTTAAAGTCCAAACACGTTCTGGTTTTGTGTTCGTCCAATTGTCAGCTGATTGCAAATTGGTGAAGGTAAATTGTCTGCCGATCTGAATGCACATGATGTCACGTTAATCGAGCAGACTACTGGTCATTATTAAATTGCTTATCAATTAATTATTCTTAATTACATTCCATGTTCATTAATGTTAAATTGGTTCGCGGAGCAACAAGTTAAAAGATATTTAAAGAAACTAATGAAATCAAATAAGAGACTAAGTGTTTATTATCAAAATGTTAATGGGATCAAAACAAAAGTTTGCGATTTCCGTTCATCAATTGTAGAAAGGAGATTTGATGTCATTGTATTGTGTGAAACATGGTTAAACGACAGTTATTTTAATGAAGAACTGTTTGGTGACAAATATAAAGTCTATCGTATCGATCGTAATTTTGATTTTGTGGATAAAAAAGATGGTGGTGGATGTGTGATTGCTGTGAATACTAAATTAATATCAAATAGAATCCATGAATGGGAAATGGATAAAGAGGATATTTGGGTATCAATTTCGTTGTGCAATGAAGGAAAGAAATTCTATATCAATGTTCGGTACATCAAATGCCGCAGTACTCTGACTCACCACCAATTACATTACAACAAAATAAACGATATTGTAAATCTGATTGAGCCCAACGGTCAGTTCTTGTTACTCGGTGATTATAATTTGGCCGACTCAATTATTTGGTCTGTAAATAGTGAAGGTATCTGTGAAGCCGATATAGTTAATGGTAATATTGCTGAAGCTTTTATGAATTTAATGTTTGTGTCTAATATAAATCAATTTAATCATTCAAAAAACAAAAATATGAGGGCGCTTGATCTGGTCCTATCAAATATGGACTCAAGTAAGATATCAGTAATTGTTGATGATGATTTGATGAATTGTATATTGAATTGGATGTGGCTCCATTATCCTTCGTAGCTGAAAATCGATCGCCAAAACTGAATTTCTTTCGTGCAGATTACAATGCTCTAAACAATTCTATTAAAAATATCGACTGGGTAAGTGAACTTGAATATTTAAATATCGATGATGCAACGAAAAAATTTTATGAAGTACTGTCTCATCTACTTGAAAACCTACCCAAAGTAAAAAGTAGAAAAAATAACTTTCCGTGTTGGTTTACCAAAGACCTCATAAATCTCATCCGTGCTAAATTTATATCAAGAGACAAATTTAATAAATACAAAAAACGAGAATTTATAAATACAAACTTGCTTAAAAGCCTTGAAGATCAATATTGTAAGTTGCGTAATGAAGTGAGAAAACTGAAAGACCAGTGTGAAAATGACTACATATCTGATATTGAAGATAAACTCATATCTAATCCGAAATGCTTTTTCTCATATACAAAATCGCTAAAATCATCCAATTCAGTGCCCAATGTTATTCAATATCATGATGAAATAGCCAACAATAGTCAATCCATCTGTAATATATTTGCAAAATACTTTCAATCGGTCTATCAAGCACCTGACATTGATCAGCTTCCAGCACAACCCACATATAACGAACTTGTGTTACCTACATTCCATCCGGATAAGATAAAAACGATTTTGGATAAACTTGATAAGTATAAAGTGTCTAGTCCTGACTTCATCCCAGCAATTTTTTACAAGAACACATCCTCGACCATAAGCCTACCACTGTCAATATTGTTTAATAAGTCAATTGCCGAAAGAAAATATCCAACAATATGGAAGGAAAGCTTTGTTACACCAGTTCACAAATCGGGTACCACGACAAAAGCAATAAACTACCGGCCTATAAGCATTCTCTGTACAGCTTCCAAAGTTTTTGAACGTCTTATCTTTAATGACCTGTATGGGCACGCAAGGCCAAAAATTACCCCTTCCCAACATGGTTTTGTCGCAGGCAAATCTACTCTTACCAATTTAATCGAATACTCCAGCTACGTGACTGATTCAATTGCGAAAGGGGGACAAGTTGACACGTTCTACAGTGACTTTTCGAAGGCTTTCGATCAAGTCTCACACAACCTCCTCCTGCAACGGTTACGCGGCTACGGAATCAACGAAGTACTACTTTTATGGTTTTCATCTTACTTAATCAACAGATCGCAATTTGTAGTTTTGGGTAACACTAAATCAGAAAGAATAATTCCAACATCGGGCATACCTCAGGGCTCCATACTTGGCCCGCTTCTGTTTCTTCCATTCATTAATAACTTGCCGGAAGTCTTCAAGTCATCTACAGCTTCATTATTCGCCGACGATCTAAAACTCTACAAAAAAATCGTTGATGCCACTGACTGTCAATTGCTGCAAGAGGATATCGATCAGCTGTCTAAATGGTACGAAAGTCACAGGCTTCATCTTAACATTAGCAAATGCTTCAGCCTCACTACATCTCTAAAACCAAATAAAACAAACATAGACTACCAAATAAATGGCACTGTACTGACCAAGTTAACGGAAAAATCAGACCTAGGTGTACTTTTTGATGAGAAACGAAGCTTCAAGCAACACGTCGACAAAATCACAAGGAAATCGTATCAGATGATTGGTTTCATCTTCCGGTCTACCAAGTCGTTTAACGACCCATCAAGCATAATTCGGCTGTATTGTGCATACGTTCGTAGCAGATTGGAGTATTGCACTCCAGTCTGGAATCCCATGTATGGAACATATATCGACACCATCGAGAAAGTGCAAAAACGTTTCACTCGGATGCTTTACTGGAAATTCCGTTGGAAAAAACCCGACTACCATACTAGATTGCAACAACTAAATCTTCAATCACTCGAAACTCGACGTTTGATATTTGATGAGAAACTATTATACAATATTATACATAATCGAATTGACACATCCCTGGCCTCACGTATAACCTTCAACACACCTGCACGTTTCACTAGGCATCAAAATACATTTCAACTACCAGTGGCGTCGACCAACATCATTCGGAACTCACCTCTCTACAGAATTCAAGAACATCACAACATTTATTTCAACAACATAAATCTTCTAACAACTAATTACAAAAGATTCAGTAACAGACTAAATCACCAAGTAACTGTGATTCGTATTGAAGCGATAGTGGAAATCTGGTAATGTTATTGAAATGAGTGACCTAACTGAAATGCTACTATTTGTGGATAACTAATTTGAATTTGTAGTGTTAAATAAATAAATAATGCTAAATAAATAAATAAAATAAATAATATATAAATTAATACTATTTACAAGCTTAAAATAAATTAATTATATAGAAGTAAGATGAACGATAATAGAAACTTCGTAAATCAAGAATAATAAAAAATAATAATAATAATAATAATAAAGAAGAAACCATAATAGTTGTAGTGAATTTATATAAAATGAAAGCAGAATGATAAATGTAAATATTCAATTTTCATTTATATTGTTACTTCTAATTACTTACTGTATAGTTTGGTTAATATGTTATTGGGCAAGTGGCCTGTTTATTAATCAATAAAGGAAAACAAACAAACAAACAAACAAACAAACACTTCTGTACATTGAGTGGGTAAATTTTCAGTTTAGAAGGATCAGAATTTGCCTTGGGTATAACGGAGGAACGTCTGGGTAGTGTTTCTAGCAAAGATGAAAAAGAGCTGTGTTGGTGGAACGTAAAAGACTGTATTGCAGAAAAGGTCTGATAACAGGATAGAACAGATGAGAAGAAAGAAAGCCTCAAGTCAGGGAGGGAAAAAAACGGGAGCTTAAGAAGTTCTGTTAGGAACTGTAAGAGACTAGAGGTGGACTAGAAAGAGAACTGTATTTTAGATAAGGATGGCAGGTTAATAACACAGATGTATAAAAAAAAGTCATTTTACAAAGTGGTTTTAAAAGCAGTATAAGTGCGGAGTAAGATGGGGGAAGGGTGAGTATTGTCATGAGAGCATATTAGGCCACACATGAAGGATGTTGGGCCCTTTAAATAGCCTGCATGAAGGGTGTTGAGCGCTTTAAAGAGCGCCCCATCTCCTCACGCGCGTCTATAGTCTCTAAAACCATTTTTTAAAAGGCATCTTTTTTTTTGGCAGCAAATTTCTACTTTTAGCAGCAATTTTTTTTTTTCATCAGCAAATTTATTCTATTTTTCTGCAAATTTAATCTTTTTTTTCGGCAATTTCCTTCTTTTTTTCCATAAACTTATTTTTTTTTACCAAAAATTTTAATGGTGCTTTTTCAGCAAATTTATTATTTTTCTGGAAGCAATTTTACTGCTTAAAATCAGCAAAATTTGATTCTAAGATCAGCAAATTTTTACCAGCCAAATTATTTTTTGCAGCAGATTTTGTACTTTTCGATCAGCAAAATTATTTTTTTGTATCTGCAAAATTAATTTCAGAACCTGGTTTTCAAGGCGTTTTAATGAAAATTCCCTAGTTTTGTTAACCACTTAGTTTTGTGATATTTTGTAAAATAAAAAGTTCCTTAAAGTCGTTAGTCATCTAAACGAAAATCTCCCTATGTTTTTGTTGCATTTCATTAAAGCTCATATTCCCAGTTTTGTGGTATTTCGTAAAAGTAAAAGTTTCTCAGCTTCGTCAGTCATCTAGTCTTCGTGACATTTTGCAAAAAGAGAAACTTCCTAGTTTTACTAGCCACCTAGTTTTCTGACATTTCTTAAAGGATCGTATTAAACCTTCCAATAGAAAAATGATTTTGTCCAATAAAAATAATAAATGTCCAATAAAAATTTTTTTTGTTCAATAAAAATATCAAATGTTCAATAAAAAAAAACTTCATTTTGTAAAAGGAAAATTTATTTTTTTATTGGGCATTAAATATTTTTATTGAACAAAAAATTTTTTTTATTGACATTTATTATTTTGATTGGACATTCATCATCTTTTTATTGGAAGGTAAATAATAGCCCTTTCTGAAAAGGAAAAGTTCCTCAGCTTCGTTAGTCACCTAGTTTTTTGACGTTTTGTAAAGGGAAATAATCCCTAGTTTTCCTAGTCACCCAGGCCTTTGTGGCGTTTCATAAAAGCGCATATTCCCTCAATTTGTGAGCTACGTAGTTTTGTGACATTTCGTAAATGGAAAAGTTTCTCAGCTTCTTCAGTCATCTAGTTTTCTTACATTTCGTAAATGGAAAAGTTTCTCAGCTTCTTCAGTCATCTAGTTTTCTTACATTTCGTAAAAGGAAAAGTTCCTCAGCTTCGTAGGTGAGCAACGATTTTACGTGACATTTCGTAAAAGGAAAAATTCCCTAGTTTTGCTAGTCACCGATGCCTTTGTGGTGTTTCATTAAAGCGCAAATTCCCTAGTTTTGTTAGCCACCTAGTTTTGCAGCAGGAAAATATTTTTGCTAATGAAGATGAAAAAATTTCTTGCTGAGAAATACTAATTTTGCTGCTTAAAAATCCATAAATTTGCTGATCGCAAAATAATAAATTTGCTGTTAAAAATAGCTGAAAAAAAATTTAATTTTGCTGATTTAAAGAAATAAAATTGAAGACAGTAAAAACATAAATTTGCGGATAAAAAATGAATAAATTTGATGATGAAAAAATAAATTTGTGAACAAATAGAATTAAGTTGCAGAAAAAAAAATAAATTTACTGATAAAAACACTAAATTTGCTGCTTAAAAAGAATAAATCGATCGTTTTCATTGTAAGTGTTGTTTCATTACTTTAAAACGATATTTTTGAAATATTTTACTTATCCAAGAGAACAAATATAATCCGCACAAAAACCCTTTAACAGAGAGGTGTGACGCAAGTTTTTGTGTCTGCTTACAAAAGTTCTGACGAGCGACGCATTATTCAAAACAATTTTCTACCAGTTACAAAAGTTCTGAAATCAGAGGTGGGTGACGCATTAAGCTTCGATACGCAAATTATTGCGAAGTTACGTTGTGTACCATTGAGCCAACCCGTTCAATATTTCAAAATTGACAATTTGGGTCAATTTCCATACAAAATAGTAATTAATGAGTAAAAATAAAGCGGCCAACCGTACTATTTTTTAGAGTACAGTACTCTTTTTTGGTCCGTGTACCCTATATAATATATTCTTTGTTTCTCTGGTACCTCAGCGTCTGTAGAGCGGTTATTTGCAGAAGTAAATAAAATTTGGAAACATGAAAGCACTGCTCTTAAGTTATCAACACTAAAAGCAATGTTAATCGTAAAATGTAACATGGAATACTCTTGTCTTCAATTTTTTACTTTTTTGAAAACGCACGAGAATTGCTTAGAAAAATTGCAGGCCAAGACAAATATGATGTTAAAAAACCAAAAGTCTTCGATGAGAGCGCGATGTCTACAAATTTAGATGAAGAGGGTGTATAAATCCACCGTAAATCTAATCTGATTATAACAAAAATATAGATTTTTTTTTATTCAAATTTAATTTAATCTGACGATACATATCTTTTCTAAGAATTCAAGCAATTTTTCTAAAATAAAGATATTGTGAACCGATATACTTTGGCTAGTTTCTTTGAACAAGATTTATGGTTCTTAGGATATACAGACAGGGATTCAATCTACAGATCAAACAGATTTTCAGCTTTTGTTCAGCTTTTTCATGTTTTTCAAAGCACTATTTTTTGTACTCTTTTTTGTGTACTCTTTTTTTCAATGGTGTACTTTATTGTACTATATTTTAGTTGAAAAGTACTCTTTTTCACTCAAAAAGAGTTGGCCGCTTTAAGTAAAAATGAGCTTAAAATTTTGCGTAGAATCCGGGAAAAATATTTTCCAGGGGGTAAGTCACAAGGGAAGGAAACCAAAAAGTTCATGTATTATGGTCCTTAGTCTACGAAAAAATTTCTTGTGAATTTTTTGGCGTGTAAGACTTGCGTCACGGCCCCTTACTACCGTGGGGCCATGATTACAATTTGTAGTGATACAGTACCGTAGCTTCTAGTTCGGATAGCACTCGATTTGCATTGTCATTTCTCACACAAATCCTTGTTTGTGCAAGATTACTCCATTATAATAATGTCGTTTCAAGCTTCATACTCAGCGAATCTCCATCCGTATCGTGTATACATTTCAAATTTTAAATAATCATTTAGGAAGAAACGAAACAAGTAACTATTGTGGATACAAAGTTTAATATAACGAATTTTGTAGAAATTTGCTATCCAGTGGATTTACGTGTATCAATAAATAAATAAATGTTGAAAATAATGATGTGATACTCATGAGTTTTCTTTGCCATGCCATGCCCAGATTCCGAATGTAACGGCGAATAGAAGCCTTTTACACCGTATGAATGGCACGGGGTCTAGTAGTTTCTAAAGCCTTTCTTTTCGCATAATCTCTGCGAAACAACCATGGTAATTGGTTTCCATGGTTTTAAATGAAAGTTACGTACCTAAGGAAAGCAACCAAATAAATTTAGTGAAAATAGGTTGAGTGGTTTTAGCTGTAGGGTAAATAGAGTGGACCAAACTCGGTCTACTCGACCGTACATGATACTTAGTGGATTTTCATGGTTATTTCCATTCTTTTTGATTTTTTTTTTTAAATTGTTTTTTAAACTTTTTTTTAACATTATTTTTGAACTTTTTTCCATTCATCCCTAACATTTCCCTTAAATTAGTTTGCCACTACCTAATGTCGTCGTCGCGGTCTGGCGCTAGGAAAAGTTGGGTACACTTTGTTCTTCAATGGGCTCCCATGATTTCGACAGCGTGCGGAAACTCGAAGTAAGTCAAAAAACGTTCTCTGCGGACTATTCTGAACGGATTTCATTAAACTTGCCTGAACATGACTCCTACGCTTATACTAGTTTCATGCAATTTCGTAAAAGTCTACGTTTTTCACTGTTTTTGGGATTTTTTGACTATTTTGATTTTGCGGAACCCCTAGATCACTCCGGATTGAGCTACGTCCATAGACACTTTTTATCAGGGACCCATTTAGATTCGTTTTAACGCTGGTGCCCCAAACTTTTCGACCCTTTAATTTTTCCACATATTTTTGGACCACCCTATTATCCATGTTCCAATTAACCCAAATTAAAAAATCTCTTCAAGTTTTTAATCCTACGATGGACTTGCGTCACGGTCGCATTGCTACCGCGTGCCCACGATTCGTTTTCACTTAGTCTTTCAAACTATAGCCGACGCGAATTTAGTATGACGATTTGTACATACCCTCAGAAGTACGAGTGGCCAATTAAATGACTGAATTCCGTAAAAAAATTTCATATTGATATCGACAAACAACGCCAGATTTACTTACTAAAAAGATTAACAGCATTCGTCTATTTTTTCACATTTATTCTTTTATTTGCCATTTATTATTTCTTACCTAATATTTCGCTCTTACCTTTTACCGGATTGCTGTTGTTGTCAATTTTTGCCAACCTGTATTCCAAATAAAATAGATTGGTTTAAGAGCCATTGAACATTTAAACCACCTGGATAAATCAATATTGTTTTGCTTCATTCCAATTTTCCTTTCAAAACTGTGTGATATTTTGTTGCACGTTCTCACGAAGCAGTATATTATTTCAGTTGGACCAAAAAGGTATGATTTCGACACAGGTGTCGAAGACGTCCAAGAACGTAGCGGAGCAAAATTCTTCGGTTGCGATCGTTACAATATTTTGCGATAATTGTGCAATGCGATAAGATAATTCACACAATAGATTCCGAACAAAACATAACAACAAATTATTTAAAAGCACTATACGCAACAAGAAAAAAATCAAAATTAGAGTCCGAGGAATAGTGCGCCATGCATTCACTACGTAGCAATAATGTGAGCACTCCAATTTTAGAGTGAAAGCGATAATGTTATGTAAAACAAGATATTTCTTTTGTCGAAAGGAAAGGTTACGGCCCGATCCGAATTTTAGAGACCTACGTTACTATCTTATACGTTAAAGCAGCGTAAGAGTTAAATTTTACATGAACGACGTGTCAACCAATGAACGAGCCCCTTTTAACGCGGTTCAATTTTGAATTTTGAATTTTTCCCTGCGTTACAATCGTACGATATGCATAAAATCAGCACACAAAAAATAGATTTTTATAGTGCCATCTTGTGTCAAAAAAAAGTTTCAATTAAAATTCAAATGTCGAGCGGACGAATAGACCCAGAGAACAAATGTTACTTAAGTCAAACGTCTGCACCAAAACACTCTCGTGTATATGTATATAGTAAAACATATGCAAGGTACCCGTATCAGAATAGATGTGGCAAACAGAGTTGATGTTACGAAAAGACTCGAATGTATTTAAGTAAATATTGCCTTAAGTCCACATTAAATTGTATTGGAAATTGCCGAGAGGGCAATATTGAAAAACCCGTCCGAAGAGACGGTGTAAAAAAGGCCCTCCGAAAGTACAAGTCCCAAATAGACAAAAATGTTCATCTCAATTTTTTCTTCAACATAGCAAAAAACTATTTTTTCAATTCGGTCAATGTTTCTTTGATCTTGCAATTTTTAAAATATTTCGGGGGAAATAGATCAAAATTTAGCGTTAATTTAGAAATGTGGTTTAGATTCGTCGCTTTTATAGCAGACATGTTTCTATCCATTTAACAATCCACGACACATCAGACAAAAACTTTGTCTGATTGGGACGTTTACGCCTATTCAGTACACCTTTGTCGCAAGACCATGTGCATACGAGTGTGGTCACATATTGAGTGAGTAATCATCTCGAATATGCGGCCTTTTACACCTCGTTTATTCAAAGAGAAACTTACTTAGTAGATCCGTTGTTATGGTAACATTTGGAAGTACTGGTCAAAGTTTTGTTATGCTGTTTGTATCTGCAGTGGTTTTAATTTCAATTGTGGATTGTTAAAATATAGAATGGATAGAAACATGTCTGCTATAAAAGCGACGAATCTATGTCACATTTCTAAATTAACGCTAAATTTTGATCTATTTCTGAGAAAATCGTCCGAAATATTTTAAACCATTTTTTGTCTAGGACCGGCCTCAGGACCGACCTAGGGTCCTCAGGAGAGGCCTCGGACAAATACTTACACAGACAAAAATATTTCCTACCATTTTCTCTACAACATAGTGAAAAACAATATTTTTGTCTAGGGCAGACCTTAGGATCGACCTAGGGTCATAAGGATATGCCCCGAACACATAATTTCATGGACAAAATTTTTTCCTCAGTTTGCTCTGCAACATAGCAAAAAACATTCGCTCGAGTTATGTACAAAAAACACGTGTGGTCCTAGCATAGACTCGGTTTTAGTGCCCTAGCTAAGTGCAAGGACTTAAATTTAAAAAAGTTTCCTCCATAAATTGTCGGCAATGTCCAGATCTTTCAAACAAAAAAAAAATTATGAAAATCGGAAAATGTTTACAAAAGACCAAAAACCACTTAAACGACACTAGCTCGGCGGCCCTTGGGTCGACAGTGCCCAGATTCAATCCCAGAAACGATATTTCGATTACCTTTCAGGGAAAAAAAAGTTTTTGAAAATCGGTTGGGTTTTACTCAAGTTATCGCGGTGACGGACGGACACAACGGACATTTTTTTTATTGTTGATTAGTCATTTAAGGACCATGCTCGATGCTCCCCCCCCCCCCTACTCCCCGGTTGAAATTGGGATGGTTACAAACGTCGTGGTAAACGCATAAGACCCCTTTTCGTACGGGTCTAAACATTATACGATACTATGGAGTATATAACTCGATGTGTACTCACACTCGGGCAAGCCGTCGTGTACGTACACATCTCGTATTATAATGTACTATTACATCGCTGAAACACGTAATCTGGCTTATGTGTTACACTACATGCTACGAGAAGGTAAGTGCAATTTTACTGCAACAAGGAGTTCTCTGAAGTACAATTTTCCTGACGCTAGCAAGTAAATGCCATGAACTCTAACAGTTCGTGTGACGATTCATCAATATTCAATGAAGATGCTTGCATTACCCCCATCTCAGAAAACTAAAATTCTCATTACTTCATACAAGTCTAAAAAAGGACGAGTAAAGTATGACTAAGGATATTAAGGCGAGTGATTATTTTCTACGATATACATCCAATCTGCACGCTATTTAGTAATTATTCGAAATGAAAACCGTATACGAGTGAGAACGTACAAGTGAAAAATGCAAGTTAGATGTTGTGTTTAGGGATTAAAATGGGGAATGGCGATGGAAATAAGATTAAATGAACGTTGATATTTCATAGCAAAACAATTTCATGTTTAACTGCTAGCGAAAACATTAAAAGTTCAATAACTTTAATGAATTTTAGCATTTAATATTTTCGGTGCTTTATGCAAATAAATTGTTTTTATATGAAAACGTTCGTCTAGTATTTTGAAATAAATCAAGGGCGAGACGTAGTATACAAGCAATTTGTCGGTGCGACGGTGGTGCCCTTGAAAGATTGCATTACATTATGATGCATAGCGTTCTGATGCAAGCCTGTTCTGTGATTATTGAAAAAATAGCATAAATTCAGGATAAATTTTTGTATCGTAGATAAATTTATTGGAATTGGGAGGACGCATACTTATTATGGTACACAATAAACGTGATTTATGACAATCCACCTCCCCCTTTATGTACATAAAAGTATATGAGAAAGACTTCAAATTAATACCACAAGCATACGTGAGTACGACCAATTTCTATTAAAGGGATGAAGTTACTTCATATTAGAAACGTATATGCGGACCCGAGCGATTCCCGAAACGATGCAAAAAATATCGGGAAAGTAATGAAATTTTTAAACTCGTTGGACTGTGAAGAGAAAACCTCTATATCAGTTTGGTGAAATTCATCTGCGTGTTAAAGATGGGAAAAGTGGTTTTGTCGCTATAACACGTACGAGATGCAATTGAAACACAGTTCGAAAATTTGACGAAGATTGTAATATATGAATGAAATATTTGATAAAAATCGAACAATTCGAAATGAAGAGGGTTTTTCACTTCGAACTATCTGCGGTAAACTTAATCAACAGTTTCTTAGAAAATCGATCGCATTGTGCCCAAATCGACAACTACACATCATCATTCCTTCCAATTCATTATGGTCTTCCGCAAGGCTCAGCTCTTTCGCCACTGCTGTTTACCCTCTTCATCAATGATCTACCCGCTGTTCTGAAACACTCTACACCGCACTTATACGCGGACGATGTGCAAAGCTATGTTAGTGCGAAGAGAGACAATATCTCAGTGGCGGAATGTGTTCGTCGGCTTAGATCAAATTTTGACTGTATTAGAAACTGGTCGGGAAATAATTCTCTAACGTTGAATCAGGGTAACACTAAGATAATATGTTTCAGTAACTCAGATCCGGCAACACCGGTCCCCGATTTTTGCTGGCATGCTGATGGATAAGAATATGTTATGGCGAGCACATTGTAACAGAATCTCTTCGAGAGTATTTGCCGGTCTGTGCATCCTATGGGTGCATGGAAATGTCACTTCACGCGCAATGCGGTTGAATCTGGTTAAGTCGCTCTTGATACTGCTGTGAAGTTTTTACCGTCGGTTTGGATGGGGTTGTGCAAAGATACCTTAAAGAAGGCCTTTGATTAATTGATTGCGTTTTATTTAGGGTACAACGAAATACAGATCTCCCGCCTTTTATGCGGATTCGGTTATATGCGGTTTTGTCGGATTCGAAATATACGACGTAACTTCGGGTATATGCGCGTTATGTGTTACCAGATATGTGTTAAATTTTGACAAGAAAAACAACAATAAAGTTTAAACGAGACAGTAATTTTTAAATGTGCAATTGACATAACTTTATCATTTATTTTGGATTTTAAATGGGAGTAAGTGCAGACGGGATTTGTGCACAGCACTTTTCCTTGGAGTGTAAAATACTCTATAAACATCCTGCAATGCATAGAAATGGCCGTGCAGTGGTCTAAAAATTGTATTTCTGTATCTGAAGAACAACATTCGCTACGTTAACACGATTTTGGAATCTGTCGGATGGCGTACTGAAATTTCGCCACTTCGTCCTTCGGTCTGTAGATCTCATTTGTTGAAAAGTCTTTCAGCATTGCTCAGGAATAAAAGCAATATGTGAAGAGTTGCAGAGAATGCACTGTTAACTTTTGTAACGATATGTGAAAACCAAAGAAGCGTGTTTAATAAACACATCGTGTGACAATAGTAATTTTCCTACCTAGTTTTGTAAAGCCAGAGGCGAGTGCGAACACTATTTAGGACGTGTGCTGAAAAAATCTAGTTACAAAACGAGGTAGGAACAACGTTTTCTGCAATTCAATGCCGAAATAGACAAAACCAAACAATAAAATTTCTATTTCGATCACAATTTCCTTTTCATTGCATTTTTAATGTCAATTAAAATTGAGTGCTGAAAAACTTTTCCATACTCAATCAAATTTGAGTGCGGAAAAGTTGACCTTTTGTGACCTCATGTGATGGTGGTGTTGTTGCGTTTGCTGTGTGGTGGTGTTGTTGTAATATCCCCCCATGAAGGGGTTAGTCGAGCCTGTTGCTTCCTGTGATGAAAGAGGCTATGTTAGTTATCGGTATCTTCCGAGATTCTTCAAGGGTAAGGTAAAAGTCTCCAAACCACTTCACCCTTAAGTTCATGAGACCTGGACAGTGTAGCAGGAAACGCACCTTCTGCAGTTCGGTTCACTGCTGAGTCCATCGAGTAAATCCTTAGTAACTGTTTATCTCTTCCCAAAATCTTTGGTGCCTTTCGCAAGTCCGCCCTTTTATGAGTCCAATAACCTGTCGGGTTTTAATAACCGGGCTGGTTCAGCTCCAATGAAGGGGTTTCGCTACCTTGCCTCGCCAGCTCATCGGCCCTCTCGTTACCTAGAATACCTGAGTGTCCTGGAACCCATACCAGAGATACTTTATTGTTCTCTGAGAGCGCATCCAGTGCCACTCTGGTTTCTAGTGTCAATTTTGCCGCAAACTTACAAGATGAAAGCGCCTCTATCGTCGACTTGGTATCAGCGCAAATGACAATCCGCTTATTCACCACCTGACTTCCCGTCAGGCACCCACAGCTCCTTCCAACCGCTAAGGTCTCTGATTGGAATACTGTTGGGTAAGCTCCAAGAGGTATTGAGACATTGAGATCTAAGTCCTCGCAGAAAATACCCACCCCCGTTCCTCCTGTCTTTTTTGAACCATCAGTAAAGATGGTACTGTCTCCTGTTACCGGAGCGTTTCCGCTCCGTCACTCCTCCCGGCTTGGGAAGATTGCTTCAAAGTTCCTTTCAAACCGAAATACTGTCTCCATCCTATCTGAAGGTATTGATATCTCCCCAAAGTCTCTCATTAGAGAGTTTAGTATACCCGCGTGATCTATCTTCCTTCCTATCGCGAGCCATTCGCCACTTTCGTAGAGCCTTGCCACAGTTCGCTCGGCTTCATGCTTCACTAATAGGCCGATGGGCTCCAGTGAAAGTAAGACCTCCAGCGCCGCAGTAGGGGTCGAAGTCATCGTTCCTGTTATGTTCAGGCAAGCAAGTCTCTGTACTTTGGTTAGTTCTTTGGCTACATACGCAGCAAAAGGCCTTTAATGCATGCATAAGGTATGCTTTCGGTCTACATCGACGGGATGGGGTCTCAGACTACGAGGAACGCATCCTCGGATGCGGAATTCACAAATACTTAGAATATCGATCTCTGTTGTTTCTCGGTAAACTTATTAGAACAGGTACCCCAGAATATCTATGCGAGAGATTTCGACTAGCGAAATCAAATCGAAGTAACCTCGTCATCCCAGCACGAACGTCGGTTGGTTATTAGACACAACTCACTTTCATTTGAAGGAATCCATGTTTATAACTCTCTACCTACCTCCATTCGTCGTGCAACCTCTGTTAGTGATTTCAGGAGATTACTCACCGATTTTTACTGTCAGACTAAATAGTACGGTGACGTATCATGTATGTGCCCAATGAACCGTCGTACAAATACCGGTTTTTCGTATCCAGTGGCAATGGTCTTACCACGGGAAAGAGAAACCGGATTTGATAACTTTTTTGGTCTCGTTTTTATTGATAGGCTTAGCAGATCTCGTTTTGTTTTATTTCTACTATTTTTGCAAATTTGTCTTGCTTTTAAATTAATTTTGTTTCGACAACCACAAATACTACTGATACTACTTACTAACCACAAAGTCTACTATGTACGATTAAAGGCAAACCAGCCTTATGTACATTTGCGAAATAAACATTGAATTGAATTGAATTTTCAACCAAACCGGACTTGAAAGTCAAAATATTTTTAAGGATTGCGAAAAGATTTTTGAATGTATTGTACCACGCTTTTTTCCAAAACCATAAAACTCGGTTTTTGTAACTTTCGCATTTAACGCATGCTTTTGAGTGTTTCGTAGAATGGCGTCATAAATGCTGATGTAAAATTGTCGTGAAAGTTATATGGTGTTGTAAAGTGGTAAGTAAGTTGTAAGTGGTTTATCGATCCGAGGCTGTGTTGTTGAGTTCATAACCGGTATCCATTTTCCGGAGGTTACCCAAACGCCCAACCTACTTCCGTTTCCCCGATGACCCGTAGGAAAGTTATCAGGTAGTACTCTTAAGTTTAGCACAAAACTCCAAAGAGAATTGAGGTCCCGGGGACTACGACGTGGACAAGAAAGAGCACTTGATAGTTAGACAGTTGAATGCCAGGCATATAGCCCGGACTACAACACTCCGCTCATATGCAATCAGGCGCTACCCTATCTAACTACCCAATCCCCACTAACTACCCAATCAGTGTTGCTAATTGTTGTAAGTGTTGTGTAATTGATCTATTAGTCTACGGTTACACAACACCAACATAATAACGTCACAATAGTTTTACAACACAAAAACACAACTCACGTAACCTAAACACAACAATTTTACAGCTTTTACACTGCAAATTTCTATGCTAGACAAACAACTGAAGCTTCTGCATGAGCGGATGGCTTAAACTTCAACCAACCACAAAATTCTTTAACACAATTTTACAAAAGCTGCAAAAACTTTCAACGGAACGAAGGCTTTTCGGTGTTTCTTTCTAAAAAAAATTGTGTGGATGTCATGCCAGTGAGGTGAATTATCGCCCGTCCTCGTACCAAAGGTTTTGAGTATTATCACCCAGGAATTTTCGCCCGGACAAATAGAAAATATCGCCCAGGGCATTATCGGCCTGCTATCCGATACACTCATTCAACAACCATTTTTCAAGTAGTTGACAAACGTGTTTCGCCAATGAATGGCATAAATAGTATATTTCAACATACCGCAACACACAAGAGATGTGTACGTACGCGCGGTCGAAGCCCAAGCGAAAAGTAAACATCGAGTGTGCATTGGGGTATTTTCTGTAATAGTGAGAGTGTGTTGGCGCACATACCGCGAAAAGCAACTTTTCGTCCCAAGTAATCCGTCATAACCAATACACTACCACGTATACAGAAAATGTTATTGCTAGGACGAAGTTGCAAATCCACAAATGATTTCGTCAGTTTGCGTTTAAAGTTGTAAACGTATTCCTTTTCGAGACTTTCAATTTATCACAATTTTGCATATAGCACTCGCTCTACCGTGTTAATATACTGCACAAATGACTATATTAATTTCTATAAACCATAAACCAATTGAATGTGTAGCTTTAATAGTTTTGCAGTAAAAACCATTCAATAAATTGAGATCAATGCGTAGAAGGTGGGTAGGAACCCTTTTTACGCCTTATTTAACAGATAATTATCGTCATCAATAAAACGTTATCTTATGCCCGTCATTGTATGGATATTGTGTAAGGAAAATTAATTTATGTATTACTTATCCTTCCGAGTTAATTTGTAGGTTTCTAGCTGGTGATTTGAAATGAGGATGTGAAGCAGATGTGAAATCTGTAGGGAAAATGTTTTGGTAACATATTTGTAAAAAACACAGCATAATGAGTTTGTCGCAACGCTTTATTTACTTATTTATATGATGCGATATTATAGCTAGCAGCCAATATTATTGAGACAAACATATTAGTTTTTCAGCTATCATATCAGAACTAATTGACGTTCTACCAAGCAAAAAAACGATCAGTCTTTCGATTATCAAACTAGAATATTTCTGGAAACGTTACCTCTCCACTCCTAATGTTTCTGCCAGCCATCATATCCAATTTTTGCTTTTTCATTGGAACCAGTTGACATGCGATGCACACATATTGGATTTGATGGCTGATAATGAAAAGAATGAGATGGGAATGAGATCATTGAGACAGGATCTGAACATAATTTGAAAGCTTAAAAAGCAATTAGAGTCTGTTCAAAAAGGTTCAACTGAATTACCGGGAGAGGTTCGGACTAGCGTGATAGGAAGCGTTCTTCAGACTTTTTAGTGGGACATGGGACTTTGACACATTCTATGAACGAATGTTAAAGCGGGCGAAAAATTCAGACGTTTCGTTTTTGGTGCAATGGTTGTAAACGCGTAGTAGAGGTGTGCAATTCGACCTCTTTTACAAATGGGTGCCGAACCGAACCCGAATCAAAATAAAAATCAAACACGACCCGAACCGAGACTCTGCCCCTGACCCGAAACCCTAACCCAAATGCTAACCGAGCCCGAGCCCGAGACACTGACCCGAAACCCTAACCCGAACCCGAACTTTTTTTAGTCGAGTTTCGGGCGGCCCGCTCACCCAGTCAAGACTCATTTCTATTTTGAGTCTATTGGGAACAAAAGTCGGTCTATTCCAATTGTAAAAATGACGTTTTAAACGTCAAAGCTATAAAACACAATCAAAGACCCGTACGTATCAGAATATATGTGACAAACAGAATAGATGTGGCAAATAGAATAAATCTTGCAAAAAGACTCCAACGTATCTTAATATAGAAATAAGCAAACAATCCAACGTTTGGTTATATCCAAGGATTGGGCCATTTTCCCCTAAAGCCCTGAAACACGTGTTTTCTAAAATTTCGTTCTATACAACTTTGCCTTTGGAAGCAACCTTCTACCTCTAACAGTTCTAGAGATATGGGTCATCCCTCTCAATTCTAGAAATGTTCATATCCCAGGATTGTGGCATTTTCACCCAAAACCCTGATACACGTGTTCGTTAAAATGTTATGCTCTACAGCTTTGCCTTTGGAAGCAACTTTCTACCTCTTATAGTTCTAGAGATATGGATGGATCATCCCTCCCAATTCTAGAAGTGGTCATATCCCAGGATTGAGGCATTTTTACCCAAAACCATGAAACACATGTACCCTAAAATTTCATTCTCTACAACTTCGCCAGTGAATCTCCATATTGCATAGTTAAGGAAATAAACACGAAAAACTGTTTTCGTATATCGCCAAGAAACTCGATTTCGTCGATTCCATTGGTCGCGGTGCCCCGACCCCTGACCCGATTCCCACAATATTTTTTTCCCAATTTTCTGACATCAAATCCTTTCATTTGACACCAACATGAGCAATTTCAATGCTATACTTGCCGAGATATTTGCGAAAAAGCTTTACCGACCCTCCCAAAACCATGTTTTTGATCATTTTCCCGACCATATCTCCGGAACCACTTGATCGATTGTGCTATCTTCGAACTTGAATCATGGGAGGCATGTCTTTTTCAGGGGAAAAAAGTTTAAAGTGATCGGTTGAGCCGTTCGGAAAAAAAGTGAAGACGGACGGACGGCCATTTTTACATTGTTGATTCGTCATATTTAGACGATAATAAATGCATCCCCCCAACTGCCACCTCGATCTACCCCATGTTACATTGAAATTGTTTGTAGTAAACGTAAAGGACCTTCGTACTTCGTACGGGTCCAATGAGTAAAGTATAAGTAGTATGAGAATGGAAGCCCAGAGCGTTGCATCTCATCCATTTAAGAATTCTTAAAGTTACGAATCTCTTATACCCGTCTTAGCAATTTACGAACGGTATGAGAATTGCCGCCCAGGATGGACGGATGTATAAGTTTTTTAATGCATAGCGAGCGGTATTGTTGTGTTACATTGACGGTTCATCGCCAATGTATACATAAAATAAATGCCACGAAATTGCACGAAACTGTGTAAACTGCACGAAACCACTTATAAGCTGCACGAAACCATGTAAATCTAGTTACTGTGTAAGGTATGAAACGCTCTCATCGTACTAAACGAAAAACATGGCCGCTTTGTTGTTGTCAAGGCGAACGTATGGAAAATATGTGAAATTTTTTGGTGTGTTTTCAACATACCGCTCGCTTATGCATTAAAATTTTGAACTGAATTGGCTATGATATGCAGTTGTAACACATCTGCGATTACGACACCTCGCCTTTGGCTCGGATATCGCAAACTTTCGCAGATGTGTTACAACTGAATTGCATAGCGCCAATGCAGTTAATAACTATAACTTGCTTTCAACAGCTTACAAGAGCGCAAACTTCAATTAGTAATTCTCTCATGGGGTCGTAATGAAAACAAATAAATGTAACTTGCTGTTATTGCGGTTTCTAAAACCTTCAAAGATTCACGAATCATAATAAACTTTCTTTGGGAATGAAGGTATCTGATGTAATCAAAATTGTTCTATCTGTATACTTTCCGAAGTGAACTACCCGATGTAAATTAAGTGTAAATAAACGACTAGAGCGAAACGTAAAGAAAAATTCTTTGCGTGAATAGAAAAATCCCAAATGTGTTTCCTATTCATAAAAGCATTTTTTAACTAACTGAGTCCCTTGGACGAAACCAAAAATTTTTTATTTTTGAGAGTTAAATTGGAGTTGATTTATGCAGGAACTGAATAATCGGATTTTATTTTATCGATTGTATACCTACCCATCCGAGTACCCATCATATCACTCGACTATCGATGGAATTTTGCAGAATATGCTTTAAAATACAAATAAAATAAGAAATTTATTGAAAATGGTGATATGATTCATGATTCACATATGCACAAACCCCTGTGTTGTGCAAACATCACCAGTCAATACAACAATAGCTTCATGAAGTATAATTATTTCGTATAACGATAAAACCAATAACACAGAAAATTAGCAACTTTTTTTACGGTGGAAATAATAATTTATCCTTTAAGCATGCAAACGTATCGATGTTTCGAGTATTAACATCAAACAATGGAAACCAACAATTTCCAATTCGAGAGACAGCCGAATAAACAAAATTTCACCATAATAACCCAACGAAACCAGATGTTACACATATATTTTGTGTGTGTGATCTCTCGCAATATATGTTTAATAAGGTGGATCGAAAAGAAATGTGTACGAAATTCACAAAAAAAAAAAAAAAAATTGTCCGTCTCTCTGCCCAGCAACAGATCGTCTGTCGCAATAAAAAAAATGTCCGTCCGTCCGTCCATCAACACGATAGCTCGAGTAAAACTGAACCGATTTCCAACCATTTTTATTAAAAAATCTTTTTTGGGATTGAATCTGAGTAGACATTACATTTGGGGATATTTTGTCCGTTTTTTGTGGGATATTTTTGTCTGGGGACATTTTGTCCGGGGATATTTTGACTGGGAATAATCGGTCCTAAAGCCAGCCAGGGTCCTAAAACTGAATCTCTACTAGGGCCCAACATGTTTTATCTACATAAATCGGGTAAATCTTATCCGATTTTCAAATTCGTTTTTATTTTGAAAGATAATCTAAACATTGATGAAGGGATTGAATTTGTGAAAAATCGGCTGAAAACTTTCGAAGTTACGGTCGAAAAAGTGGTGAAAAACGTGGTTTTTTAAAGGTTGGTAGAACTTTTCCTCTTATATCACTCCGAAATTAGAACGGAAATCGCTCTGCAAGGTTTTGAATGAACGATATGGACATCAGAAAATCAAGAAACTTAAATTAGTGAAAATCTGTCGAGTGGTTCGACCTATAGAGTTCTTAGTTCAGGTCCAACTCACGCTACGTGACCCAACACGATATTTGGTTTTTTTCGTGAATATTCCTTACCTTTGATAAAGTGGTTTTTCGTGCAGTATTGTAGAGGTCAGAGGTCTCTGCTAAGTGCTCTAGGTCGGTTCAAAATTCTGAGCTTATTTTAAGGGCTTGGAGAGATTTTTTGCGAGGTTGCTTCGGACGGGTTTTCTTTTTTGCCTTCTTTGCCTTTCGGCAATTTCCAATCCAATTTAATGAGGACGTAATTGTACATACTTTAGAGTGAAGACAATATGTACTTAGAAATGTTCGAGCCTTTTTGTAACATAATTCTGTTTGCCATACCTATTCTTATACGTACGGGTCTCCTGCATATGTTTTAAATAGTGTCTTCATAGTTACATAGTCAGGGCTATCAGAAAAACGATCCAGATCTGTGATATAACAAAGAATTTTTTGACGTGAGGTAGGCTAATTCTATGGAGAATATGCTTTTGCAAGCACGCATTTAATGGACGGCTCTCAAAGAAGATATTGAATGCACAGTTCCCGGGTGTGCTTGCAAGGGGTAGGCCAGGGAGAAGGTTTATAGACTCAATTAAATCGGACTTCAGAAGTTAGGGGACTTTCACTGGACGAACAAACCATCTGCTTGGCACAGGATAGGAGGGTATGGAGAAGGATGGTTCATGATCACCGGGCGTAAAGACCTCACACCGGAAGGTATAAAAGGTCTGTAAAGTTTGATTCACTTGTGCAACGAGGTGTTGCAAAGATGTATCGAAATTAAATCTCGGAACAGGTCGAATTCAGGTCACAACTTCACCGTTCTGCAGCTTTTTTTTATTGAGAGCGAATATGTCTTCCAATATATAGCATTCTTGGTTGATTGAAACCTTCATAGCCGAAATTGCCATTACTACATAATGCTAGAAACTCAATATCATGGTTCTGACCTGACCTGATGACCTGAACGTATAGACGGCATATACTTCAATCACAAAATTTATTGTAATTACATAAAAAAAATAACAAATCTATTCAAGACAAAAGTTAAGGAATGTGTAGTGTACCGAGTCTATGATGGCATCTCAAATAGTTTTTAACTTCAAATTAGGGAGTCTAGATCATCTTGAAGCCTGACCTGAATTCGACCTGTTCCGAGCCTTAATCGAAATAGACAAACACCAAATTAAGTCGAAGAATCTTCTTTATACACTTCTGCCGTATTTCGGTATCGTTGCAAAAAAAAGAATTTTCAGAATTCAGAAAGGTGACGGTTATCTTATAAAGAGTCGACCCTTTGAAATTTTTAAATGTCGTACCATAATTTTCCTCATTTGAGCCTGATGGCAATAAATTTTCTTGCGATTCAACTAGGCTCAGTAATGTAGAACGAGATTTCTCTCAAAGAGCACACATGATAACACCAACAAGACCGTCACTGACGGAAAATACGTCCACGGAAGGCAGTCAGTGGTTATTCACAAATGACGTCACGCTTGCTATAAAAAATTAGTATCCATAAAAAGGTGATAACTCAGTCAGGACAGCAAATTATGTTCATAATAATCTGGCTACTTCCCCAAACAGTGGTGTGTTTAGGGGGGTAGCCGGAGTACTATAAACGAAATGTCTCACCAGTTTGGAGTTATGAACTTTGTGGATTTTATAGCAAGCGTGACGTAATTTATGAACAGCCCCTTAGAGTAAAATTCAAATTCGGAGTTCCAGGTCCAGGTTAGTTGGTTAGAGCCTTAGGGTTTAAAAATTAAATGAGGAACTCAAGTTTTTGAAAATTTCGAGCTGTACGGTCTATAGACGTCTCCTTACTCGGACTCGACCGTTAACGATAATTTGCAAACTACATAAATAGGTTGTAATTAGGTGCAGCAGCGCTTGTCCAGGTAGCTCAGATGGTAGAGCGTTAGACTCACTGCCTATGGGTCCCGGGTTCGATCCCCGGGGGGAACAAGCTCATATGGTTTTTCCTAATCATGGATGATTAGTCTCTGCTATTAGTAACATCTAATTAGCTCTATTGACTCTGTAACAGTTGCACAAAATAAATGAAGTTTGAATGCTCATTTGACATAATCAAACAATTGCACTCACAAAGTGCGACATCTACATTCGAGTAGTCTTACAACAACGAAAACAAAATTCTCTCTACAACAGTGGGTATGCACAATAGGCCCATTGGAGGCTTAGGTGCTTAGGAAGGTTCGCTTTCCTTACCCACATTATCCTATCCTATCCTAGGTGCAGCGAGAGAAGCTCCTGTCGGTGGAATAGTTTTTGACGGGTTTTTCATTACATTCCTTGAAATTTTTGAGACCTCCATTGGCTGATGCTTTATAGTGGATCACTAACTTGTGATAACATATTGCAAAGTGCTACATAACGTTCACGTTTACAACAATTAGTGACATCATCTAGTTTGCACAATAATGCAAATACAGTGCCAAGAGTGAACAACTAAGAAGGCTGCTGAGAGCTCTGTCCAAGGATTTTTCAACTAATAGCAAAGTGTTGAAGTAAAATGTAATGGATGAAAATTAAGGAACCCTGGGGCCAAGAGCGTCACCGCAACATTTTTTTGTAAACCGTTCGAACGAAGTAAGCGTTAAACAGTTTAAGATCGCTCAGAGCATTAACGCATGTATTATGTCGTCATCTTTTTCACCCAACAAGCAAAGCTTTTTCAAAACAAACAATGACTTCTGATCTGCGAGTTTCAGCTTTTAAAAGAGTAAAAGTTTGCTCAAACTTCATACGAGTACAAAAACCTATTCTGTTTTAGTTCGCCATTTGTACACTTAAAAGCTCGAAGGTCTTATTCTCTATGATCCTTGAGACCACAAACAACATTAAATAAATGGGATGGGGGTTGAGATAAGGAACATTTAGCGTGAACCATCAAGTGAATGAAGATCAAGTTGTTAAAGCTTTAGCGGTAACAATTATGGGCTAAGTGAGCTTTTAATTGTTTCGATTCAGCCTAATGTTGAAGCCCGAAATGTTAGGAAAAACAATTTTAGTAGCGTGGAAATACACAATTTTCTATTGAAGGTAATAGGAACAACAACAGCAACCAAAACTGATGAAAAGCTGGGAAAACATATTTCGGATGCGACAAAACGTATAACCATATCTGACTAATAATATCTATACGGCTGGTTGATACTTTTATATATTATGCGATATGGTACATCAAGCAAAAGGTCGTAAGGTTTGGGGTTAACAGGCCTGTAAATGTATAGGCAGAAAGGGCGAAAATATGGAAATTGCTTTACCACAAAGTGAGTATACTTAATTAATGTTTTCATTTTGCTGTTCTGTGTGAAATTATTTCGTGTTGTGTTGTTGTCTGTCTTAAACGTCGATGGTGGTGCTTAGTCGAATGATACCTCATTTGAATAATTTTGATAATAACCCGGAATACCCTTTTTATCCTTAAGTATTACACACATCACAGTACATGTGATATCTTGTCTCAGACATTAACGGTCAGGAATTAAAAACTTTGGGGAAATCATTTATAATATTTTCATAGCTACTGCGATAGAATTATAGCAATTATGCCCAAAAGTATCAAACATTTACATTTCACAAAAATCGTTTCCTGAACCGATTATGCGTAATTCTACCGTCTGACCCAAATATACCTTTTAAGGTAGTGGACATGTTTCCATGTTATCATCCGGACCCTTTCTTTGTGACATTAAAAACATAAATTGTCTAAATTTCCGGTTGTGACGTATTTGTAACAAAAATTTCAGTTATTTGCTTTAGGGCATTTATTTGCATAAACTAAAAACCGACCTATGAAGTTCCACTTTCAACAATTTCAATTTTCAGACCCGTACGAAGAACGAATTTTTTCGAATAGGGGTCTATTGCGTAACACGACGTTTGTAACCAATCGAATTTTGACCCGGGAGTAGGGGTAAGCATCAATCGTGGTCCTTAGATGACGAATCAGCAATAAAAAGAATCTCCGTCCGTCCGTCCGTCAACACGATAGCTCAACAGATCTTCAAAAACTTTCAGGGAAAGGTAATCGAGAAATCTTTTATGAGATTGAATCTCGGCACTATGGGCCAAAGGCCGCCGAGATAGGGCCGTTTAAGCGGTTTTTGGGCTTTTGTACATAACTCGAGTAAATCTTTTCCAATTTTCAAAAAAATTTTGTTGTTTGAAAGGTCTGAGCATGGCGGACAGTTTATGGAAGACACTTTTTTGATTTTTAGGCCCTAGATTTGGCTAGGACACAAAACACGAGTCTCTGCCTAGGGCCCTACTTGTTTTTTGTACATAACGCGAGTAAATCTCTTCCGAAAGGTCTAGGAATGTCTCACATTTTATGGACTCAACCAGGACCCTAAAACTACTACTACTTTCTACTAGGGCTTAACGTGTTTGTTTGCATAAATCGGGTTAATCCTAACCGATTTTGTTGATTCTTTTTCTATTTGAGAGGTTACCGAGTACCGAATTATATTCAAAAACAAATTTGGCCGTTGTCTGTGCTTAGGGCTCAAGTGGGCCTCAGGTCGGTCCCAAGGTCGGCCCTGAACAAAAAAATTGTTTTGCTGTGTTGTAGAGAAAATTGAAGGAAACATTTTTGTCTATGGAAGTGTGTGTTCAAGGCATTTCCTCATGGCCCTAGGTCGGTCCTAGACAAAAAAATTGTTCTTTGCTATGTTGTAAAGAAAATTGAGGTAAACATTTTTATATATGGAAGTATTTGTTCCGGGTCTCTCCTTAGTGCCCTAGGTCTGTGCTAAAGTTGGCCCTAGACAAAAAGTTTTTTGCTATTTTGTAGAGAAAATTGAGGGAAATATTTTTGTCTTTGGAAGTATTTATCCTCGGCCCCTCAATTATTCACCGGTGGTGTAAATTTTAATTTATCATTTTCGACTATAAATGGCCGTTTGACGTATAGAAAACAGTGCTACATGAAACATATTTTGGTAACTCGACCATAATATTTTTATTAGTCTGGGCTATTGTGAATGAAAACTTGGTTGGTAAGATAAACATTTTATTTGTCGATATGCATATTAAGATTGCCCCATGTTATATGCCCAAATTATAGTTAATAGTAATGTCCTATTTTCAACCCGCTGCAAACTTTCTTCACGAAATGTAGGTCGCTTGTCGTCATTGTTACACATTTCGACTGCGCTACGACCAAGGATTCTGATGAAGAAGAACTCGCTGATATTTTCAAGGACGACTCAGTCCACTCAGTACATTCTGGAACTGCTAGCTTTGACTTTTTTTTCAGAAATTGCATCACAAATAATGTTTGAAATTTTTCTGTTGTTCGCTATTGATTGATCATGCGGTAGCGGAGAGCGTAACGCAGTCCCCACACCCAAAAAAAAGTCCACCAACCCAAAAAACTCCAAACAAAAACCTTTGGGACAAGGAGCCATATATAGGCGAACTTTTGAGTTTTGTCCCCACGCCCTACTCCCACTCCAAATAATTTAAAAAAATTTACGTCGCAGCAGCTTTCCAACGAGCCCACACTCATCAAAATCGGTTGAAAATTGACTGAGATATCGAGGTTTGAAAATTACATTTTTTGGGATTTTCAGAAATCTGCCAAAGTGACGCCATCTTGGATTTTTCTTAGGTATAAATTAGGCTTCTTTGGGTTTTCGAATTTGAGCTCCGGAATGATAACACTTAGAGAGTTGGTTTCTTCTAGAAAGTTATAGAGTTTCATCAGGAGGACTTTTTGGGATGATAGGAAAATGGCTGCCAGCTGTCAAAGTGACGCCATCTTGGATTTTTTGCTAAATTCTGTATAAGAATACCTAGACAGTTGGTTTCTTCAGGAAAGT
>CM055406.1:127281517-127328662 GCA_029228625.1 Pseudolycoriella hygida
TTAATGAACACACACGATGTGTGTACGTACGCGCGGGCGTTGCCCAAGCGAAAGTACACATTTAGTGTGTAGTGCGATATAGTTGAAAGCTTGTAAGTTGTAAGCTTTTGATACCTAGTAGTGCAAATAAATATACAGCAAAATACATTCACTTTTAAACTTTTTACTTTTAAACTTTTTTAAAAAGACTTTTTATTCAATTATACGCGAGAATAATAACAAAAAATTTTATCTCCCTTCATTCTGTCCATCGATGCATACAGCTTCGGCTAGCGCAAACATAGTACAGTCTCATCTCGTTTTCTGCGCGACGAGTCTCAGCTTGGAGAAATACCGCGTTACTGTGGTCACATTTGGGACAGGGATGATCTTCCGTTCGAGGCATCGTAGGATCGGTAATCACTTCCGGCACAATGCGACTCAATTCACTAAAACATTCACATTAAAAATGAGTTTTAAAATTTTGATTGAATTAACTTACTCAGTTTCGTGCAAAATTTTGTTAACGTAAATGCAATTGGATTTTGCATCTTCTCTGTAGCCGCAATGTCTACAGGCGTATAGGAGAACTCTCCTCTCCTTGTCTTCTTTAGGGTACAGCATATTATTACTGAAACAAAAAAAATTGTTAGCTTGGTCATCTGATGACTCAGTGAATTATTGTGGAATAGAACAACTATATCCTTGGATTCTATGTTTGAAACGATAATTCATTACCATTCTGGACAAAAACGGATGCCCACGAAATCTGGCCCATTAGCGCGATGATCGTTTCCAGCCATTGCTATAAAATGAATTTCTGATTCTTAACGTTTGCAAAAATCGGTGTGCAGCGAAAGACAACGCTAGAGAAACTGAACGTGGACAGCAATGTTAAACCAAATTTATAATGAAAAAAATCAGTTTAATATGCTGTGTGAGTAAGCGAGACTCACCTATCTCATTTTAGCCAGTGTAAAGAATTCAAAATTTACACATCACAGTGTTACCCGCAGCGAAAGCTAGTGGAATAAGTTCAATTTAGTGTAATTTTTCCATGAGTAAACACGTCAAACGCACATCAAGTGAACGCATCCATTTTTCTTGCTGGGTAAAAAAACAGTGTTGCCGGTGTTTCTTCGATATAGATATGCGATATTGTATATATTGGTATCAACGAGGTAGTGTGGACCAGACATCAGTCAGTTACCCGAAACACCGAAAATTTTCGTCATGTCCGAACCGAAATTTTTGGTTTTCATATCAAACAACATAAAATAAACTAAACTGTGCAAAATCAATTTATTTTCCAAAATTTGTTTAGTTTTCAACAAAAATCTTAATTTCCGTAATCATTTTTGTCAAAAATACGTTTTAACACAAGTGGATCGTCGACGACATTGGACTCAAGTAGCACTCGTCTTTCGTCTACAATAAATCCAGCTAAAGAAAATTTACTTTCAGCTGTGGCGCTACTCGCTGGTACACATAGGTATTGCAGCGATAATTTGTAGAGGATTGGGAAAATCTCACGGTTATCATACCAATAGTTGCACAAGTCAATCACTTGACTTTCAGGTACAACTATGAAACTGTTCAAGTAGTGTTGTACCTCGTCAAGTGGTTAGTTGCCAAAATTGGAATTGCAGAATTCATCAATAATTTTTTCACCTGAGTCCATTCTTTTCCGCTTCGGTCTAGAATAATTACAGGCTTCATCTTCACCATCGTTTGTAATCGTTGTAGCTTCACGTCGAATTTCCTCGATCATTTGTTCGCCATCTTCAAACATACTTAGCTTCTTCAATTTAGGATGGAAGAATACTGCTTTTTTGTGTATGTCGTCTAACACCCACTTTTCTTGCAGATATGGCAACCCGAAACGCTTCATTTCCAGTATTTCATCGGAGTCGTGAGGAGCGGCAGACAAATGCTCTTTGAGCTTAATTCGATGCAATGAACATAATGAATTGTTGGTTTTTTGTTGCTTTCAAAATGCAAAGTTGTTTCCAGAAATGGCTCTAATAGTTCCATGAGTTCGTTCATCATATCATTGTCAATATCGGTTAATAGATCAGTCTTGTTTTTGGATGAAATAAATTCGAAGAGATGATTAGTTTCTTGGGCTGTCCATATTGATTTCATCATGAATAAGGTGGTATTCCAACGACTCGACACTTCTGCTTTCAATCCATTTGGCAGAAGACGTTGAAAATTTGATTGCTTGACGAATTTGACAAGTCGTCGACAGTTAGCTAGCAGATTTTGTACGGGATTGTCGTCTGCAATTCTGCGCAGCATTTCGTCGACAATATTTTTCAAAAGGTGCGCTGCACAGTTCAGTCTGTCTGCATGATTATTCAAAGCCGCGACAATTTCGTTGTGGATTTTTGGATAATTCATCCAATTCCTTTACACACAACGTTGCTTCACTCAAAGTACCTTCGTGTATGTAGTGAACATTTATTCCCATGTAGTGACACTTCGTAATGTCTTCAGTCCACAGATCAAGTGTTATGGCGTGTTGTGACTGGAGTTCCACAATTTTTGATTTCAAAAGTGTCCTTTTAATTTCTGATTCCTTAGAAACTAACTTTGAAATTGTGGTTCTGTGCGGCAAAATGTCACTTGCACTAACGGGGCCGTAATGGTGTCCAATTGAAATCAATTGCCAGCTAAAGTCAGAAAACCGGGACACGATGGAGTGAGAAATGAACGCATGTCTTGCGCGACGAATTGTACGACTTTCTCATTAAGCGTAGACTTGATCGTTTCAACTTCATTGTTAGAGAGCGAGGCTAACGACTTTCCTTTGGCAGTGTTGAAGCATGAGTCTTCATGCCTTATTAAATTGGTTGTTCCTGTGGTACTTTGATAAGTCTGGACTGTGTAACAATTGATGCACGCAATTTTGCCTTCAATGATTGTATCGTCATCATCTATAATCCATTTCCAAGTCTGACAAGCGATCGATTTCAATGATTTTCCATTTTTGTTTGGCTGTTCACAAACAGCGATAAATTCCTTCTCTTATGCGTTGAGAAATTGCATCATCGTCCATCTCAGAATACCTAGGTACGAAGTTTGTATTGCAGGGTAAGCTGGAAACTTTTTCTTCAAATTAGAACTTACTTTCGGTTATAAAATTTAGTACAAAAAGCAGCTTAATAAATATCAAATCTCAAAGTGAATGCATTTATTCATTAGATGAATAGATTTTGAACTAATCTCCAAAAATTTAGGACACAGAAAAATCAGTTCCAAGAAATTCGTTATTGTTGTCTATGCCTTAAATTTTGTGAGAGCCATACATGTATTGCTAGGGCTGTACAATATTCTTAGGAAATCTGTATTCTTAAAATTATGACGAAACTATTGTGGCAGACCCTATTTTTGAAGATTTGTCGAAGTAGATGGTTAAGGATACACATCATCAGAACGAGTGCCACTGAAGCTGTCGTCTCTTATCAGCGATGACAGTCGATAAAAAGTTACACGAAAATGCGTTTACATATGCTTCAGTCCCTCGGTTCACAGCGTGCTGCAGTCAATAGAGTTGCAAGTACCGTAAAGAATTGCTTGACTCTATCTTCCATGGAGTGGGAGTTAATAAATGAATTGATTGGCTTCCTCGAACTATTTCGTCAAGCCGTTGAATCATTTTCATTTGATAAAAAACCTACTCTCTCCAGCGCATTGATTTTTCGGATGGTGATCGAAAACTTGTTAGCAGCTGACGATAAGGATTACTACATTGTAGCAGAATTAAAAGATGGAATGTTGGACGCACTTGACCACAGGTTTCTAATTACTGATGAAATACCAATTGGTACTCTGTAGGACCCTCGTTTGCAACATGAATTGGAAATGAGAAATACAACAAAAATCGAATTACTGAAGAGAGAGGCGTTGAAAATTTCCGGAAATGTAAATGACCAAACGAGGCCGCTAGAAGTGCCCGAAGCATCGAAGTCAAAAAAAAGGCAGATCATCTACGGAAAATTAATTCAGAAGCACGCTTATGGCAATGTTTTAGGAACTAACGAGCACAAAATCGAAGAGGAGATCCATAAATATTTCCTAAAAACAATACCTGAAAACGACGTCGAAGGCTTTGATATTTTAAAATTTTTGGCTTAATCAAAAAAGTAGCTAGTAGTAGTGGCTGAGCTAGTGTATTCCGCTAACTAGCACCTCAAGCGAGCGTGCATTTTCGTATGCAGGCATTCTCATTAGTGCAAAGCGGAGTAGTCTAGGCCTACTCGTAGTGGAGGAAACATTGTTTATCCACGACAATTACGCCCTTGTGAAGAAATTTTTTTCTCAGATTTGAATGTTTGATTACATTTTCCATTGCATAAAATTTGTTTGATCGTCATTAATGACAAAAAATTTGAATTAATTTTGAAAACATAAATAAAGATCCGTATGTATCAGAATAGATGTGGCAAACAGAACAGATGTGACAAAGAGACTCGAACGTATCTAAATACACAAATAAGCAAACAATCCAACGTTTTCTGTTCTTTTTTATCTGTAAGAATTCCAAAGATCCATACAAATTACCCAAGGTAATGTCAAAGGCCCTACCGAAGTACGTCTCAGACCATTCAAATCTAGAAAAGCTTATATCCAAGGGCTTAAGTCATTTTTCCCTAAAACCCTGAAACATTTGTTCTCTAAAATTTTATTCTCTACAACTTTGCCCTTGGAAGCAACTTTCTACCTCTCATAGTTCTGGAGATATTGGTCGTCCTGGCTAATTATGGAAGTGACCATATACCAGGATTGGGCCATATTTCACCAAAACCCTGAAACACGTGTTCGCTTAAATTTAATTCTCTACAACTTTGGCTTTGACAGTAAATCTTCATATTGCATAGTTAAGGAAATATAGAAGAAAAGCTGTTTTCGTATATGGCCAAGACCCAAGAATCTCAATTTCGTCCATTTTATTGGTCCCAGTGCCCGGACCCTTGACCCGATTCCCACAAAAAGTTAATCCCAGTTTTGTGACATCAAATGCTTTCATTTGACACCGAAATGAGGAATTTATTATGAGATATTTGCGAAAAAGCTTCACCCTCGAAAAACCATGTTTTTGGTCACTTCCTCGACCATATCTCCGGAACTACTTGATCGATTTTGCTTGTCTTCGAACTTGAATCATGGGAGGCATGTGCCTTTCAGGGAAAAAAAGTTTAGGCTGATCGGTTGAACCGTTTGGAAAAAAAAAGTGGAGACGGACAGACGGACGGACATTTTTTTTCATTGGTGATTCGTCATATTTAGAGGATAATAGGATAATAGAGGATAATAGATGCTTAATAGGGTGCTTATCTGTTCGGACAGTAAGGAAATGATCAAGGCGCTGATGTCGCCTAGAGTGACCTCCAAGCTAGTGAAAGAGTGCAGAGATTACCTGAACGAAATGGGTGTGAGGAATCAGATCACTTTGGTTTGGGTACCTGGGCACTCTGACGTGGAGGGGAATGAAAAAGCTGATGAGCTAGCCAAGGCGGGTGCCGAAGCTCTCGGTCACGGCCCTGAGCCGTTTTTACCGATTACTCGAACTGCGCGTGTAGAAGCGCTGGGGAGCTGGGTGATGAGGAGGCATGTGGAGCGCTGGGAAGGATACTGTTGCGTACTTTCATATTAAAAACGCCATCTGGCAACAATATGTAAAACCTATTTTGTTAATTAGTTGTAAGTGATTGAATAAACTTTCTTTTTGATCCGAACGCTTGACCTGTACACATCATTTGCTACGACACTGAAGTAAAAGAATTTTATTCTACGACGGTATATTACATAAAATTGGCGACGAGTAGTAAAAAGTTTAATTAAAATTTTTAATTAGAAATTTCAAACAAAAATAATATTTTTGGAGTGAATTAAGTAGTGAATATTTTATTTTGAACTTCGCACAATGGATGGGTCTAAAGGTGAAAACAGTAGTGGTGAAACCAGGGTCATAAGCATTCATACGAACACAACGATACCAGAATACAAGACTTCAGACAGTTTTTTGGATTGGTTGGAACGTTTGGAAATCCATTTTAAGGATCATGAAGCTACAAACGACGAAGACAAAAAGCAAGAATTGTTTCTGAAACACGTGGGCAGCGTGGCTTATACATTGTTACGCGCATTGTGCCATCCAAAGAAACCAGCTGAGTTCAAGTACGATGAACTCGTAAAAGTCCTAACCGAAAATTATACACCGACGAAAATAATTTTTCGGGAACGCTTCAATTTTTATGCAGCAAGTAAGAACCAGAGTGAGACAGTTTGCGAGTGGTTCTATCGTGTAAAAAAATTGGCGATGACATGCAAGTTTGGGGCACTGGAAGAAATAATCCGAGACAAATTTGTGTGTGGATTGGCGTGTGAGGAGAAAATTTTCGGACTCTGTGAAGAAACGGAAGCACTGAGGTCAACAGACGGATTAGCTAAGGCGATGATATTAGAAACGAAATTCAAGTCGAAGGGAAATTTCGTAAATTTGTTGAAGAAAAGAAGTGATTTCAAGGTCAATTCGAAAGGCAATCAAGGTAACAGCGGTAATAACGGTTATAACGGGAAGGGGACACAAGGTCATAGCAACAATGGCGGCAGTGGGGCCATGGAAAAAACCCCATGTTCACATTGTGGTTGGAAAAATCATTCGTCAGCGGCATGCAAATATAAGGCAGCAACGTGTAATATTTGCAGTAAAAAGGGGCATTTGGCTAGTGTTTGTAGAAATAAGGGTGATAAGAAAAGCACTAATAATTCAACTTACAATTCAGTAAAAAATATTGAACAATTTTCTAATGAATTCGATTCCTTTTTATATAGTGACAATGGCATTGGAGGTTGTCCGTCTTTGTACAATGTGACGGGGTCTCGGAGTTCGAAGCCGATGCATTTGTCGATTGATATTAATGGTATTTCATTTGAAGGAGAAATGGACTGTGGCTCGCCTTGCACGATTATGCCACGTAACATGTTTGACAATCATTTTAACCGTAAGTTATTAAAACCTTGTATTGATTCATACGATGATTATGGCGGCCATACCATTTCACATATTGGTGAATTTCATGCAAATGTTAGTGCCTTAGACCAAACGCATAAAATTAAGATCTTGATTTCAAACGCGAATAATAAACCAATTTTATTGGGTCGTGATTTTTTTAATTGTTTCAACATTGAGTTAATGTGTAACGGTAAGCCGATTAATAACCGCGTAAATTCCGTAAATTCGGTTAACGCTTCAATACAGATAATTGTCCATCAATTGAAATCTGAATTTTCCGAAGTTTTCAAAAAAGAATTAGGAACTTATAACGGAAAAGAAGTTCACTTAGAGGTTAAGGCGGATGCGCGTCCTATTTTTTTCAAACCGCGCCCTATTCCATTTGCTTGGCGAGCGACGGTTGAATCGCAGTTAGAGAATCTAGTGCAAATAGGAATGCTTGAACCTGTCGACAATTCAGATTGGGGGACACCTTTAGTACCGGTGTTGAAACCGAATGGAGGTATTCGAATTTGTGGTGACTATAAAGTTACGATTAATAAACATCTTGTTGGTTATAAATATCCTTTGCCAAGAATTGACGAAATTTTTGCTTCTTTGCAAGGGGGTCAATTGTTTTCAAAGCTCGATTTATCCAACGCTTATAATCAACTAGTTTTAGACGAACCATCTCAAGATTTGTGCACATGGAGCACTCACAAAGGTGTATTTCGTATGAAGCGTTTACCTTTCGGTATTCAAACTGCCGGGGCAATTTTCCAGAAAACAATTGAAACGGTCCTAAAGGATATCCCGTATTGCATAAATTTTATGGATGATATTATCATCACCGGGGTTAATTTAGCGGATCATATTCAGACTTTAAAAACGGTACTAAAACGTTTACAGTCTGTTGGACTTAGATTAAATGCAGATAAGTGCAAATTTTTTCAAGAAAAAATTTCATATTTGGGTTTCAATATAGACATAAATGGTCTTACGAAAAATGAAAATTTCGTTGATAGTGTTCTTAACACACCAATTCCCAAAAATATTACCGAAGTTAGAGCTTTTCTTGGTTTATGTAATTTTTACTCAAAGTTCATTCAAAATTTCGCAATGAAAATGAACCCGTTGTATGAACTTCTTCGAAAGGACAAAGTGTTCATATGGTCACGAAAATGTCAAGAAGCGTATGAGTTGTTGAAGAAAGAGATTTCAACAGATAAGGTACTGGTTCATTTTGATCCAAATAAACCTATTATTTTGACAACGGATGCATCAAATACAGCTGTAGCTGGAATTTTATCTCATGAATTTCCGGGGGGGTCTCGCAGACCAATTGCTTTCGTGTCACGTGCATTGAATGCTGCAGAACGCAACTATAGCACTATTCAGAAAGAGGCTTTAGCAATTGTTTTTAGCGTAACGAAATTGTATCAGTACCTAATAGGCATTGATTTCGTAATAGAAACTGACCACAAGCCCCTACTTTCAATTTTTGGCCAAAATCACGGGTTACCGTTAATGGCCGCGGCACGAATGCAACGTTGGGCATTAATTTTGTCAGCATTTAATTTTTCAATTAAATATATCAAAGGTACTTCTAATATAGCTGACACTCTTTCACGTATGCCACAACGGGAACCAATTGACACGCCGGAAGGGGCAAATTATGTAAATTACATTCGACCAGACGACGACGGTATGCGGTTTGACTACAAAAGTATTGCAACTGCAACGCGCCAGGATCTCGTTTTATCTAAACTTTTAGATGCGATTCAGACAGGCAACGCCGCGAATTTAGTGGGCGAAAATTATAAGGCATTTCAAAGCAAAATTCATGAATTGTCGGTTGAATCAGGAATTGTTTTATGGGGTTATAGAACAATCATTCCATCAAAATTTCGTAATCAAGTATTGCTTGAGTTACATAAAAGCCATTTGGGCATCGTTAAAACCAAAGCTTTAGCAAGGTCCTATGTTTGGTGGCCTAAAATTGATTCGGACATTGAAGATTTAATTAAGAGCTGCAATTCATGTCAATTGACTCAAGTGAGTCCGGAAAAAGCAAATTTGATTCCGTGGAATCCAACAGCAAAATCATGGAGTCGAATTCACATAGATTTTGCTGGTCCAATTCAGGGACATCATTTGTTTGTTATTGTCGATTCTTTTTCGAAATGGGTTGAAGTATTTATTACTAAAAACGTTACCTCCACTTATGCTATTAGCAAGCTTCGTGAAGTTTTAAGTCGTTTTGGCTTAGTTGATACTATTGTCAGTGGCAATGGTAGTCAGTTTACGTCCGACGAGTTTAAACATTTCACTGCAAGCAATCATATTAAGCACATTTTCACCGCGCCAGGACATCCATCTACGAATGGTCAGGCCGAAAATTTTGTTAAAACGGTAAAAAAATCGCTTCACGCAAATTTAAGGGACGTGAGACCCGAAGAGATGGAAATTTTCCTGCACCGATTCCTTTTAGATTATCGAAACTGCAAACACTGCACTACCGGTGATTCACCAGCGAAATTAATGTTTGGTAGGGAGTTGAAAACTAGATTTTCGGTTTTGAAGCCGCCAAGCACAAAGGAAAAATTATCAAGAATCAAGAAAATCAAGTGAAAAATTATAAAGGCAGCCGTGAAATTTCGTTCCGTGAAGGTCAAAAAGTGTTGGTACGCGATTATTCGAATCCTAATAAAGACCAATGGCAAAAAGCCACTATTAAAGAATGTATTGGTCCGAGAAATTACGTTTGCATTTTAGAGGCCAATGGACGCCAAATTAAAAGGCATTTAGATCAGCTTAGATCTAATTACCAAATGCGTCAATCTGAAGTTTGCGAAGACGGTGGTTCAGCTGAGCTTGATTCATTTTCCAAAGTTGATGATTCTGTTAATGATTTTGTTAATTAGTTGTAAGTGATTGAATAAACTTTCTTTTTGATCCGAACGCTTGACCTGTACACATCATTTGCTACGACACTGAAGTAAAAGAATTTTATTCTACGACGGTATATTACAGATACTATGGTGGTATTCACACCAAGCGCTTTTTCCCGAAACCTAATGTGAAATGGGCCAAATCTCTGCTAGGGATGGACAGGAATCCCATCAGGAGAGTGGTGGGTGCGATCACTGGACATTGCGGGCTGAATGGGCACATGAAAAAGCTTAGGCTCTCGGCGATCTCTATGTGTGCGTGCGGCTTAGAGGAAGAAACGGGATTTCACGTATTATGTGAATGTCCCAGTTTCTTCCAACTGAGGCGCAGGGTATGTTGTAAGACCGTGCGAAGTTGCTAACCCAGAACCAGCTACTTTGAGCAAGTTCTTGAAGGCGACCGGGAGGTTTAACTAACTTGAGTAGGGAAGCTGATTTAAATGATGAACGGGAAAGGAACAAAGGATCTTCAGATCTGTGTTTCAAGATTGGTACAACGATCGTCCCAAGCTGATAAATCTAAAACCCTGGACCGAAATTAGATCGTCTCTGTAAAGCTGCGAGAAAAAGTTTAAAATTCTGAGTATTCTATCAAGTGGGCTATGTTGTCGATAAACAGTACGATGAAAAGGAATCACAAAGAATTCTTTACTTCTAAGCAGACGCATAGGGACCTTCAAATCGGACACAAACACCACGGACGAATTGATTCTCCTACGCCAAAGTGGCTCAATTCTAATCGACTTACAGCGCTCTAAGTAAGGACGAAGACGATTTTCCACTCGGGAATTTATGCACCTCTAGTGGAATGACGCTATAGAATATGTTTGTGTTTTTAAAGGACGAAGTGTTGGGAATTCATGGAAAAAACTGACCACCGACTCGATTCATAATTATATGTTCTATATTGTACTACAGACTTTTCGTATAAATCAAATATTATTTCATATTTGGAAACTAAACTTAAAACTGTCAAACAAACCCTTGATAACCAATTAAAAACTTTTCAGAAATATATAGAAGTGAGTGGATTGCTGTGTTTCGAGCGAACAACAAGAATGTGTTTTTATACGTTTCTGGCAAATGAGTTCTTATTATGGCATTATAATGGCATTTCAATGACTGTCGAAGTGGCTACAATGCAAGAGTTTACTATTTACTATTTTATTTTACTATTTATTTACTATTTTATTTATTCCAAACGATAATCAAATTTTTCAATACTTGCAGAAAATATTATTTATAATTCAAAAGAAAGAGTAGAGGAAATTTAGAAAACGGGAACAGCGCTCATTATACAATCGGTATTGTATCTATTTATGTCCATTGAAATCTGCCTTAAATAAAATATGGAGTTGACATTAAGTTTTGTGCTTGTGAGCCAATTTTGTTGATGAAAATTATTGATTTCATGCTCTACAGATGGTGGCGTCGACATTGAGGAAAGTTTGTCATTATATTATTACGATTTAAGAGGTGGAGGTGCATTTAACTTCAAGTGCTTCAAGTCATATTTACTGTCTCGTCAATCGCTTATTGTCAAGTTATTTCATTTTTCAAGTTATTGGATAATATTATGCCTCTTCAAATGCGTCGTATAAAAAGAACAAGATGATGGAATTTGATTTTTACGTATTTTACACAAGGGAAATGTTAACACGTTCACAAATCAAACGTCAACCGATTTCAAGTTGACGACAACACAAAAATTGTAAGACATTATAGCACACGACATAAACGATTCCTTAATTTGAACAGCACCACGAAGTATTTTATTTATTTATTTATTTTTAGCCAATGGTTAAAAACTAACTGGCTTTTCATTAAAAAACAATAAAAGCAAATCCGGAAGTAAGTTTGCAGCCCAGTCGAGTCGTCGAAGCCCCCAAACCACCCTTTGCTTTTTATTGATGAGTACTTTGGTGCATGTGGTATGTTTGGTGCATGTGGTATGAGTGGTGCATGTGGTATGAGTGGTGCATGTGGTATGAGTGGTGCATGTGGTATGAGTGGTGCATGTGGTATGTTTTATGCAAGGCTGCCGCGCTATAGCGAAATAGGGCAAAATTTCGCTATCGCTATCGCTATTCGCTATAGCGATAACGATAGCGTTTTCATTTGTCGAATAGCGACAGCGATAGCGACTTTTTCGTTAGTTTCACGCTATCGCCATTTTTCATATGTTTGAATATTACAAATTCTTCGTTCTGCTATTGAAAAATCATTAGTAAACATTCCCGGAAGACATTTCCTGCGTGTTTATAAGCAAATCAGACCTTTCGAAGGACCTCATCTGTCTCATTAATTGATTTCCACAGTGAGCATTCTCTATTTTAAGTGAACACTTAATCACCAAAGAACTTGAAATGAGACCATTCAACAGTCCTCATCGGTCTCAGTAATAGTTTTTTAAATTAAAATCTACAAATATGAGAAGAAAAGAGGTGACCTCAAAAGTTTCAACACTTTCAATGCATCGAAATTATCTAAAATGAGAAGTCCTCAACGTGTACTTTAACTGAACTGGATCAAAATAAGGATTTTTTTAGACCAAGAAATACTTAAACTTGAGACCAATGCGAGGTCTTTTTTAGTTTGAGACTTTTTTTTTAGTTGGGTGGTAATAAGCTTAATTATTCTAAAATATGTAGTTGGTTTGTACGAACCTCGACACGTTTTTTTATTTCTATTTTCAACTTATTATATTATTTAAACCAAACATCCATCTTAACAAAGTGTAACATTGATTCCTGAGTCAATAAAATGAAGTATTTTTATTCAGATACCTTGACTCAACATACAATAGCGAAATAGCGCGAATTTCGCTATCGCTATTGAATTTTGAATAGCGATAGCGATAGCGACGCTATTTTTTTTTTCAATAGCGCGGCAGCCTTGGTTTGGTGCACGTGGTATGTTTGATGCATGTAGTGTGTATGTGTGGTGTGTGCGCATGTGATGTATTTGACTTGTTGTTATATTCATTGGCCGGTTTTGCAGGTCAACATTTCATTGTGAAGTAACAATGAAAATAATTTTTGTCATGTGCAATGATACCTTTAATTATTGGACAATGCTAAATATTTCGTTACAAATTCTGATTTTAGACTCGTACGAAGTAAGCGAGCTTTATGCGTTTACCTTGACGTTTTTACATAATAAAATCTGCAAAAAAATCTTGTTAAAACAGAACATATTAGTAGTGCAATCCTTCGAATATCTGGGATGTGGAGCATTTGCGACGTACTCTTTATCCAATTCGTTAGTTTGTTGCAATTATGACAGACTAAGAGGCATTGCTTTGATTGAAGTGACGAAGAAACGAGAAGAAGAAACGTACATTGAGTTGAAAGACCAATTTTTCCAAATCTGCGGCCCCTGCCCTCAGAAAACATGTTAATCGCAAAAAAAAACGTTTTCATTGGAAGATTAGATTTATCAGTTCGGGCGATCAGTGCTAGTGACTTCATAATACTCAAGTGGTTTGCTTACGACGTTCGCAGCTTTTGCTATATTCTGATACCGATCGTTACCTAGGTACAGTTTTCACTACATACATTTTTATACGATTGTCTTAAAAACATCGTCATTCGCAGTGAAATCGGCGCAAATATCTACTTCAGTATCGCTTTCAACAATTTCCGGTGTTGTGAACCACCATCCCCTTTACCTATATTTTAATTAGAAACATACACATGGGATCGATATGCATCAGAATAGATATGGCAAACAGAGCAGATGTTGCAAGAAGATTCGAACTAAATCTAAATAAATATTGCATTGACATTGACATTGAAAAACCCGTCCGAAGCAGCTTTCCGAACCACCAGAATTTAAATTAAAATTGACATAAATCAATAAACAATAAACCAAAGCGTAACATTTAGAAATTAAGATTACTGTAAAAACAATCTTTGAAAAAAAATTTTGAAATTATTTTTGGGCTAGTGTCAACCTGAACCTTGGAACCGACACAGAGCCTTACACCTCTATGACACCGTGTAGTGTCGCGTAGCGTGAGTTAGATAGATAGATAGATAGATTTCTGGTCGAGGCGGCCAACTGGCCTTGAAACACAGATACTATGATCCTTTGTTCCTTTCCCGTTACTCTTCTTTCATTCCACCTAGTCATGTATTCTGTCTTAGTTAGATTCCCACATTAAATGTTCCGATTTCAGAACGCATAGCTGTAACCGGCACAAATCTCGCTGCTTGGGCTTGGACATTACAATACATCTTCCAGCCTCCATCTAAACTATGCTTATTCTAAACGAGCCCGTAAATGCAGTGTATCACACACAACTGAAATACCTTTTTCTGGGGCATTTGTGTGAGCAACTATTAATCTGTTTGATGGGCCACATGCCAAACGTGAATTCCGAACCGCGCCTATATATTGTAGCTACATATAGGATATCATCTCGTGTTCATTATATCTCCGCCTTAAGATAGACTCAGATATCTGTACAGGGAATTCATCGTGTATGGGTGACGTCATACATGGCGTTCTTCTGTGTATGGTTCGTTGTGAACACCAAACTTCACAACTACCCATTTTTGGAAGCTTGGGTATGCTTAGGAACGTTATTTTCATGCTACAAATTGAAGAAAAATCCAATACCGAATTTTATCCTCATCGGAATTGAACCCGGGTATTCTTGGTGGAAAGCCAGAGCTAACCTGTTCCTTGGGCTTACTACTACTCGAACCACTCAACTGATTTTCACTTTATTAATTTTCGTGATTTTCTTATGTCAATATCTTTCATTATTATTATACCAATGGTTGAAGGAATGAAAAAGCGTACATGAATGACTGGGAGACTCTTGAAAGAATGTTTAGCCATTGTTACAGCAAACGTAGCGTCAGAGTCTCGAATCCTGTACTGTTGTCGTTTGCTCTTTTTTTAGACCCGTGCGAAGAAAGAAGTTCTTCGAAAAGTGGTCTTATGCGCTTACCACGACTTTTGTAACCACCCCAATTTCAACCGGGAATGAAAGTAGGGAATGAAAAACATATAAAGGGACCCGTACGTATCAGAATAGATGCGTCAAACAGAGTTCATGTTACGAAGAGACTCGAACGTATTTAAGTAAATATTGCCTTAACTCTTAAGTGTATGAAATTACGTCCATATTAAGTTGTACTGAAAATTGTCGATAGGGCAATATTGAAAAACCTGTCCGAAGAAACTTTGTAAAAAAACCTTTCCGAAAGCACAAAACTGACCCCCAAATATAGAAAAATGTTTTACTCAATTTTCTCTACAACATAGAAAATAGAAAAAACCGTTTTTTGGGCTAGGGTGATCTTAGTACCGACCTAGGGCCCTAAGTAGAGGCCTCGGACACACAATTCCATAGCCCCAAATGTCTCCCTCATTTTCCTCTGCAACATAGCAAAAAACATTGTTTTTTGGTTAGGGCCGACCTTAGAACCGACATGGCCCACTTGAGCCCTAAGCACAGGCCATGCCTAGATTTTTCAAACAAAAAAAACAATTTTGAAAATCGAAAAAAATTTATTCGAGTTATGTACAAAAAACACATTGAGCCCTAGCGGAGACTTGTTTTTAGTGCCCCAGCTAAGTCCAAGGACTCAAATTCAAAAAAATTTCTTCCATAAATTGTCGGCTATGCTCAGGTCTTTCAAACAGAAAAGACTCGAGTTATGTACAAAAAACCAAAAATCACTTAAGCGGCCCTAGCTTGTTGGCCCTTGGGCCGACAGTGCCCATATTCAATCCCATAAAAGATTTTTCGATTACCTTTCAGCGAAAAAACTTTTCGAAAATCGGTTGAGTTTTACCTAAGTTATCGTGTTGACAGACAGACGGACGTCTGTGCTTAGGGCTCAAGTGGGCCTAATGTCGGTCCTAAAGTCGGCCCTAGCCAAAAAAATTTGTTTTTCTATGTTGCAGAGCAAATTGAGGGAAACATTTTTGTCTATGGAAGTATGTGTCCGAGGCCTCTACTTAGGGCCCTAGGTCAAAAAATGGTTTTTTGCTATGTCGTAGAGAAAATTGAGGAGAACATTTTTGAGGATCAATTTTATGCTTTCGGAAAATATTTTTACACCGTTTCTTCGGACGGGTTTTTCAATATCGCCCTATCGGCAATTTCCAATACAATTTAATGTCGACGTAATTTCATGCATTTAAGAGTTTAGGCAACATTTCGAATCTTTTTGCAATATCTATTCTGTTTGCCACATCTATTCTGATACGTACGGGTCCCCTGCATATGTTTGTATTATTCCTTGATTGGTAAATTTCCTCGTAAATGTTAAGTTACCAGTTTGACGACATTTGATACTAATCTTCAAAGACCAATCAGTGGGTACCAAATAGGGCTCGGAACATTGATTCGGAAGAAGCGTAAGTGAAACGATAGTTAGGAAATAACACAATTATATCTTTATTAATCAATATTCACAAGTCGAGTGAGGGAAAATTAGAAACAAAAAAAAAATTGGTAACTCTGATCATTCGGTTACTTTTATATGTAAATGCACAAATCCAACAGTTTTTCGTCTGCAATGTCACACAATGTTCTTCACATCTATAGCATTAATGAACTTCTTTTCGATACAATTAGATTCACTGGCTCATTATTAACAGTTTTAACACATAAAAATGCAATTATTTTGTTCGTGACCATGTGACCAAACAAAAACGACGTTGACATTTTGGCGCGTTCACTTCGTTTCATTAGAAACCTTGAAAAGCGATTTTTGTTACCCGATTTATGTAGAAAAAACATGTTGGGCCGGGTCAAAACTAAAAATTTCTTCCATAAATTGCCGGGCATGCCAAGGCCTCTCGAACGCAAAAAAAATATTTAAATCGGAAAAGATTTACTCGAGTTATCGTGTTGACGGACGGAGAAGCGGACAGAAGAACAGACAAAATTTTTTTCGCAGATTTCTCTTATTTATACCGCGAAATGAAAAACTAACCAACTCCGACTCTAGTTCCGGGTCGACTGGTTGATTGATTGATTTTATTTAGGGTACAATGAATTAATGATAACATTTGAAATAATTAAAAACATTGAAGCACTTAGGCGAGCTTCATTGGGCCCATTGTGACAAACCCTGCTGTGATGCTGATACTATTGCTGCTGTGCGGTGTTGTTTTGTGATGGTGGTGTTGGTGTGTTTGCTGTGTGATGGTATGTTGTGTGGTGGTGTTGTAATATCCCCCCATGAAGGGATTAGTCGAGCCAGCTGCTTCCTGTGATGAAAGAGGCTATGTTAGTTATCGGTATCTTCCTAAATTCTTCAAGGGTAAGGTAGAAGTCTCCAAACCACTTTACCCTTAAGTTCATGAGGCCTGGACAGTGTAGCAGGAAATGCTGGGTACGTCGCTGCACCTTCTGCAGTTCGGGTCACTGCTGAGTCCCATTTTGTTTAGATGGTATCTCAGTGTGTTGTTACCCGTAAGCATTCCCACTGTCGACCTTAAGTTTTTCCTATTAGGGTTTAAGAGGTCCTTGGTGGTCTGTGGGTTACATCCATCGCTCCTTAGCGTGCCTGCAGCTGTCTATCCCTTCCCAAAATCTTTGGTGCCTTTCGCGAGTCCCATAACCTGTCCGGTTTCAATACCCAGGGCTGGTTCAGGTCCAATGAAGGGGGTTTCGCTACCTTACCTCGCCAGCTCATCGGCCCTGTCGTTACCTAGAATACCGATACCATAGATACTTTATTGCTCTCTGAGAGCGCATCCAGTGCCACTCTGGTTTCTAGTGTCAATTTTGCCGCAAACTTACAAGATGAAAGCGCCTTTATCGTCGACTCGCTATCAGTGCAGATGACAATTCGTTTATTCACCACCTGACTTTCAATGAGGTACCCACAGTTCCTTCCGACCGCTAAGGTCTCTGCGTTTCCGCTCCGCCACTCCTCCCGACTTGGGAATATTGCTTCAAAGTTCCTTTCAAACCGAAATACTGTCTCCATCCTGTTTGAAGGCATTGACATCTCCCCAAAGTCTCTCACTAGAGAGTTTAGTATACCCGCGTGACCTATCTTCCTTCCTCTCACGAGCCATTGGCCACTTTCGTAGAGCCTTGCTACAGTTTGCTATGCACAAGTAGGCCGATGGGCTCTAGTGAAAGTAAGACCTCCAGCGCCGCAGTATGGATCGAAGTCATCGCTTCTGTTATGCTCAGACAAGCAAGTCTCTGTACTTTAGTTAGTTCTTTGGCTACATGTGTGGGTCGACTGGTTACAAACGTCGTGGCAAGCGCAATAGACGAATTTCGAGGAAAGAAATTCTTTTCACATTTTTGTTCTGTTTAAATGGTGGTAGTCGAGTAAGGTTGATTTTTAGACCCGTACGAAGAACAAAGTTCTTCGAAAAGGGGTCTTATGCGTTTAACACGACGTTTGTAGTCACCCCAATTTCGACCTGGGAGTAGGTGGGGAGCATCGATCCTGGTGCTTAGATGACGAATCGACAATAAAAACGTCCGTTAGTCCGTCCGTCTGTCACCGCGATAACTTGAGTAAAATTCAACCGATTTTCAAAACTTCTTTTTCCCTGAAAGGTAATAGAAATATCTTTTACGGAATTGAATCTGCGCACTGTCGGCACAAGGGCCGCCGAGCTAGGGCCGTTTAAGTGGTTTTTGGTCTTTTGTACATAACTCGAGTAAATCTTTTCCGATTTTCCAACTTGTTTTTTGATCGAAAGGTCTAGGACTGTCTCCCGTTTTATGGAGAACATTTTTTGATTAGAAACCCTTGGACTCAGTCAAGGCCCTAAAACGGAGTTTCTACTAGGTACCAAGGTGTTCGCTTACATAAGTTGGATAAATCCTAACTGATTTTGTTGATTCTTTTTCTATTTGAGAGGTTTCCGAGTACCGAATTATATTGAAAAACAAATTTGGCCGGTGTCTGTGCTTAGGGCTGAAGTGGGCCAGGTCGGTCCCAAGGTCGACCCTAACCAAAAAAAATGTTTTTTGCTATGTTGAAGAGCAAAATGAGGGAAACATTTTTGTCTATGGAAGTATGTGTCCGAGGCATTTACTTATGGCCCTAGGTCGGTCCTAAGGTCTGTCCTAGACAAAAAAATGGTTTTTCACTATTGTAGAGAAAATAGAGGGAAATATTTTTGTCAATGTAAGTATTTGTCCGAGGCCTCTCCTAAGGACCCTAGGTTTGTTTTTTTGCTATGTTGTGGAATAATTTGCGATGAACATTTTTGTCTAATTGGGGGTACTTTGTACTTTCGTAAGGTTTTTTTTCCGCCGTTTCTTCGGACGGGTTTTACAATATTGCCCCCTCGGCAATTTCCAACACAATTTAATGAGGACGTAAATGCACATACTTAAGAGCTAAGGCAACATTTACTTAGATACGTTCGAGTCTTTTCGTAACATCAACTCTGTTTGCCACATCTATTTTGATACGTACGTGTCCCTTCATACGTTTTTCGTTTTTATGTGTGATGCGTACGACGCCGGTCAATTTTTTAATTTTTATGATACTCCTCTCCTGTATCTCCTGTCAAAACTTCGCCGAACCCTCTCTTCTCTCTTCATGGAAAGGTGAGCTCAGTGGTTAGGTACTGGCTTTCCTCCAAGAATACCCGGGTTCAAACCCCGGTGTGGGTAAATTCTGTATGGGATTTTTCTTCAACGCTTATCATGAAAGTTCCTAAGCTCACCCAAGCTTCATAAATGGGTAGTTGGAGTAGCAATATCGCAACGATTTGTACACAAGGAAGTATGACGTCACCCATATTCGATACGCTGTGTACGGAACAAGCAGGCTCTTATCTAGCTGCTAAGTTAAGGTGTGTGTAAACGTCAAAAAAAAGTGATGACAAATTCCATACCGTTAGGGTTGTGGTTCGAATCTGTTCGATGCTTGCTTAGGTATTGCCAGATGTACTAGCGCAAAATCGGAAAAGAAATTATCCTTCAATCGAAGTCGTGGATCGGAATACACGTTAAGCATGTGGTCCATAGTGTGGTTAATCCACACTAGCTGGCAGTTACTCAGTGTAACACCCCGGCAATCGAACCAGACACTTTACAGTGCCGCTCCCGACTAATCAGTGCCATTTGGGTTATTATTATTATGGACATTATTTATACACTGGATAGATTGGAGACTGTGAAAACTGTGAAAGCAGAAATCCCCCTCCCTAAAATCAAAGGTCATTTAGAGACAGCCCGAGATGTTGCAGAATATTAAAGGAACCATAAAATGACCAAATGATGCAAGTGTAAAACCTGAATTTTATCAAGTGAATAATTAACGAAATTTTGATTGCAAATTTTGCCTTGATTTGGAAATTAAGAAAATCGTTTTTTTACCGGAAATACAATTTTCCATAACATCATAGAAAATTTAGTCCGCCAAATTTTTACATTTTATGAGATAAAATTAAAAGCAAAATAAAAAATTTAAAGCCCGACGCCAGCCACTTTTCGTGGAAAAAAATTTGTGTTCACAAAAACGATTAAAATTTCTGCCTCCCAAGAATAATTAATGTTTTTATGTACAATAAAAAACGTAACGTTAATGTCATAGTATAAGACTTTTTCCTTTCGGCTTATTAAACGTTGATATATTTTACGAGATCACTTTATGCAGCATAAAAAGCCACATTTGAAATTACCTTATGTATTCCCTCAGTCATCCTTCATTCATAAAAATTATTTCTAAAAATCCATAAACCATAATAAATCGATAAGAAATAATTTAAGGAAAAAATGAATGAGAAACTTATATCCCATCTCTGAAATTACATTGTGAATCAATAAACCAAACTACCTTTGCTTTTTAACCATACAACAACAAACACAACAATAGTACAACAGCTATTCTAACGCTTGACTCATTGCTCATTCCACAAAACCGCCCTTACATTTTATAGTTCAATCTGAACCGGAGAACCATAGACCGTTTGCCAGCCAATTTAATGGCTATCAGATTCTCTTCCAAAGGCGAACGAAAGGAAGTGATACATCAGGGGCGTAACTCAGTGCTTGGCTTCTAATAATCTTGTTACATAGTTTCTTGATTTAGTGTAAGCTATGCGCGTCGCGTTTTCAAAGAAAATCGTTGGTTTATGATTTTGTTGTTACAACGATCCAAGTACAGCGTTCAATAAAATTCAAACAATTTGTTCCATCAGCAGAGGAAATTGCTTTTTTTAGTTAATTAAACGAGGGGCTACTCACAAAAGATACCGACGACTCTAACTGTAGATTAAAGGAAGATTTTTCAGTTCTTTTAAAAGTTGGGGAGTCTGTCGTGAAAAGCGTCTACAAATTGACTTCAAAAATTGGTAACAACAAAAATGTTCTGATTGGGTGAACGTCTCACCTCGTATCAAAAACCGGTCGCATTTCGAAACTTAACATTTTGAACAAATGACAAATCGACTAATTTGATTTAGTTCCAATATTACAAGTACTTTTTCGTAGAAAACGGACGCAATTTGACAAATGAGATATGGGTTAAATGACGACAGAAGGATGGCGCCACCGACTATTTATATCAATCAGCTTTCAGCTGTTAATTGTTTTATTTTGACGTAATGGGTAATTCTCAACGGAAAGTGTGACATCGATCATCCTCGTAACGTCTATATCATGAACGAAAGAAAATTCGCTCCAAATATATTAATTCTCTAAGGCGCCATTCATAAATGACGTCCTAGAGCTCGGACTGTTACAGATTTCGTGTCAAAAATCGTTTTCACCACACACACTTGTTGCTTTCGTTTCAAAAATCGTTTTCACCACGTATACATAGCTGTGGTGAAAGTGAGGTGAAAACGGTTTTTGGAACGAAAGCAACAAGTGTGTGTGTGGTGAAAACGATTTTTGACACGAAATCTGGAACAGTCCGAGCTCTATGACGTCTGGTCGTTAGAGGGGGAGGGGGTAAAGGGAAACCGGACGAATTCAGACGGCGGAGGGGGGAGATGGTTATGAGAAATGTGACGTCCGGTTGAGAATTTGTGGTTTCGCAAAACTCTCAAGAATTTATAACTTATAACTGGGAGCATGCCCGAGGTTGTTTGTCGAGAAAGAAACGCAGACTTTTCCTGTACTTCCTTTGACAGTGGCAAAAGTATTCATTCTACAATAAAAAAATATTTTTTTTTTGTTAACTCAAATTTTTCATGGTGAGGGGGGGGGGGTAATGAAATCAGACGTCATTATTATGAGGGGTCTGTAAAACCGGGCGAATTCGGACCAGGGGGTAGGGGGTCGGAAAACTGTCAAAATAATCGGACGTCATTTGTGAATATGGCCCCTAACAATCAAATACTGCGCACACTTTTTTAGAGCGATGGGGGTTTGATGAAAGCGTGCGCTCCATACATTCTGATTTTTTTCCCTTTATTTTTGCGTGGGGTCCGAGGGATTCTTTTGAAAAACGACCCGAACGAAATCGTACGTATTTTCCAATGGACTTTTTTATAGGTGCCTAGGAAGGTATTGGTCCCTAGAAGCCAAAATCACTTGCAAAAATTTTTATTGAAGCTTGAGTGGCTAGCGGGAGGGGATAAATTACGAAAAACATGCTTTTTTCTTACAGAAATTTCTCCACGCACATGAAACGTACAAGGTCGTGTGGGGTGTCGTTGAAAGGGTAATTGCATGTACTTTCGGGGCAAATATACATATTGGGTATTGAATTTGTCTACACTGAGATATAAGCATTTGAAAAATGGAAAAAAAATTACCTATTTCAAATGGTTGTATGTCAGTGTAGACAAATTCAATACCCAATATGTATATTTGCCCCGAAAGTACATGCAATTACCTTTTCAACGACACCCCACACGACCTTGTACGTTTCATGTGCGTGGAGAAATTTCTGTAAGAAAAAAGCATGTTTTTCGTAATTTATCCCCTCCCGCTAGCCACCCAAGCTTCAATAAAAATTTTTGCAAGTGATTTTGGCTTCTAGGGAGCAATACCTTCCTAGGCACCTATAAAAAATTCCATTGGAAAATACGTACGATTTCGTTCGGGTCGTTTTTCAAAAGAATCCCTCGTCCGTCTTTTCTAGTGTGCGCACTACTACAGAGACCCCTTAGTCTGGTTTAAATGTAAAGTGTTTAGCATGTGCTGCCATCTATTTTCGTTAAGATATGCCTAATTTATCGAAATAGGCTTATACTATCGTAATGCACAAGTCGCTACACCCGTGGTGATATTAGATTCAAATTCAATTTATTTTGTAATCATAAAAAACCTCCCTTGTGTATGGATGCATGCATATATGCTTCAATCGTTCATATATCGGTAGAAATGTGGTGAAAAAAAGTCCTAGGTTTATTAAAAAAACGATTTTTGCAAAGTTTCGTATGGTTTTTTATGTTTATTGGGCGTAGTTTAAGCTTATTACAAGTTCCTATGTGCTGGCTTTACGTATCGTTCATGCATATGACGGAAAGTCCTACCGAAATTGTGTAAAACTGGTTATTGCGGATAAATATGTGTGAGGAATATACAGAGCCAATTCGGGTAACTTTCATTTTCCTATAAACGTTACCTAAACTTTGAACGAGTTCGGTGATATGTGGCTGTTATGGGTATTGGCGCGAATTAAAGGATTTTCGATTGAGGTATTTACGTTGTAATCGGATTTCCCAATTTTTTTACGGTAATGAAAAACCTGAGAGACAATTAACCCATACACACACACACACACGGCCCCTTTGGAAGAAAGTTTGTTTGGATGCTTTTTTTCTATCTCTTTTGATTTGATTTTTGATTTACTCCAATCACATCACATCCCCCAATTTGTTTTCACTAAAATTTTCAAATTATGTTGTCCTTATGATTTTTTTTCGGTTATATAAAATATCTGACTGTAGGAATCTAAGGGGTATATTGTCTTTTATAGAGACAGAAAATACTCGTTCATATGACATATGTATCCACGTGTACGGAATATTAATGTAAAATGGGAAGCTATTTTTGATATTTCATTTTTAGGTTGGTTTTGCACTTTTCCATAAAGTTGTGTTAAAATTGTTCCCATTCATGTAAACAGTGATACAGATACCGAATATGGTCATGCATACACAACTAGTCCGACTAGATTTTTTCCATTAATCATTTAATATTGTTGACATTTTGATATATTTTCTACGATATTGTCCCATTGTGCTATGAAATATTTCGAATGAGATTGTGCTCAGCCTCAAACGCATAAACATAACTTTATAGCGTTTCTCGGGTTCCCGGTAGTCAGCGTTTGTTGAAGCTTCATAATAGACGCATGTATCTGCAACGTATACTCGTATATATGATTTTTTTTTTGATGAATTGCAAATGGTTTAGTTGGATTTTTATGATATGATTTATGAAACCGAAAAAAAAAGACTAATCGAGAATATTTTTTTTTTAAATATGCAGAATGTGGTGTAGATATAAATGAGATATATTTCCTAAGTCAAATAAGTCATTGAATAATTATGTTTTAAATGAGATAAAATGGAAAATTATGTTTCGTATGTTTCAGTCATTCGACCAAATTACTTCCATTAATAAGACTTGTCCGAAGTTCACGAAAATGGGAATGCCGGCGAAAGAAGCTATCGTGGTACTATCAGGCCCGAGGTCAGAGTGGATAGACAGGGAGGGTGGAGCGATCGAAGCTAATTTTTTCTTAATTTTATGTAAAAGAAATTTTATAGGAGGCCTACTTTTCTACCTATCAAACGGCATCTCTCCCGATAAATTGAATAAACAAACGAATTTTTTAGAACGATTTTTGTGGACGCATGTCCTTATAAGTTTCCTCAGAATTTTTTTTTGAAAAAAAGGAACTCATTAGGTTATGCGTCTACAAAAATTGTTCTATAAAATTCGTTTGTCGATTAAATTTAACGTTTGATAATAGCCGAATAAGTCTAGGCCTATAAAAAATATATTTGTTACATAACAGGCGATACGGCGGCGCTGCGAGCGCTTCAAATTTGAAAAATTGCGGAAAATCACATTTTTTAATTTTCACTTTGCCAGTTTTCCCTCAAAATGTTCAAACAAAATTTTTTTGGACGTTTTGGACTCATACAATTTTTTGTGTGGAGTAACGATATCTACCTGTGGCTTTCCTTTTCTTCGTGGAACACACTATCGGAAACAAAAACTTCTTAAAAGGTAAAGAGTGACGCAGTCCATAAGTCCGCTTTCAAAATTAATGATATCGTTTGAGGTGACGCGTCACAAATGCCGGACCCACCAGCTACCTTCGGAACACTTCGTGTCACCATCGGCTACCTTTAGAACACTTCGTGTCACCTTCGGCTACCTTGGGAATACTTCGTGTCACCCTCGGCTACCTTGGGAATACTTCGTGTCACCTTCGGCTGCCTTCGGAACACTTCGTGTCACCTTCGGCTGCCTTCAGAACACTTCGTGTCACCTTCGACTACCTTCGGACACTTCTTGTCACCAATTCCTTTCACTGATTCGTATAACTTTCCTGAAGAAACCAACTGTCTAGGTATTCTTATTCAGAATTTAGCAAAAAATCCAAGATGGTGTCGCTTTGACAGTTGGCAGCCATTTTCTTAAAATGCTTAAAAATTCTCCTGACCAAACTTTGTAACTTTCTAGAAGAAACCAACACTCTAAGTGTTATCATTCAGGAGCTAAAATTCGAAATACCTAACAAAAATCCAAGATGGTGTCACTTTGGCAGATTTCTGAAAACCCTCAAAATTGACCACTTTTCCACATGCCACGGCTTTTCCAGAATTTTCCCGGAAAAGCGGCATATGAAATTTTTCATTTGGGGCCGAGACTGACGTTCCCTGAAAATTTCAGGAAGATCGGCTGTCTAGTTCTCGAGATCGAAAATTATTAATAGATGACCCCACGAAATGTACATAAAGTGCCATCGGAATATGTGTTGATCCCATTTAATGTGCTCCAGTTCCAGGACATTTAATGTATATTAAAAAGCGCCCTCACCGTTACATCTTTTGTTTGGAACGAGAAGTGCATTTAATGTACACCAAATGTACATTAAATGTACACTGAAGTGTGGTACATGCATGTGTATCGAATGTACATTTAAAACACCTTGAATACACATTTAATGGACGTCTAATGTACATTCTAGTGTAAATTACTAGCACGTTTAATGTACATTTAATGCTATACAAGAAAAGCAAGGAAAATTTAATTTTGTTTTCCGACTTTTCCATTTCGGTTTTTCTTATTCTGATGATCGCTACGTCCTTCATCTACATTTTGCTATGCCAAGCTCTCATTTTTTTATTAGAAAAATTTCTGCCATTTGCGGGGCTTGAATCCAAGACGCTCGGGATTATGAGTCGACTGCTTTACCAATTGTGCCACCGGATACTTATGTGCTGGTGTGTTAAATCTGTATAAAGTGTTAAATTATAGAAAGTACATCACAAGCACATTTTTGGTACATTAAATGTGATAGGAAAACACTTTATCACGCACATAAAATGCGTGAAAAATGTACTTGTACTTTTATTTACATCGAAAAATGTACTACATTACAAGCACATTTTTGGTACATTAAATGTGATAGGAATAGTGTACACCTTATCACGCACATAAAATGTGCGAAAAATGTACGTGTGATCTAGTGCAATTGACATCGAAAAATGTACTACATCACAAGCACATTTTTGGTACATTAAATGTGATAGGAATAGTGTACACATTATCAAGCAGATAAAATGTGCGAAAAATGTACTTGTGATCTAGTGCAGTAATTTTGAGCTTTAATGGCTTTTTATTTACACCGAAATATGTACCACTTTACAGGCACATTTTTTGTAAATTTTATGTACGTATTCTCAACAACATTGGATTTTCCACATTTAATGTACATTCAGTGAGCAACCACATTAAAAAGCGTGATCTGTGTTATCTCTCTGGGATAGATAGATAGAAACCGACAGATCAGAAAAAAACTTTGCCATAGAAAAATGTCATTTTCAAACCTTAATATCTCAGTCAATTTTCAACCCATTCTGATGAGTCTGGGCTCGTTGGAAAGCTGCTGCTGCGAGCCGAGCTGTGGAGGAGGGAGTGGGGTGAGGGGAAAAAACTTAAAAGTTCGCGTATACGGCTCCTTGTCCCAAAGGTTTTTGTATGGCTCCGCTACCGCTCCGGGCATGATTCATTACGTCATTTAGGTAACTTTTCGAAGAAGCTACAGCTGAATTAGGTTACTTTTCAAAGAATACAGCTCCATCAAGAATGTGTGAACATTACCTACTTCAGCTGTAAAAATGTAAATTTATACAGCTGCTACAGCTAACGTATTGAAAAAAGAACAGCTGCAGCAGGTAATGTAAGAAATAATTCGCTTTAGGTAACTCTTCCTATTCAAGAGACCCGTACGCGACAGAATAAAATAAATATTGCCTTTACGCTTAAAAATATCAAATTACGTCCATGTCCATTACATTTTTAGCAGACAATGACAGAAAATGACATGCATTGGAATATGCCGATTGAAAAACCTGTCCGAAGCAAAGGTGTACAAAACATCCCAACCGATTTTCAATAAAGTTTATGAGGTCAATATATTTCATTTAAAACCTGGGGGTCGTACACATATTACGTCATACTTTTTTCTCGATTTTTTCCTCCCCCCCCATGTCACGTTGCATCACGTTTGACTTACACCTCCTAAAATATGACGTCACATTTTCGACTCCCCCCCCCCCTACCTGGAAATATACGTCCGGCGAGGGTCATTTTAGTAATTTTGGGTTTCTTGTAAATAACTCATCAAAACAACACAGTAATTTAATAGAACGGGAATCCTTGCAACCAAAATCGATTGAACTGGTTTCCTAGGGGTCCGTGAAGTTTATGTTTTGAATGTCTAATAAAAAATTTTTCTTTTTATTGGAACAAAACGTGACATCACGTTCCATGCAGACACCCCCCCCCCCCCGTCCGATTCCGTCACGTTTTCAGTGCCCCCCCACCCCCTAAGTGTGACGTAATATGTGCACGACCTCCAAAATAACCCCATTTCCGTGCGTAATTCGCTGAGAATAACCGATATTGCCCAAATTCAATCCCAAAATCATTTTAAGATTACTTTTAAGGAGAAAAAAAGGATTGAAAATCAGTCAAGTTTTACTCGAGTCATCGTGTTGACCGATAGGCAGACAATTTTTTTTGCAGATTTGTCGTATGTTTATGGGAACGGGTTGGCTCAGTGGTAGCGTACTGGCCTTCCACCAAGAAAACCCGGGTTCAATCCCCGTGAAGGCAAATTCTGTATAGGATTTTTCTTCAATGTCTAGCATGAAAGCAACGTTCCTAAGTGTACCCAAGCTTCCCAACACGGGTAGGTGAGGAATTTAGTGCCCTCAACGAACCGTACACAGAAGAATGACATGAATGACGCAACCCATTCACGATGAATTCTGTGTACAAAATATCTGAGTCTAAAAAGTATAACTTTAGGCGGAGATATAAATAATTAGCACTGAAAGAAATCCTATGGTGTTGCTAGCCTATAGGCGTGGTTCGGAATTCACGTTAAGCATGTGGTCCACACTCACCAACCCGCACTGGCCCGCGTGGTGTTTCATGGCTAAATACCCCTAATTGGGAGGCCTCATCCAGCAATGGATAATATGGCTACATTATATATTATATATATATATATAGACTGGTTTATAGACTTAGTTGTGAACCCATATAAATCCGAAGCACTTCGTACGGGTCTATTTTGTGTTATTAGATCAGTTAATTTCATTAGCAAAAGCATAGATTGAAATGAATCGGAAAATTGAATGCTTTTCAATACCAGGAGCGTGCCGCCCTTTGTGCCGCTTTTTCCAGCCCATGCGGATCATTTTTGCTTGGCGCCTAACTGTTTGATGGTTTTGTTAAGTAATGACCTAAGTTGTGTGTGTTGTTCAATGGAGGGCCGTATTGTATAAGTTAGCTGATGCGTCCTTGTCAACCGACTCGTATTACGTCACATTTTATAAAATTACGCATCCGCAAGACTTTTGGTCAACGGCTGTTCTGTGAGATAAAGGAGCGCATCACAGAAAGTCTTTCCTAAACTCGTCTCGTTGAAATTTTATAAAAGGACGCATCAGTTATAATATATTACAGAGGAACACTGTTATGAGTAATATTACAGGTGTGCGATGTTTACGGTAACGAGCCCCGGAGGGGCGAGTTACCGTAACGCACACTTGTAATATTACTCATAAACAGTGTTCCTCTGTACTATGTTTTAACGTGTAACCCACAAGGTAAGTTGAAATCTACAAAACATCTTATTTCATAAAAATCAATTCAAGTTTCAAATTTTGTTATGTTCACTCTACGAACGAATCAAAGTTGCCGCGTGCCAATTCATTCATGTTTCTATGAAATGACTTTAGTTGTCGGTTAAATTTTTGTTTAGTATCGAGATTTAATTCAAGTTTTTCATCTTTATTGAGAACTTATAGGCGGCTTTAGGGAACGAATGTTTTGCCGAGAATTGAGTAATGTCATAGGCAGGACAATCGTTTCCGTAAAATACCACAAATTTAAGAAATTTGAGAATCACAAACTTTTACTATATCAAAACAAACACGTCGCATAAAATTTACCGACTACTCTGACTACACGTACGTTATGAGCCATTTACCTATCGCATCGCACACTGTGTAAATCAACTTACCGAGTGGGTACACGTTAAAAACATTTCCTATAACCCATTTCGTCTAGATTTCGCAAAACAAACATTTTACAATTACACAAAGTCTTTACGTTACATTAAGATTTTTGTTAATTTAATGGCGAAAAATAACGTATTACCAAAGCTCTTCCGAACGTAACGGTTACGGAGATTTTAATTTAATTTTCGAATAGCTAAAATGACATGATGACAGTTAGAAAATATAAGAATCGCTTTTTGTTTTGCAAATGAAAATAAAAGTTCTTCTTTCAGACTTTGTTTGCTGACAGAGAAAAAATTTTAAGTTCTAAAGAATATTGGATTTTAATGAATTTTATTCGTCCAAAAGGAGAGTGAAGGAGACGATTTTTGTTCTGGCTCCACTCGGAAATTATAAACTCTAAATTGAAATACATTTCATCTAATGACAATTCCAGAATTTCGAATAATTGGAATATACACTACGGCCATCGTCATACGTATCTCTAATACAAATTGCGTTACCTCTCTGATTTCAACGTGTTGATTTGACTCGTTGTGTTCGAATGTTTCATATTTTGATGTTGTTTTGTTATTTGTTTTTGGGAACTCTTTTTTTTACTTTTATGCTCTGTGATAATGACTGATGCACTGACACTACTATATTCCACACTCATCATTATCAACACGGCTTCTTTCCTGGCAGAAGAGTTGAATCTAATTTGATGGAATTATCGATCATGGTACATTTGACAACAGCGAGCAAACTGACTTATTTCTCGCCGATATTTATAAGGCCTACGACGTTATACGATCCCCTAAACTGACGATGAAGCTATCTTCCGACAAGTACCGAATCTGCAACTCAGTCCTCTTATAGTTCCGTTCGATTTTCAAAGGAAGAAAGCAAAGGCTTAAGATAAACTCCACCAAATAAGATTTGATTGTTGTTATATCTGGAATCGGTCAAGGATCGATATTAGGTCCATTGATGTTTCTGGTGTTCTTCAACGACTCGGATTGCCCTTCTGCTCCAACAAGAAACATCAACCTGGCTGATGATAAGAAAATCGTTCATAACATCAAGACACACATCACATGCAAGATTCAATAAACAATTTAATTGAATGGTGCTCCGATAATGACTTTGAGCTAAGTACTGACAAATGTAAAATAATCACCCTATCTCGAGAGCGCTCGCCTATATTAGCGGAGTACCACATGAACGGCAAGACGATCAAACTATGAACACGTGAAGGACATTGGTGTTACGTATGAGAATAGGTATTCCTTTAATAAACACTGGGAACTGTCGATAAATAACGCTAAGTCTATGCTTTCATTTGTTAAGCGTCAATGTTATGGACGTTTTAATGTTGACACAGGCACTATGCTTTACTCCACCATAGTTCGCTCTCATCTGGAATTTGCCAGTACGATTTGGGCACCGCATCAAGCAGTTCACATCCAGTCGTTAGAAAGTATTCAAAGACAGTTCGTGTTGTACGCTAATCGCGATCGATCTGGCAGTGGAGCTACCGTCTTCGCCCATACATTGATAGGTGTGATAAACTCAATCTGAAATCGTTACTGAGACGTAGAACCAATGCAGCAGTTTTCTTCATCCACGATGTTTTGACTGGAAGAGTGATGTCTCGTTTCATTCGCGACAAGATTAAGTTGGATGATGGCTCAAGAGTTTTGGGAAAATCCTCATTAATTACATTCACGAGTTGCGTTAATCAGTTGCTGCAAATCACGTAGATCCAATACATTTGTCTCGCGAGTTCAAAAATGAGGTCCGTAAGCTCCATGACTCGGTCTTTGATAAATTTGACATGGTTTTATTTAGTGCTTTCTTTTCACTACTGCGTCATAAAAACGACAAAACTCACCTGATGATTGATTATTCTTAAATTTTTGAAGCTCTTAAAAAGTTAACGTTTTTTTAATGCAGTCGACATGATGTTCTCTGACTTGGTTACGACTTGGATGTTTAGCATTTTCTTAGACGCGATGGAACATCACTTTGTTTCTTTACAATTATTGTTTTGAATTTTTGACGAGCTACTTTAACAATCTTTATATATTTCTGACTATGCTGATTTGGCAAATTTCGTGTCCAACTTTTGACGATGTTCTTTCAACAATTTTTATTTATTTATTTTTAAAGTATTTTGACCTGAATTCATTATTTATATACTGTACTCGTTTATTATTTCAATTGATTTTGATTTTGTTTTTGATCTTTTCTCTATATTAAGGTTAATTAATGTTAATCAAATATTATAACGTTTTCATGGTTTTTTAACGAGAGCTATGGCAGGAGTCAGAGCTACTCTTTTTCCATGTCAGCCAGAAAATAGTAGACAATAAAATTATTTATCATAATGCTATCTCATGGTCGCACAGTAGCGATGCCCCCGTGAAGCAAGTACCCATACGAAGACTTCGGAACCATTATACAGCTAAGTTTTGACTTTTTTACCTTGCGTCGGCGTCGTACCCTCCCTGAGACCTAGTTTTTCAAATTCTATCCGGTCCAGTGGATCCGAAGATATGACCTTTAGAAAATCGTCTTTTTCCATACTAAAAAGTATATTAATATGCTACTTCATAGAAGCCAAAGTTAATGGAAACATCCTACGTTAGTTCCTTAGTTAGTTAGTTAGTGGGTTAGTTAGTTCCAGAGTCATTTGTATGAAAACCGACTTTTTTGGCTCGTGCTCGAAAACTGCTCGATAACTTTTCCTGAAATTTTGCAGGGACCTTCGGGTGGGCATTCTATGCCATATGAGATTTTAAAAAAGGGGCCGGTACTCGTTTGGGCGCTAGGGCTCTTAGAAGGCGCCATGTAAAGCCCATATGTATGTGTTTGTGCGTGTAGTGTGTATGATAGCACATTTTGTATGAGCCAATGGTTGTGTGTTCGAGATAGAGGTTTGGTGTCAAAGGGAAAGTTGTTGGGTCGGGTGTGTAGTGTATCAGGGTGACCGCCAAAATGGCGGAAAATAGGCGGTGACTCAAAAAAAAAACTTTTGATATGTTGTAGAGGAAGTTAAGGGGATCATTTTCGCCCATGGAAGTAGTAGCCGCCGCGCTTCGGTTTGGCGGCGGCGGCGGCTCAAAATAATGCAAAACATTACAATCACAACGAAAACCCTTCTTAAAAGGGAAACGTGACGCAGGTCCTCGTCCCTTTTTCCAAAACAGCTGATATCAATTTGGGTGACGCTTGCAGCTTCGGAACGCACAAAATTCTTTTGAAATATTTTCATTTTTGATTAAAAAAATGCGTCACAAATGCCGGACCCCCAGTGTTATCGTTTTTCTGTTCTTTCAGCCTTCACAATGCAAAAATTTGTCTTTATGGGATGTATGGCGTATTTTTGTACAGCAAATCAAATTTTTGCGTATGAAAGCTGAAAGCGTAGAAAAATTATTACATTGGCGTATCCGGCATTTCTGACGCATTTTTTTTATCAAAAGTGAAAATATTTCAAAAGAATTTTTTGCGTTCCAAAGCTGTAAGCGTCACCCAAATTGATATCATTTGTTTTGGAAGAAGTGACGAGGACTTGCGTCACGTTTCCCTTTTAAAAAGGGTTTTTGTTGTGATATCAGCTGTTTTGAGGCTGTCTCTAAATAACGTAACACGATTTTCGGGCTTAGACCCCCTCCCCCCCCCCCTCGGTGTGACAGCGCGTAACGATCTCTTGAACCCCTCCCCCCCCTATGTTACGTAACAAAATTCAAAAATATTTAAAAAAATACTTTTAAGTACATTCATGATGTCAAAAACGTCACTCAGATGAAAGTGCAAACGTTCTCACAAAGCGATTTGGAGAGCAACCGACTTGAATTTCTATAGCTTTTGAAGAATTTGAATTTGAACTAAGATGAATTTCTTCGTAATATTAATTTACCTGTGGACCAGTTTTCAGTGCGATCCGTTAATGTGAAAATGATCTTTAGCTTTTGTTGAATGAGCTCTTCATATGAGTTTTGGAGTTGCAATCGTAATACCTCAAAAGTTAGTTTGAATTGCCATTATGGCCACCAGTTTGCAAACAGTCTTTTGAGCTACTCCGGTCGCAACTATAAGATGATCTTTAGCATGAGAGATCGTTACAAAATTAAAAAAATTCAGTGAAAAATATAAATGTTCGTTAATATAACTTTGTTACGTAACATTGCCACAAATCCCCCCCCCCCCCCGTGTAACAAACCGTAATAATTTCTCTAACCCCCCACCTCCCCCTCGAGCGTTACGTAAATTAGGTACAGCCCCCTAGAAGAAGGGACGAGGACTTTCTCAACTTTCTCTACAACATAGCAAAAGTTTTTTTTTGAGTCACCGCCTATTTTCCGCCATTTTGGCGGTCACTCTACACACTACACACCCGACCCAACAACTTTCTTTTTGACACCAAACCTCTATCTCGAACACACAACCATTGCCTCATACAAAATGTGCTATCATACACACTACACACACAAACACATACATATGGGCTTTACATGGCGCCTTCTAAGAGCCCTGGCGCCCAAACGAGGCCGGTACCACCCCCTCCCTTTTTTTAAATCGCATATGACGTAGAATGCCCACCCAATGGTCCCTGCAAAATTTAAAGAAAAGTTATGGAGCCGTTTTCGAGCACGAGCCAAAAAAGTCGGTTTTCATACAAATGGCCCTGGAACTAACTCACACACTAACTAACTAACTAAAGTGATCGCCTAAGCTTTGTGTGAAAGCTCAACATGACAAAAAGAATGTTTGTTCTGTCAAGTTTAGTTTTCACACAAACCTTACGCGATGCGATTCGCATCGTGCCCAACATAATGATTCCTTAACTATCCTACGTTAGTTAGTTTGCATTAACTTTGGCTTCTATGAAACAGCACTTTTTGTATAGGAAATGATCATTTTCTAAAGGTCGTATCTTCGGATCCACCGAGCCGATTTTAATGAGTGAAAAGACACTTCGCCTTAGAATTTTCCGTAGAATCCAGGAAAAATATTTTCCGGGGGCACGTCGCAAGGAGGGGAAGTCAAAACTTAGCTGTATATATGGTTCCGAAGTCTACGAAAAAATTTTTTTCGAATTTTTTGTTCGCATGGGGACTTGCGTCACGGGCGCATCGCTACCGCGCGCCCATGATTGCGCGGGAAAGTTTGATCTTTTTTAATTTTGAGCCGATCTGTTCGAAAACATTTCGTCCACACAACACGAAGGGCTTGGAGATGAGGTAACCTCTAGATTTCCATACAAAATGACATTTTCGAGTGAGTCAAACTCTGACTCTAAACATATGACTAATAAATTCCAGCGTAGAAGTTACCAACGGTTCTAAGAGCATCGAAAATTTTTTTCGATTTTGAAATTTGACGAGGCTAAACACCAAGTATAGCTGTACAATCATGACTGGACGAGTTTTTTTCTTGAACGGTTTGTGTAAGATTGCTAAAAAACGATTGAATTTTCCGATGATGAGCAAAATCGGTCAAGGAATTTCGAGGTTACAGTCGAAAATGTGATCAAAAACATGGTTTTTGAAGGACGATGAAACTTTTTCGCGTATGCGTATCAGAGGCGTAGCTAAGGTTGTTTTTTTACCGTGCGCTCCACACGCACAAGAGCGACGTTCTTTCAATAACTACCCCGTATCACCTTCAGATGTAAAAATGAAACAGCCCATCGATCCTGTAACTATTCAAGATGTGCACAAGCCTGGAAAGTCTACACCACCTCGTGATACCAATATATACAATATCGCATATCTATATCGAAGAAACACCGGCAACACTGTTTTTTTACCCAGCAAGAAAAATGGATGCGTTCACTTGATGTGCGTTTGACGTGTTTACTCATGGAAAAATTACACTAAATTGAACTTATTCCACTAGCTTTCGCTGCGGGTAACACTGTGATGTGTAAATTTTGAATTCTTTACACTGGCTAAAATGAGATAGGTGAGTCTCGCTTACTCACACAGCATATTAAACTGATTTTTTTCATTATAAATTTGGTTTAACATTGCTGTCCACGTTCAGTTTCTCTAGCGTTGTCTTTCGCTGCACACCGATTTTTGCAAACGTTAAGAATCAGAAATTCATTTTATAGCAATGGCTGGAAACGATCATCGCGCTAATGGGCCAGATTTCGTGGGCATCCGTTTTTGTCCAGAATGGTAATGAATTATCGTTTCAAACATAGAATCCAAGGATATAGTTGTTCTATTCCACAATAATTCACTGAGTCATCAGATGACCAAGCTAACAATTTTTTTGTTTCAGTAATAATATGCTGTACCCTAAAGAAGACAAGGAGAGGAGAGTTCTCCTATACGCCTGTAGACATTGCGGCTACAGAGAAGATGCAAAATCCAATTGCATTTACGTTAACAAAATTTTGCACGAAACTGAGTAAGTTAATTCAATCAAAATTTTAAAACTCATTTTTAATGTGAATGTTTTAGTGAATTGAGTCGCATTGTGCCGGAAGTGATTACCGATCCTACGATGCCTCGAACGGAAGATCATCCCTGTCCCAAATGTGACCACAGTAACGCGGTATTTCTCCAAGCTGAGACTCGTCGCGCAGAAAACGAGATGAGACTGTACTATGTTTGCGCTAGCCGAAGCTGTATGCATCGATGGACAGAATGAAGGGAGATAAAATTTTTTGTTATTATTCTCGCGTATAATTGAATAAAAAGTCTTTTTAAAAAAGTTTAAAAGTAAAAAGTTTAAAAGTGAATGTATTTTGCTGTATATTTATTTGCACTACTAGGTATCAAAAGCTTACAACTTACAAGCTTTCAACTATATCGCACTACACACTAAATGTGTACTTTCGCTTGGGCAACGCCCGCGCGTACGTACACACATCGTGTGTGTTCATTAAATTTGCTGCTTAAAAGAATAACTTAGAGAGGTAATAGTAGATTATGCATAGGCGACAGAAAATTATATTTTAATCGAGTAGATATTACACGTATGAGTTTTAAAAAGTTACGTGTAATATATAACGAGATTAAAGTATATTACAGCCGGACACTGTTATGAGCAATATTACAGGTGTGCGATGTTACCGTAACGCAGACTTGTAATATTACTCATAAACAGTGTTCGTCTGTACTATGTTTTAACGTGTACCTAATCGGTAAGTTGAAGGCTACAAAAGAATTTCATAATATTCATTAGCTGAGAAAGCTTTTGTGGCGGAAAATAGTTCTACAACTACTGATAGTCATCGAATTCGACAGTTATTCGCAGGTCCATCGAAGAAAAAAGTGGAAAACATCATTTTCGATCTTATCAAACGCTGTTACTCGGGCACTACATCCCAGGTAGCGTTTCAATTTCAAATTTATTTTTAATCTTCCAGCAAGTACTTCATTCAGTGTGTTAGCAGGTGGACGCTGATGAAATAGTTGGAGACGAAAAGGTCATTGAGACAGATCTCGGCGAGCCGGCTACAAAACAGACAAAAAAGAAGAAGATGACAGAGTTACACAAGAAACTCGATACTGCTATCAAAACAGAATTATCATCGAAGCCAGATGATCAGACAAGAATTGCATTCGTTTGAGCACAATGGTCATCGGGGGAGTTTATTAACCAAAGCTTATGAATGTTTGTTGGAAATTAGACCAACAAGTATAGAGTCCGAAAGGGCATTTTCTGCCGCTGGCTACATTTGTAGTAAAATACGTTCACGAATGAGCGATGAAACACTTGATCATTTGTGTTTTCTGAGAACGTATTTTCAACAAGAAGAATAACATTTTCGAATGTAAGTAACTTATGTTATGACGAAATGAATAAATTCATTGAGAAGTGAATAAATTTGGTGATGAAAGATGATTTTTTGAAAGGCTGACAAACCCGGTTTTCGAAAACCGGTTTTTCGATTTTAAAACCGAAAAACCGGCTAGTGAAAACCGGACCGGGTTTGAATTCCCTAACTACGAACGTGTTATATACGCTAGATTCGTAGAATGCAACATTAAAAGAAAGTGAGCTCCACAAATACCGAATTTGTGATTTTGGTATATTTCAACACGCCTGAAGGTTGGTCATTGTCGTCATCACAATCATCAAAAATTTTCTAAATAATCATTTTTAGACAAGTACAAAGTATCCTCTATATGGTCTGAGTTTTCAATGCTTCGTACTTTGATGAATAAAAGTCACAGTAGGAAAAAACATTTCTCGTAAAATCATGGGCGCCTTAGCGATGCGCCCGTGACGCAAGTCCTCGGAACCATATATACAGCTAAGTTTTGACTTCCCCTCCTTGCGACGTACCCCCCGGAAAATATTTTTTCTCGATTCTACGGAAAATTCTAAGGCGAAGTGTCTTTTCACTCATTAAAATCGGTTCGATGGATCCGAAGATACGACCTTTAGAAAATGATCATTTCCTATACAAAAAGTGCTGTTTCATAGAAGCCAAAGTTAATGGAAACATCCTACGTTAGTTAGTGGGTTAGTTAGTTAGTTCCAGAGCCATTTGTATGAAAACCGACTTTTTTGGCTCGTGCTCGAAAATGGCTCGATAACTTAACTTGAAATTTTGCAGGGACCTTCGGGTGGGCAAATGAGATTTTAAAAAAGGGGGGTACCGGCCTCGTTTGGGCGCCATATAAAGCCCATATAAAAGAATCTTTTGTATGTGTGTATTCAAATTTTTGGACTGAGATAGATGTTTGGTGTCAAAGGAAAAGTTGTTAGGTTGGGTTTGTAGTGTGTCAGGGTGACCAACAAAATGGCCGAAGGTGGTATGGGACGGATTTAGGGGCAAAATTGATTTATTTTTTTAATTTGTTTTTGTTGAAACATTTTTTTCCCGGAAATTATTTTCGTCGGAAATTTTCGCCGGAAATTTTTTTTCGCCGGAAATTTTTTTCGTTGAAAATTTTTTTTCGCTAACATTTTTTTTTCGCTGAAAGTTTTTTCGGCCGGAAAATCTTTTCGCCGGAAATTTTTTTCGTGAAAATTTTTTTCGTCGACATTTTTTCGCTGAATATTTTTTTCGCTAAAAATTTTTCTCCGAAATTTTTTTGGACGAAAATTTTTTTTCGCGAAATTTTTTCCGTTGGAATTTTTTTCGCTGAAATTTTTTTTTCAGCTTCAGTGGTTTGTTTCCGTTAAGAAAACAAAACACTTACGGGAAAAATTTTTTCGCCGAAATTTTTTTCGCCGGAAATTTTTTTCGCTGAAAATTTTTTTTTCTTTGAAATTTGTTCGCTGAAAATTTTTTTCTTTGAAGTTTTTTTGCCGAAATTTTTTTGCCGAAATTTTTTTCGCTGGAATTTTTTCCGATGAAAATTTTTTTCACTGAAAAATTTTTTTCGCTGAAAATTTTTTTTCGCCTGAAATTTTTTTCCGCCGGAACCTTTTTCCTCCAAAATTTGATTTTTCTTTTCTTCCAAAACAACTGATATCAATTTGGGTGACGCTTACAGCTTCGGAACGCAAAAAGTTCTTTTGAAATATTTTCATTTTCGATTAAAGAAATGCGTCACAAATGCCGGACCCTCCCAACGTAATGATTTTTCTGCGCTTTCAGATTTCGCAAGCCAAAATTTTGGCTACCCGTACTCCACACATCACGCAAAACTTAATTTTTTTCGTGTCAAATCTGAAAGAACAGAAAAACTATAACATTGGGGAATCCGGCATTTGTAACGCATTTCTTTAATCGAAAATGAAAATATTTCAAAAGAATTTTTTGCTTCCGAAGCTGTAAGCGTCACCCAAATTGATATCAGTCGTTTTGGGAAAAGAAACAATGAAACTTGCGTCACATTCCCCTTTTTAAAGGGTTTTTGTGATATACTATAATATATATAATAATAATCCGCCGTTATATCCCGTCCGGGTCAGAGGCTAGATCATTTTATTAACTAGTTCCCCAATTTCTTGTGAGCTTTTTGCTCACATGGATTCTTCTTAGAGATCCTTTCGTTACAGAGGTTTTTTACTGTGTCAGTGGTAAATTGCACACAAACCTAGAGCAATGTATGATGTACTAGGTCGGAAACTCGTAGGACTTAGAATGCCGGTTTACCCCATCAATGTGTTTTACCGGCAGGAATTTTTGGATCACATGCTTAACGTGAATTCCGAACCACACCTAACGGTAGCTAACATTTTACCATTAGGATTTCTTCTGGTGCTAATTATATCTCCGTCCAAAGTCAGACTCAGATATTTGTACACAGAATTCATCGAATGTACGATTCGTTACGGCACCAAATTCACAACTACTAAGATTATGAAGCCTGGGTGTGCCTAGGAACGTTACTTTCATGCTATACATTGAAGAAAAATCCTATACAGAATTTGTCCCCGCCAGGATTGAACCCGGATATTATTGATGGAAAGCAAGTACGTTACCACTGAGCTAACCCATTCCCTACTATTATACTATACTACTTAAAAATCTTAAAATCTGAGCCTAAAAGGTGTCTCTTAGTAGTAACCAGTTTTTCATGAAGTTATATTGCATTCCTTCTTTATATTAGGTTTATTAGATTCATCCAAAAAATATTCCTTTATGACGTTCGTTGAAGCTTCATTCATTCATTTATTTCATTTTGCGTCAACTTAATACAAGCGGACCATTCATTTAACATATGAATTTCAGGACAACGTAAATTATACAAGGTTACGAAGGAATTTTAAACGGAACTGTACGGGCACCCGTAGCCTTATATTTTAATTTTGTATCAAGTCCATATCAAGTCATATTTATTGTATGTCAGTAACAATAAGGAACAATGTCTGAAGCAGAACCGATAAAATATTAAATGCATTAACATTCTCAATGCTACTCAACTATATGCAGATGTGATTTTCGGTCAACCTCATTATTCTCCATACACTTTAAATGGCATCTTTTGTCCAAGTTTACAATGGAAGTATGATATAAAACGATGTTAATATTCTTGACTTTGCTGACTGTTACAATGTGATTGTTCGTCGCCACATTTTCAGTCAATTAGAGCAATTCATTAAACTAAACTAACGGATTTCACATTACTTATTTGTCACTATTTCGTAATGCATTGCTTTTTTGTTTTTCTTCCCATGTCCATTCACACAACTGTTTAAAAATAAATTATTTCGTCAGTTACCAGTCATTTACGCTTGTAACACCTTTATCAATATAAATTGACCATGAAAATGTATAAACCAATCTAGTCACCTACCATCCCTTAGAATAATCGCACATCCTGAACAAACAAAACTTAAGTAAACACCACAGCTAAAACAGATTAAAACAAAACTTTCCGTCTGATGTGTATAGATTCTTAGTATCTGACGTGTAAGTAATGTAAACAACATTCAACACTACAACGTATATAACAATAGACGTTACGAAAAGACTGTCAAATATCCTCATGATATAGTTTTGCAGGGAAAATCTACATCGAACGATTACTTTTCCGATCAATATTGAATGTTTTACTTACAACAACTTGTGAAATGTCTTCAACTTTCAACAGACATATCCAGTGATGGATCGGACTTTTTAGTGCCCATTGTTAGTCTAATTCATCGTTCAATTCGGATGTCCATGTCCATTTAGTACTTTTAGGAAAACATGTTTCACATTCGCAGCACCAATCGAAACTATTTTCGCTTCCGCCAGGTCCAGATGGAAGTAGAAATGTCTTATATTGCCGAAGATTTGTATCACTGACCAGCATTTGTCAATCAATGACGATAAACGGCTAGTCATGTTACCGACAACTATGTCACGAATAACAAACTGAGCCTGGTGTCCACTTATATAGAAGAATGGATGTCATAACAAATGAAGTAACAGAATTTGCATAGAACTCTAATCGGTATATTTACCTCTGGATATCTAAAAGAATTATTTTAGAAGTTTTCTATATTTAACAAAAGGTGTGACAGATTTTGTCATTATATCGCTATAAGATTGCCGTTTCTAATAGGTTAATAATTTCAAAGTTCCTTCCAACAATTTGCTCCAGTAGGTACGGTGACCTCTTGGATGATGGATGTTTATGACATTCCTAAATTTTCTCGATCAACCACTTAACTTCTCGAGTTTGAGATTGAGAATAGAGTCTTCAAATTCTATCTGGTTTCACTCTACGCTGTTGATTTAGGATGAAATACTACGTATATATTGCTCTTCTTCCCCATTCTTCCGCCCTTTTAGGACCTCCCTTCTCTCATTCTGAAGTGTAATTGTTACAACATTACCACCGTTTTTCTATTGAATGGTATCGTGGATCATGTCCAAGTCTTTGCACAAAATAAAAGCTGGGGAGAAAGAAGAGGACAGCTGTTTTGCGGAAGCAAAGAAGTAGAACTCAAATAAATGAAAGTTTTTGAATCCATTAGAACCTCCGGTAATTATTTGAGGTCATGATGCTACGGAACTTTCGTCCATCAAGATAATGGAAGCAAATCAGAATTTTCTTTGAAAAGTTAATATCGCCAAGGACGAGTGAGAATGACCTGGTTCAATTCCCGGTACTAAGATTTCTTCTCCGTGACATTATCCTACTAGTTCCGAGAGGGCAACTACTTATAAATCATTCAAGAACTTTTAAAATTTCTGTAACTTCTGGAAATAATCGGACTCTAGAAGTCCGGGACAAAGTATTTCTACAGAAATCCTTTTCATAAGGCTTCCAGAAGTTACAAAAGTTCCAGAAGTTTTTAAAATTCTAGAACTTCGTAAACTACTCCTGAGTAGTTATCCCCTCGGTTAGTTTTTCATAGATGGCGCATGTACATGCAACACATTCGTCATTAGGGGGACGGGTTACTCAGTGGTGAACGTACTGGACTACCACCTAAATGACCCGGGTTCGATCCCCGGTGCAAACATTGCTAGGAATTTTTATCTAAGAAATATAACATCCCTAAGTTCACCCAAGCTTCATAAATTGGGTAGTTACGGTATTCGATGCCCGTAACGAAGCGTATCAGGAAGAAAATCCACATGTGACGTCACAAGCCATTGATAATTCTGCATAAAAAACGCATAACACAATGCATGTCAACGGTGACTTGACCCCAATCGTCAAGCAATGAAATTGATGGGAAAAAACGTTGGCACATCCCAACTAGTCAACCATAGATGTCGCTGTACTGGACATACAACACATTCAAAATATGGTAAGCAAAGAACATGGTGTGAATGATGATGGCCAATCAATGAATCGCACAAAATGCACAACATCATCGCTTTGGCTCGTCGGACCTGTTACTATGTGACCTCCCGATGAATTCGTCGTAAATATCAACATAAAAAAAAAATGAGATACATACTTAGGCATAAGAAATTGTAATAGAAATAATAAGAAAAAATGTTAGATACTAGATGAAACATGCAGGGGGAGGGGGTCCCTCGTCGAATTGATTTTGTTTTTCTTTCACACTACGCTTTTTTCCTTATGACGGCAGTTGAGTCCACAATGTTTTACTCCCAAAAGTGGACCTCCATGTTTTCAGATCCGTCCTTTTTGAAAAAAAAACTATTTTGAAGAAAATATCATTATTTGTAGAAAAATAATTTGATTGCCAGTCGATCTGAATTCTCCTATGGAAACGTAGTGTCTCCACCATTAGTTTATTTATTTATTTATCGTATGACACAGAAAATATGAAAACCAAATCGCACAAACTTAACAACATGTCATAAACATTGCAAATGGATTTCATGAATCCAACCGTCAAAGTCCGGGATGTCCTTTCACAGGAGTTCAGCGACTGACGGACAAGTTTGATGATTAACAAATCGCAACAATCATGATTGTCAAAGCGGCGAAATCAGCGTCACCATAGTCCGGGATGTCCTTTTACGGAGTTCAGCGACAAAGTTATAGGATTCGCTAGTCGACCATTCAGTTCGTATTGTTGTATTATTAGGCATGTCCGAAAAAAAAAAGTTTTTTCAAATCGATCATTATTTGCCATTGTTACCATTGTCACCCATCCAGAAATTCGCGACATACAACTTTTGAAGGACATTCAACTTTTAAGGAACATTCGTCTAAAGGTTAGAGGAATTGAAGGAAAAGGTTGAGGTTGGAGGAATCGAAGGAAGAGGCTGGAGGAACCGGAGGAAAAGTGGAATAAGTCCGAGGGAGGAAAATGGAATAAGTCCGAGGGGGGAAAGTGGAATAAGTCCGAGGGGGAAAAAAGGGGGGGAAAAAGGGGGAGGCAAATGGGGGTCGAAGGGGGTGGCAAATGGGAGGGTTGCAAATGGGAGTGGGGTGGCAAATGGGAGGGGGTGGCAAATGGGGGGAGGGGGTGGCTAAAATAAAGTCTACATTTAGGCGCTCAAATATTATATTTTCGCTGATATCCGTGGACGAACACGCAGTTTCAAAAAAGTAAGTCAGCATTTCCCTTCCCAAATATGTTGTCTTTTAATAGCAACTAAACTTATTTTTCGGGATCCAACCTACTCTGTGAACGGTAAAAAAATCGTTAAATTTGCACGAAAACTAGGTTCAATCCCAAAAAATAGGTTTAGTTGCTCTTAAAAGACAACATATGTGGGAAGGGAAATGCTGACTTACTTTTTTGAAACTGCATCTTTGTCCAAGGATATCATCGAAAGTATATTATTTGAGCGCCTAAATGTTGACTATATTTTAGCACACTAGTTATGGGCCTTAAACTCACACAAAATATTGTTTGGCCTAAAAAACACCAAAAATATATTTTTTTAAATTACTCCCAAATTCGTTGTGTGGGGTATCGTTGGAAAGGTAATGAATGAGCCTTTCAGGGAAAAATAAATTTGAAAACATTGGGCCAAAAAGGTGGCGCTGACGACGCTTTAAAGTGCAAAATGAAGTTTTTGATTTTTACCACCGACAATTTTCTTTCAAAAAATTAAAAAAAAATATTTTTGGTGTTTTTTAGGTCAAACAATATTTTGTGTGAGGTTAAGGAGTCGATTTGAAAAAACTTTTTTTTTTTCGGACATGCCTATTGTATTATACTTTATATTGTTGTTGCCTTTGTTTGATGTGATGACTGTATAGTCGAACGATTTCATTTGATTAGCCGAGATGGTCCCAATGGAGTTCGGCAGCCAGGTGATGTTACTTTTTTAAACGAAGCTTAATGGATGGGCTCAATGAGCGATTGAGCTAACATCTTCCATCACATGCGACTTTCCGAAGAATTTTTTGGATTGTCACTCGATTTTTTTTTATTATGTTTCACTCTGTCGGCTTCGATCTCGATGAATTCGACTAAAATCGCCGCCGTTTAACAAACATTCATGTGTCCGAGACACTTGTTAATTTCAATGATATTTTGCGACAAAAATAAACAACAAAAACACATTTTAATCGAATTTGTTGCAATTTTCAACAGCAGTAAACAAAGTTTGACAATCGTAATTTAGCGTGACGCGTGACGCCTGACCACCATTAGTGAGTGTCACCTTATTATCTAGAGGAGAGCTTACAACAACCCTGGTTGATGTCAAGTGTTGCCGAAATAAAATTGAAAATATTGCGGTTTCGTTCTAAAATTCGATTGTGAAAAAATGCGCCATGAGTTTTACGTGAGGCGATAATTCGCGGTCAAATTTTACAGTGAATTTATGTTCGCTTCGCTTCCGTTGAATTATTTTCATATGTATGAGCGCCGGGCTCATCTAGTTTTGATACAAAAGTATTTTCAAATTCCTAGAAAAAAATGTAATTCTTTGGTTCCGCCGTTCGTTGTTAATAAAAATAATGTGGGGACAAAGCGAAAGAATGTTATAACAAACCAACGTAAAGAGGAAAATTGCTGTACAAGTCACAGCAGTCACGATTCGTTTCAGATATATTTTTCAAACTCATTTTCTCAAATGAAATCGAAATAAAAATCTAAAACTTTCTCAAGGGAAATCGATAAAAAAGGACATAATTTAATGAGAAGAGTCTTGTATGGAAAACCCTTTTAATAATGCGGCACTGGACACATCAAGTAGATCAGCAATGGAGACTAAATAAGTATGTTAGTAATTATTTTATTTGTTGGTGGCAATCAATCAAAAAGTAAAGTTCGTTGAGTTTGTTTGACTTATGACCCCATCAAAAAGGATTTATTTAAACAAAACAAATGTCTGGAGATTTTTTTGTTTACTTCGGGAAATTTCATTTCAAATCGAATAAAGAAATACGTGTATCCGTCTTTCGAACAAGATGAACTTGTCTTCATTTGGTCAAATCTTTCATATGCTCGTTTTTTTCATTTTTAATGTCTTATATTGTATTAAGGACGTAAAGGGAGGGATTAAATTTCATTTTATATGTGAAACGAAATTAACTTGGAAATAAAGTCTTGTCAGATGTTCTCCGGTTGTATCTCAATTTTTGTGAGTTTATTTCTGATGGAAAAGGGAGCATATAAAAAGGATATTATTTTCCGAAGTTAAGGAAAATTCTGCAGGGTAAAAGAACAAAAACATTAATTTGAAATATGGCAACCAAAAGATTTTATAATTGGACAAGGGAGATTGAGTGTACATTATATGGATTATAAGAGCAAGAAGTAGAGGGACTCGTTATTGTGGAAAGCTTTCTTTCATTTTCATACTATTAAAGGACGTTTTTTTACAGTTTATGCCTTCGAAGGTATAAATTCAAGGTAATTCAATATAGAAGAAATACTTCAGGTGAGTGGGTGATATTAAAATGACAAAATATGTTTCAGAATTTAGATGAATTCAGTTTCGGCTTCGGGTATTATTAATTTTAAATGAGAAGGATAATTAATCAAATTGCGGTTAAGTAGATTTTTTCTGTTTCCGTGTTGTTGTTGAATGTTTATTTATTTGACACATAGCAAGTTACTTGGCATTCGAATTCATTTTTAATATTTAAAAGTTAAATTTCTTAAGAAAACATGAAAAAAGCCCCCAGCCCGCGCATTAAAAAAAAAAAAAAATTAAATCTTGTTATGGCATTTCTCTTAAAATCCTGATTCAATGCTGAAATCCCGAAGACACAAGTAGCAATTTGACTGACCTACTGTTTCGCTATGAGTACTATAGGAGCTAAAGTTTCTTGAGTAAAAATTGTCTTTCAATCTTTACATAGTCAAAAAGAAAGGGGTCAATGTTTTTTCCTGCTCGAGCGTGGCATTAATAGACGATCTTTTAGAAGCCCTGAGGAGAGACCGCGGAAAGAATATTGCAACTAGACTTCCCCCAAAAGGGGCCCTGTTTCGATCCTCGGTGTCGATAGCATTTGTCTATGAAATTAAGCTTCATAAATTTCGGGATTCGAGGCTCATCAGGAAAATTTTATAACACAAATCTGCCGTCATAAGGGAAAAACCTTAGAGAAAATTGGTGAAACAATTCTCTGACTTTCAACTTTCTGCCCTTTAGAAAACTCTTTAGTTAATTTTGTCGCCAATTTGATATTTTGTGGTGAAACTAGTTGAAATTTGTTACTAATTTTCTCTAAGTTTTTTATTTTATAGATTTACCGTTCTATCTAATGATAGCAAATCGGTTAAATCATATGTGTGCAACAGTTT
>CM055406.1:127333816-127351580 GCA_029228625.1 Pseudolycoriella hygida
AAATTCTCCTGACCGAACTCTATAACTTTCCCAAAGAAGCCAACTCTCTAGCTATTGTCACTCCGGAGCTAGCTAAAATTCGAAAACTCCGAGCATTACCGAAAAACCCTCAAAATTGACCACTTTTTCCCATGCCACGGCTTTTCCAGAATTTTCCCGGAAAAGCGGCATATGAAATTTTTCATTTGGGGCCGAGACTGACGTTCCCTGAAAATTTTAAGGAAATCGCTCGGGCGGTTCTCGAGAAAAAAAAAGTAGATAGATACATAGATACATAGACATAGAGACACACCACACAGGAATAAAATTGTTATTAATTACAAAGGTAATTTGACCACTTTTCCTTAGGAATTGGTCATCTTTGATTGGCGATATCTCAGCCAATTTTCAACCGATTTTGATGAGTGAGGGCTTGTTTGAAAGCTGCTGCGACGTAGTTTTTTTTATATAATTTGGAGGGGAAGGGGGGCGAGGGGAAAAAACTCAAAACTTCGCCTATACATCGTGTCTTGTCCCAAAGGTTTTTGTATGGAGGTTTTTGGGTTTGTGGACGTTTTTTTTGGGGTGTGGACTTTGCGTCACGCTCTCCGCTACCGCTCCGAGCATGATGTGCCCGAGGCATTTTCTTACGGCCCTAGGTCGGTCCTAAGGTCAGAATTCTTCTCAGAACCGTTGCTTCTTCCACGCGAAATTTTGTTTTATTGTGAAAACACAATTTTTTTAATTGAAAAAAGGTTCCCTGCTGAAAAATCTAGAAGGTGGGGTTTTTCTCGTTCCATACGACAAACAATTGGTGGAGTCAACAAAGTCGTAATTTTTCTCATACAACATTGAGATTTTGTTTTTTTATTATTCCAATAATAGTCAAGGAAAGGTGCTCGATCTAAGCCGTCATTGCGACCTGTAAAACCTGAGATTTTGTTATTTTTTAGTGTGTTGTTTTACGTAAAACTGTATTTCACTCGTCGGCACAGATGTGAGTTAAGTTAGCGGAAAACAACATGTTGCGATAAGTTGTGTTGTCACAATAAAAATGCAGGAGTGGTGAGTATGGAAACATACATAAAAGGCAAAAATGTGATATCCTATCGCAAAGTACATAAACAGAGGAAGTAGTGCGGATCAGGTACGAGTACGACACCGTAAAAGTGGTGACTTTTCCATACAATTGAACGAATTTTTTTTACACACCCACATTTTGCATGCAAATTCTGAACTCACCACAGAAATTACGGTGTCTACTCGCACCTGTTTAAATGGCGATCCGCGCTACCTCCCCTGTTTATATGCTTTGATCCCATTCAACAACAATGTAGAGCTTTCTGCTTATTCAAAATATACAAAAATAGACAAAGAGCGTTGTTGTGATATCACAACTTTGCCTTTTGTCTAGATTCTAAATAGACAGAAGTAAGAATTGGGATCAAAATTCGCTCTATTCTACACTCACGGAAAAGTGAAAACCGACACAATTTTGTGTTTTGTGGTTTACTGACTTTATTGATTTCTCCATATAAAAATCACAACAAAAACTCTTTTAAAAGGGAAATGTGACGCAAGTAGTTGTCCCTTCTTACAAAACAACTGATATCAATTTGGGTGACGCTGAACGCTTCGAAACGCAAAAAAAATTTTCAAAATATTATCACATTTGATTAAAAAATGCGTCACAAATGCCGGACCCACCAACGTAATAGTTTTTCTCTTTTTCAGCTTTCACACCGCAAAAATTTGAATTTTATGTCAAATTTTTGCGTATAAAACTGAAAGAACAGAAAAACGTTCCGGCAATTGTGGCGCATTTTTTAATCAAATGTGATAATATTTTGAAATTTTTTTTTGCGTTTCGAAGCGTTCAGCGTCACCCAAATTGATATCAGTTGTTTTGTAAGAAGGGACAACGACTTGCGTCACATTTCCCTTTTAAAAGGGTTTTTGTTGTGATATCAGTAGTTTTGGAAGCAATTGAAAGCGATTAACCCAAAAATATCAAAAAAGCCTGATGGAAGTGGAAAAGTGCTAGAGAAATCCACAAAAATCCCTAATAATTCCTTAAACCTAGAAAGCTTCATTGCATGACCTGACTCATGTCGAGAATAACCGAAAAATATCGAAAAACCTGATGGAAGTTGAAAGGTGCTAGAGAAATCCACGAAAATCCTTAAGAATCCCTTAAACCTAGGAACCTCCATTGCATGACCTGACTCATGTCGAGAATAACCGAAAAATATCAAAACTCTAATGGAATTTGAATACCTCACTTACCCATCCGTGACACTCACCACACACATTATTTTATATGGGATTTGTATGGGAGCTTCCAGGAGCCCTAGCGCCCAAACGAAGCCGGTGATCCCATTTTTTTAAAATCTTAGATGGCGTGGAATGCCCATCCGAAGGTCCCTGCAAAATTTAAAGAAGATCTGACCGCCAGTTTTCGAGAAATCGCCAAAAAAGTCGTTTTTCATACAAATGGAAATGCCACAACTAACTAACTAACTAACGTAGGATGTATACATACATTTTCTTTGGCTTCTATGAAGCAGCACATTTTGTATGGAAAATGACGATTTTCTAAAGGTCATATCTTCGGATCCACTGGACCGATTTTAATGAGTGAAAGGTCGATTTCAATAAAAATTTTACGTAGAATCCGATAAACTAGGTCTCAGGGGGGTACGACGCAAGGGAAAAAAGTCAAAACTTAGCTGTATATATGGTTCCGCAGTCTACGAAAAAAAAAATTGTGATTTTTTTGATCGTATGGGGACTTGCGTCACGGGCCCAATGCTACCGCGCGCCCATGATACATGCAAAAATTCACAAATTCACAAAAACACAAAACCAAACATGTGTCGGTTTTCACTTTTCCGTGAGTGTAAAGGTCAAAATGACGTTTAAAAAGTTAGACAATAAACTTGCCGCGGAAAGATTTTTCTTTCATGAAATAAATAACAATTAGCGAAATAACTTGTTGGACCTTTTCCTTAACTGGCAGTTAGATTGGACCGACTTTGAATCCACCATCCCAGGAGATTCATTTATACTCACAACTCTCATATTCTATATTCACCACAACTGTGATATGACATCAATAGAAGAGCGTTGGACTAAGTTGAGATATCACAACAAAACTTTCTTGTTTTTTTGTTAACTTATACCCATATGTCAGCATCTGTCAGTGTAGCAATTTAATTTCCTCATTCAAATATAACTGACAAGTTCTCATAATATTTAAAGTTGAATTGAAAAACGGATTGTATGATATCTAATCAAATAAACGCCCCTTAAATGTGGTGACTAAGCTCACGTTACAGTGGGTGCACCATTCATGAATAGACTTTCAACAGAAAACACAGACTCGGAAATCAAAGTGTGCTATTAATTCTTAAAAATAACCACAACGTATCTTGTGTGTAGTTATTTTGTCTATTGTATACCGCGAACGAAGTTGAGTAACGTTTTTGAAAAGTTCTTCAATTAGGTATACATTTCTTATTCCTCATTCAACGAAATAAATAAAGTGAATATAATTCAAGATTTCCAATACGATGCCATGATTTGCTTACTAACGACTATGTTGAGAGTTTACACCAATTAAAAAGAAGTTTTATTCGATGAATTCACTATGAGTACCTAGTGGCAACAATTAAATTAGGTGGGTATATCTTTTGAAAAATGTAAAATTTTCCACTAAAAAATTCTTTGGTATTTTGCATCATTAAATTGAATCAATTTTTTTAAGAGTTTTCATTTGTATATATTAGAACCCTTCCAAATAAAGGTTTTCTTCTTCTTGAATTGGGAGAATGGCTAGTGTTTTGGCGTTGAAAGTTTTCAAAAAGAATGACAATTATGTCAGGGTATTACGGTCGTGTCTACTTAATGACTGGCCTAAGGGTTTTTTTTAAAGAGACCTTTTGTTGTAATGATTTCGTGTGCGAAAGAGCTTCTGCAGAACGATAAGAAAGCTAGTTGGGATACAGGCGAATGTAATAATTCGCAAAGAAAAATAAAGAGATGCGAATTTTCTAGTCGTTTCTCGTTTCCGATCCCCAAAAAAATCAATTGAATGTGCCAATTCGTCAATAAAATCACTGAAATAAAATGTTGGAACAGCTTTATAGTTTTCGGCACCGAGAAAATACCAAACACAAAACTTTTTGATTATCTCATTAAAATTCCCCGGATCAAAATAATTTGGCTAACAAATAATCATTTCTTATTTGTCCGTGGCGGCAGACTCAACTCAGCGTACGATTTTTTGGGATCTGAAACGATTAGAAAATATTGGCGTCATTTTATTTTTCTTAGCGAATTATTGCATTCAACTGTTTTACACATCGCTTTTTGATCTATCTGCAGAAGCTTATATTTCACTCCTCGGTCGGTGGTGGCGGCGCTACGGATGGGCTGAGACAGAAACGTAGAAACAGGGCCTATTTTTGGAAAATCGCATTTCCGAATTTTCAAAATATTTACTAAATTATTATTTGGAAATACGATTTCCCAAGAATAGGCCCTGCTATAAATAATGTTACTGTAGAACGGTGTCTCGATGAATGGTCTGGCAGTTTGAACGGACTAAAAGTAATTCGCGTACTCTTTCGATACTGGGAAAGACTTTAGAATTGAAACACCAAGGTTCTATTCTAGTAAGTTTTCTATTAAGCGTATAACTTATACAAACTAAAAGTAAGATGTGTGCACTTTGCTGTTCGAAAGCTGAATCCCGCTTAAGTTGTTTCAACTCTCCTTATATAGCGATGAATCCATCATGACTATTTCGATAGGAATGTTCTGGAATGTTTGCGTTTCGTCAAGTGACATCAAATGAGTTGCGCCATCTCTGGTGTAAGTGTGAAATGTGTGATGCGCGCGAATGTTTGGTTTTGGAAATATGAAGAATCCTAGCCGTCCTACACCGACCGGTGAATCGATAAATTACTCACACTTCGGCGAAACGAGTCAAAGGTGTCAAGATAAAAAGGTGCCAAGATAAAAATTGATGCGTTGTGAATCATTCGGCAATGCCGTCACAGTGATATGCTTAAATTTTTGGCACCAGGCTGTCTAGTCTGTGCCGTCGAACCATGATAAAGTACGCAGCCTGGTGTCAAATTGAAAATTGTTTTTCCAATGAGTACTTGCTATTGGCTTTAACATTGCCTTACATCATTTTTTGATCCCAGGCTTCCTAGCCGAAAATGCAGTCTTCCACTTGTTGCAACTTTTTGAAGGCTGCGTACTTCGGATTAAAGATCCAGTTGTTTCATGCACTAGAGGAAGGATCATTCTATTGCATGAAAGAACTATAATTGCTGAATGTATTGGAGATTCTCAGTAAAACTGTAACAAAGTGTGCCATCAATATGTGGAACTTCACCTTTTCAAAATTTGCGATTACTTTGGTAACAAAAATTAACTGCGAGATTTCCATTTTTGAACTGAAACGTTCAGTCGTAGGTGTATGATGAAGAAAGTAAAATTTCCAACTACCTTGAACTAAGCACAAAATATTCTGTGTTGGTGCAAATGGGGGATGTGGTTTTTCTTTAGACTTTTGGTGTATGTGCGTTTTAGAAACAATTTTGCCGAGGTGATTATTGTACTTCGTGTACTTAGCTCTGGTTGTCAACACTGATCAACTCAACAAGTGTTTTGTTATGGTGTTTGAAATTAATTTATTCGTTTTCGTAGTGAAAATTGACGAATGAAGTATTTTGTTGACTAAATATCCTTTATGAACGAGTTCTCATCACATCGCTAATTGATCCAACGATTTCACAATATTTGTGGGTGACCTTTCACCATAACCTAACAATGAATGCATGCAGTTAACACAAATAGTGATTGACAGATTGAACTGCCAGACCAAAGCATGTAAAATGTTTTAGAGAACGCATTTTTGGCTGGTACACCACCAAACATAGTTTTTGGGACAACGCGAGACATTGTACAGTATGGATAGTATGGATTCGTGAGTACAGTGTTTCCTCAGTAGTAAGGCTATGGAAGATTTGTGCCGGACTGCCACCTTGCTCAGTGATGTGCCCCAGTTACGACGCTTATACACTTTGCCTTCCTGCCTGATAATATTCCCTACTCAGGTCGTAGAACTGAGGCTTGCTCGCGGACACGGTTGGCTCGTCACTAGTATGGGCTAGTCTGCAAGCGAGATCGCTCAGGGCCGCAGGGAAGGTGTCGTTGCGGTGCGGCGTGACAGTTGCGCACCTCTGAACGAGAGGCGGCCTGGCTCAACCTTCACACGGCTCGCTGTAACGGCTACTTGGATTTCAGAATCTGGCTTCATGGTTTAACGGTTCTGCTAGTTGAAGTGGTTGAGGCCGTGAAACTGAATTGGGTAGTGAGAGTCGAATTTTTAATGATTTCAGAATTCGGGAAGACGGCTGCACGACTGAAGCATTGTTGTGCCTAGCTGCCGTCCCACTCAGCGCCTATGTCACAACTATGATACTAGGTAGCCTCGTGTTACCCCGCCAGTTTACACACCAACACCTTGGTCGATACTCAAACAGGAAATTCATACGGTTTTATAAACGTATGGAGCTACACCTGGCTTGGATTCAACCGATTGCCGGCTCTTGACCAGGTTTGCAGTGTGGATATTCTTGTTTGTGAGTGGAGGAGGTCCGAAAGGGGCTTCAAGATTTTAATGATGACTGGGTAGTACAAAGGGCCCGTAAGAGGCCTGTGCGCATCGATCAGGAATGGTCGGCCCTAAGCTGATAAAATCTAAAATCTAGCTCCGTGAGCCACTTACATTGCCATTTCGTTTCATGGGCAAATGCAAAACTCGTGTAAAACACAAGTCGACAAAGTATCGGCGGCGCGGCGGCTAGCCGAAAAAAACAGTTACACTAAAACTCAACTTAAGACAGGTAGGACGGCGACTCGAAAATCGTAACTTTAAGTTGAATTTCGATAAAAAATTAATTTGCTTCAAAACCGACAAATTAGAATTTTTCTCTGTCAAAACTAGCAAAATTCCCAGCCGATTTCAATCCGGCTTCAGCCAACTTTCGTGAGATCTGTCGGCTGGTAGCTCAGCTGAACTAAAATGTGTCAGTGGTGACTTGAAAACGGAACTGGAACTCGGCGGCTCACATGTCTGTAGTAAAGTCAGCGCAAAATAACTATTCGATACTGAAACTGTTAAAACAATACAATCATTTTCGACCGACGGGTTTGGTTGAAAGGGGGAAAAAAAGTTAAATTGACTCATGACAACTAAAGACTCTGTGCAGAGTCAATGAGACTTTTGAATTGTTTCAGAGAATGAAACTTTTGAGTCGGAGCAATTTGCTTTTCGTTCAGTCTCCCTGGGACTTTTTTTTTACCCGGGGGAAATGTGCGAACTCCAAAAACAAAATCGATAAGATAAAAAACGAACCTTTTTTCCTTTACTTTTATACTTCATTTTTTATTGATGGAAAGCATTCGAATGATAGCAATGCAAAAAGACCAATAAATATAGATTAGCCTTACGTCGACAAGTAATAAAAAAAACTTTGCATTTTGTTACTCCTCGCACCAAAACCAAAATTTTTAATACCTCACATTTGTTGAAATCCGTCATCCCAATATATTTGTAGCATTCAGTTCGAACAACCACATGCCATCTCATGTTTTCCGTAATATATTCAACTTTCGTTTGCTCCAAAATATATATTTAATATACTCAAACCAAAAAATGTAATAAAAACCGAAGAATTTCGGCAAGAAAAATATCAATGCGCAATCATTGATCCGAAACAGTCTGTAGATTATAATTTATACAATAACACAGACTGAGCTGCAAAGGGAGCACATTATGCTTATTCTCTGAGTGTATGAAGACTCACTGGATGTCGTTTACGATTGCTAACGTCAGACAACATGAAGAATAATGATAAAAATCCTACCATACACATTCATACATTTATTTTTTTTTATAGAAAATCTTTGTGAAATAGACATTTCTGTCATAAAAATGAGAGCATAACGTTTCCCTTTGTTCATGTTTGCATTTACATGAGCAAATATAGAATTATATTTGAGACGTTTTGACATTTTTCCCTTCCCGAATCGATATCAACAAATTTGATATTGTGAATTTCACTCTCAAAACTATCATATTCTTGCCATGGAGATTTGTCGGAAGATATTGGCATCCGCTGCCAATGACTTCAGTTCAATTCAATTCAATTAAAGAAGTGACTGCCCTGATTAACTCTTTGTTCACATAAATTCTGGTCTTTATTAATTACGTTTTCTTTGGATCTGTTTTAACTACTAAATCTGTTCAAGTTGAAATGGAGAAGTTCGATTGTCATTTGTGAACAACCCCTGAAATCGTTTCAAAATCGTAGTCTACTTTCTTTAAAGTGCTTTCTCTTCACTTCCTTGTTGTGCATATTATAGCAAAACTAGAATTCCTTCCGCGACTTGCAACGTCTATTGAAAATTACAAACTAAAGAAAATAGGTTTCAGCTCAAAGGAGACAAAAACGCTGTGATTTTTATCATTTCATGACTCGAGGAATTTCTACGTTTGACAATGTGTCACTTCGAACATTTGTAAAAGGAAAACGTTTTTGTTAACATTTTATCTGTTTGTTACTTCGAATTTATGCATTCCTTCCTTAACGAATACCCAAAGAGATGACACTCAGCCAGAGATTTGTTTGTTTAAAAAATTGAGTTACTTTTTTCATAACGTCAGTGAATAGACGTATATCACAATTTTGTAATACACAATTTGCATTATCCGTCCGTGCTTTGATCACGGAGCTACAGAGGGATTCTCTTATTACGCAAATAAGAGCGAAAGGGGTCCGCATGTTTTCGGAGAGTAAACGCAAAATTACTACAAAATGTCTTAATTTGCAATGGAAGATTTTATTACAACTTTCGTTTACGACACATAAGTTTCAGACAGCAAAGTAGACAGTTAGAGGTGGTGGGCAAATATCATATTACAACAAAAATCTTTTACAAGGTAGAGTGCGACGCAGTCCGTAAGTCCGCTTCCAAAATTAATGATATCGCTTGAGGTGACGCTTACGCTGAAAATACGCAAAAAATGACGATCCAAAAAAATCTTTTCAAAGAAATAATTCAAATGTTTGAAATTGCGTCACAAATGCCAGAGCCAACGACGAAATAATTTTTCTGTACTTTCAGTTTTCACATAGCAAAAATCTGACCTTTTTGATGCCTGATTTTTGAGAAAATTTTTTTTACTGAATTCAAAATTAATTTTTCGAATTCTTCTAAAAGGTACCCAAGTAACTTTATTAACTTAGTTTTTGAAAAAATTTTGCATGTGAAAACTGGAAAAGTGGAAAAAATTATTACTTTGATGGCTCTGGCATTTGTGACGCAATTTCAAACATTTGAATTTTCTTTAAAAAGTTTTTTTTTACATTGTCATTTTTTGCGTATTTTCAGCGTAAGCGTCACCTAAAGCGATATCATTAATTTTGGAAGCGGACTTACGGACTGGATCCCACTCTACCTTGTAAAAGGTTTTTGTTGTGATATCAGTCGTTTTGAAAGTTTTCACTTGTTATAACTAAAATTCATGAGAAAAATTTTCTCCGAAAAAATTCTTGAGACTTGTTTTGTTTCAGCTTAAATCGAAAAACACAAAATTCTTCTCAGAAAAAAAATTGTCTTCGGAAAAAAAATTTCATCCCACACACTTCCCACATCATTCCACACACTTTCTACATCATTCTACACACTTCCCGAATCATTCTACACACTTCCCGAATCATTCTACACACTTCCCGAATCATTCTACACACTTCCCACATCATCTCACACACTTCCCACACACTCCGCACATCATTCCACACACTCCGCACATCATTCCACACACTCCGCACATCATTCCACACACTCCTCACATCATTCCACACACTCCTCACATCATTCCACACACTCCTACATCATCCCACACACTTTCCACATCTTCCAACACACTACCCACATCATCCCACACACTTCCAAAAAATCAAACACACTTCCTACTTCATTCTACACATTTTCCGCTTCATTTCACACACTTCCCACTTCATTCCACACACTTCCCACTTCATTCCACACACTTCACACATCATCCCACATCATCCTACGCACTTTCCACATCATTTTCAGTCACTTCAATCACTTCATTCACCGCGATCTGACCACTAACTGCTAAGAGATATAGCCGAAGAAGTGCTCCCGTTGGTGGATTTTCATATATGGAAAAACTCCAAAGTTCGCCTATACATCGTGTCTTGTCCCAAAGGTTTTTGTATGGAGTTTTTTGGGTTCGTGGAGGTTTTTTTGAGGTTTGGGGACTGCGTCGCGCTCTCCGCAACTGCTCCGAGCATGATACTTCTTATAAGTATTCAACTCATCAGTGAGGAGTGAAAGTACGATTGTGTGGGTTTGAGATAGAAAGAGCATTACGCTCTTGAAATTTCCTTATTCACAAAATACGTAAATACTGAACAGGAGGGATTAGAGCAGTCGTCACGGAAGCTCATTCATTTCTTGCGACAAAGATTGCAGCGCTAGAGCGCGAAAAGTAGCGCTAGTTTCCAAATTGTCGAGAATATCGACAGTGTCGCTCTAGTTTTGAAATGGTACCACCGCAAGCATTAGCGCCGTCAGAACAAAATACCAGCGCGCACAGCTCTGAACGGTACCCTATGAAGTGCTAATTGGCCGATGCCAGAGAATCCTGACTTTCTGGAATATCGTAATTTCGCACGGAACAAAACAAGTTAAAAATTATTGGTAATACTGAATTTTTATTGGAGGATGATGGGCTCAACTCATTAGCGGCTCTGTTCCTCCAACTCTCTCTGACTAATTTTTAAGTGAATGGAGCGGGAGCTCAGGCAATACTGAAAATCATGAGAGCTGCCAGCTTTCATAATATGGAAAAGTGATATGTGATATGAGCATCCGATTGTAACTAAAATAATTCGAAAACGCTACCAGTAGAAGCTAGCGGGCCGCTTGAAACTCGCGCAAAAACCCAATCCTAACCTGAATCAGTTTGTCGGATTGGGTTTGAAGACTTCAACTCACCCGACCCGACCAAAAAAAAAATTCACTCAACTATTTTCCCAAAATTAAGTTTAAAAAACATTTCGAATGAAATATTTTTAAAAAAAATCGGCTCAGGTCGAGTTTGATTTTTTATTTTGGTTCGGGTCCCATTTGGAAAAAAAGGTTGACCCGCACATCTCTAGTTACCAGTGAGAAGCAGAATCTCACAAATTCCAGATTACAGTATAGTTAAAACATAACTAAAGACCCGTACGAATAGATGTTGGAAAAAGACTCGAATGTATCTAAATATAGAAACGAGCTCTTTTATAACTAAGAACTTGAAAGATCCATAGAAATTACCCAAGGTAATGTCAAAGGCCCTACCGAAGTGCGTGTGAGACCATTAATTTTGATGGCCTAAATGTTCTCCTCACACCATATCGACAAGAGAGAGCACCATATCAAGTGTAGTTTCTTCAAGAAATTCTGAAACTATTTTCTCTAAAATGTAATTCTCAACAACTTTGCCTTAAGAAGCAAACTTCGAATTGCCGTAATTTTATAGATATGTGTCATCCCTCCCAATTATAGTAGTTGCTTTATCCCGGGATTTCATAATATTTCCCTAAAATCCTGAAACACGCAGTCTCTAAAATTTTATTCTCTACAACTTTGCCTTTGCAAGTAACTTTCTAACTCTCATAGTTCTAGAGATATGGGTCATCCCGACCAATTCTAGACGTGGTCAAATCCCAGGGATTAGTATATTTTTCCCAAAAACCCTGAAACACGTGTTGATTCTCTGATTTGATCTTGATTAATTCTCTACAACTTTGCCTTTGAAAGCAAAGTCACAGTTTTAGATATATGGGTCTTCCCGCCTAATTCTAGAAGTGGTCATATTTCAGGATTGGGCCATTTTTCCCTAATACCCTGGAACCCCTGTTCTCTAAAATTCTATTCTCTACAACTTTGTCTTTGGAAGAAACTTTCTACCAGAGATATGGGTCATCCCTCCTAATTCTAGAAGTGGTCATTATGGCATTTTTACCCAAAACCCTGAAACACAGGTTCTCTAAAATTTTATTCTCTACAACTTTGCCTTTGACAGTAAATCTCCATATTGTATAGTTAAGCAAATATAGAAGTGAAACCATCTACTTTCGTATATGGCCAAGAAACTCAACTATGTCCATTCCATTGGTCCCAGTGCCCAGACCACTGATCCGATTTCCACAAGAAAATTTTTTCCCAGTTTTGTGACATCAAATGCTTTAATTTGACACCAAAATGAACGATGCTCTACTTATTGAGATATTTGCGAAAAAGTTTCACCAACGCTCGAAAATCCATGTTCCACCTCCACTTCTTCGACCATATCTTCGAAAATACTTGACCGATTTTGCTCATCTTTGAACTTGAATCATAGGAGGCATGTACCTTTCAGGAAAAAAAATGTTTGGAAAAAAAAGTGGAGACGGACGGAAGGAATTTTTTTTTGCTGATTCACTAGACAATAATAAATGTATCCCCCACCTCCCAGGTCGATCTACCCCATGTTACAATAAAATGTCTTGTGACAAACCTATAGGACCTTTGTACTTCGTACGTTCCAAAAATATAAATAAAGCGCATTTTAGTGCTGACGGTAGCAGTCAATAGCGCCAAAAAGAAATACTTGAGTGTCGCTTCTCCTGAAATAATTTTGTAAACTCACAAACAAAACTTCTAACATTCAAAATGTCATCAAACACTTCGGAATCAAGATCTTATGACTGAACTCGATATAAAATATCTTTTTGAAATTGCGTAATCTCAGAGAGCAATTAATGATTTGATTTGTGTAAGTGATTAGTTACAGGAATAAAATTGCTATAAATATTTTGATAACATGAACTACAATCAGGTTAAAACTTGATAAGACTCATAATTTATGGGTTGTTTGCCAACAATACTCTCTTGCCTCAATGAAACAGTAATGTAAGCAAATGAAAATGTATAGCCATGTCGATATGATTCCTAGTTGATTTCAAAACTCCCATTCCAAAGAAATCTGCCGTTCAGTTACATTCACATTTTCAGACACCTTCCAGAAATATTTATACAAAATTAGTCGACTTCAAAAATACATTCAGGACACAAAAGAAATTTGATCTTGATAGGTCTGTAAATCCGTCCGTGTAGAAACTCGATAACTCAAATGCTCCTCAACCTTTCGCAAGTAGATTTATGGTATACGGTTTAAGGTTTAAATTTAAATATTTCTTGCAACGTATACCTACGAAACAATAAGTTATATTAGTCAAAGATATAGCTATCTGTAGTACAAAATTATTCAACGAAGGTTTATGTGAAGCTATAAACGATCTTAATCCCTAAAAATTTGTTGCTTTTTTATGTATAACCTCATTTATTTCTCAAGAAATTTAACAACGCAAAGCTAGAATGTATCCTTAAATTCTTGTAAATTTTAATAAATTCGAAACTGGTCGTCCAAAGGGTCGTTTCCCTTGCAACTGTGTTGCTAATACGTTTTATTTGAAACAAATAATTGGTTTAGTGCCTCCATGAGAACATGTGGTGTAACCTCTTAACTTGATGTGGGTTAACTGACAAACGACGCAAATTAATTTTTTTTTTCACGCAAGGGTTAATATCGAGATCTCTAATAAAAAGAATTTCCAACCACTCTTAACCTTGTAGGCAGCTACAGTGTGCCGTAGAACAAAAAGATGTCTAGCCACGGACGACATTTTTTAGTTATTCACGCTAAATATTAAATGAAGGCCACACCTTTCCATATCCGAATTCGGATTTTTCACAAAATTATGGAGAATCTTACATTTGAAGTAATTGGTCTAAATCCAGGCATATATCCTTTGTATGTAAGGTATTTTATAAGCTAAATCTAAACATACCAAGCTTATGTTATGCTCTCAGATTTTTGTTCATATCATTATACATGCAGATAGGATTTAGGAATGTTGTCTTTGATGTATTCAAATCTGTATAGAAATTGTATAATTAAACAGAGTACAGTGATGTTAATGCTTAAAACATACACAATTACAATTGATCATTTATCTCTTTTTCTCTTTCTTAGATGGTTCCCTATTGTTATAACAATGACAAAACATCTGAAAGTGACGAAACGTGTGAATGTGCAAATTATGAATTTTTTTATTGTAGAGCTGAGCTTAGCTCAAAATTTGTATTTTTTTGTGGTACAAAAATATAAGTTTACATGGCAATAAAATTTGTTGGGATCAAATCTCGGTCTATTCCAGATTCCAGCTGTAAAAATGACGTCTTAAACGTCAAAGCTTTTATAGTAAAGTAACAGATGAGGGAAAATCCAAAATGTTTGTTTCGTTAATTTTATTTTATTTATTTATTTCGGCCAACGGCTATCGCTTACTGGCTATTACATTTACAATAAACACATTTAAAAATAGTAAAAAGAAAAATTTTATCAAAACCGAAGATGGACTAGAGCTGAGTGGGCATACCAAGCTTGATGCCCAGCCCATGCCCAATGCCCACTTTAAAAAAAAATGCCCAGCCCATGCCCAAGGCCCACTTTCAAATAAAAAATGCCCAGCCCATGCCCAATGCCCACTTTAAAAAAAAAATGCCCAGCCCATGCCCAAGGCCCACTTTTAAATAAAAAATGCCCAGCCCCTTTTTTTCAAACAAAACATGCCCGCCCATGCCCAAGGCCCACTTTAAATAGAAAAAATGCCCAGCCATGCCCAATGGCCACTTTTAAACAAAAAAATGCCCATCCCATGCCCACGGGCCCACTTTTAAATAAAAAATGCCCAGCCCATGCCCAATGCCCACTTTTTTTTCAAAAAAAAATGCCCAGCCCATGCCCAAGGCCCACTTTTTAAAAAAAATGTCCAGCCCATAATGGTTCAACCATTCAAGAAAGCGAAAGGAATTTACTAAAATATTTACCTTAACAGTAAACGCTTAACTTCAATATCACTTCACGCTGCGTGAATCACGCACATTAAATTTTACAAAATACGAATTACTTCTAGTAAAATGTTTATGATCATAATTTCGGTTGGTGGCTTCGCTATATGTATAGCAATCGGTTTGGTAAAAAATATAAACAAACGGGCACATTGCATTCCAGACGGTCGTTCTTGGTACCCATTAAAACTTGTACTTCCGGTGCGGTTCGGCTTACCAGGCCGTCCCACTGTATTCATTCTCGGTAAAAACAAGTCAACACAGCCTCGGACGGGTGTTGGATACGGGGTACGACCAACGCTCGACTTGCTAGGTACCCTATCGTTGACGATCAGGCAATGCAAAATGGTTGATGGTTTGTTTATTGGAAGTCTAAACGTTAATGGGGGTTTTCGGGATCGCAGAGAGGAATTAGTTGATCTGGCTAAGGGCTACGGTATAGGCATATTGGCGTTGAGTGACGTTAGGACGAAGGGACAGGCGGAAGAACACGTGGGCGGATATAAGGTGTTTTTGTCCGGAGTTCAGTCTGGTAGGGCAAACTGGGGGGTTGGAATCGCTATCAGGAAGGAATTGATCAAATTTGTCCTAAATGTTCGTTTCGTAAATGAAAGGCTGATGTGGGTCTCTGTAAAGTTAGCGGGTGGAATTTATCGCTTGGTTAGCGTATATAGCCCTTGCAATGGTAGTGATGCTACTGACTTGGACACTTTTTACGAACAACTAGGGGACGTGGTTAGCAAAAAGGGAAATGAATCATTGATTTTGCTGGGGGATTTCAATGCAAGAATAGGAAACTTTAAAAGCAACTTAGGGTATGGGAAGGTAGTGGGTAGATTTGGGGAAGGAACACTGAATTCAAATGGTAAACGGTTGTTGGATTTTTGTGATTTCAATGGGTTAGCAATAACCAACTCTTTCTATAGGCACAAGTGGATCCATCGGTATACGTACGTCAATGAGGGTTTGGGTCACAAATCCATTATTGATTACATGATTATAGAGCAGGACAGGAGATAGGTAGTCAGGGACACACGTGTTTTCAGGGGTTTCACTTTCGGTTCTGACCACTACTTTTTGGGTACCCATCTGTCGGTTGGTAAACTCTGTCAGGCTAAAAGGAAGAAGGTGGTAAGTCGCAAATTTCGTGTGGGGAAATTTAGGGAAGAGGCAGTTAGGTCTCGTTTTATGGCAAAATTCGCCGAAGGGTTTGAGGGGCTTCCAGCTGACTGCGGGGACATTGAGGCTGAGTGGGCGAATTTTAAGAAATTTGTCTTGGATCTGGCTGAGGAATGTCTGGGCAGTGTCGCTAGCGGGGGTCGAAACAAAAAGACGGGTTGGTGGAACGCCGATATCAGGGGGCTGTATTGGAGAAAAGGAAACTATACTTGATTTGGTTACAGGACAGGACGGTGGCGAAGTGGGAGGCTTATAAGGCTTGTAGGCAACTGGTTAAGGATCTAGTCAGGGAAGCGAAGGACCGGGAGGGGAAAAAGTTTGGGGAGGATTTGGAAAGGGCAGGTCAAGGCAGGGGTAAGAAATTTTGGTCGATGATTAAGGGCATTAGGCGCGGTGGCGGGAAAGAGGGATGTAGTAGTATTTTAGATAAAGGCGGCGAGTTAATTACAGATAGGGGTGAAGTCTTGAAGACTTGGCGGCATTACTTTAAGGATTTATTTACATCTGTCAATCAGGTAGAAGAAAATGGGAGGGAGGCAGGTCCTAGCTCGGAGGTGGAGGAGGAAATTACACTGGATGAGGTGTCCCGAAAGGTCGGCAGATTAAGGGAAGGAAAATCCGCAGGGGTGGATGAAATTAGGACGGAATTTATTAAGTATAGCGGATCAGGTGGGATCCAATGGCTTTGTAGGATTTTCAATTTGGCCATGAGGTCTTCAACAGTACCTGCTGACTGGAGCTTCGGTGTTATTGCTCCAATTTATAAGAAGGGCAACCGTAAGGTTTGCAGTAACTACAGGGGGATATCGCTCTTGAGCGTGGTAGGTAAGGTGTACACGGGTGTACTTGTTGACCGGGTTAGGAACATAGTGGAAGGTGTACTGGATGAGTTTCAGGGTGGTTTCAGGCCTCTGAGGGGATGTCAGGATCAGATTTTCTGCCTCAGACAGCCTATCGAAAAGCTTTATGAAAAGAACAGGGACTTATACTTATGCTTCATCGACTTGGAGAAGGCATTCGACCGGGTACCAAGGCAGAAGCTATTCGGGATTCTTAGCGAGTACGGTATCAATGGGGGTTTACTGCGTGCCATTAAGATTATTTACTCAGAAAGCAGGGCCGCGGTGAGGATAGATGGCGAAATTAGCGAGTCTTTCGAGGTTAAAGAGGGCGTTCGTCAGGGTTGTTGTCTTTCCCCGCTTCTGTTCATAATTTTCATGGACAAAATCATCAAGCAGGCAAACTTGCAGGGGAATGTCGAGGTGGGTGAGGTAATAATGAAAATCCTGGCCTACGCGGATGACTTGATTCTGTTGGCAGATAGTACCACGGAGTTGCAGGGTGGGATTGACTGCCTAAATGCTGCATGTGAGGAGTATGGGATGAAGGTAAGTGTAGGGAAAACTAAGGTTATGCATGTCGGCAAAGCGCGGAAGGAGATAGCTTGCAATTTAAATGGGGAGGAGCTGGAGCAGGTTTCTGAATTCAAGTACTTAGGAACCATTTTTTCAGAGGATGGCAAGTTAGTTAGGGAATTTGAAGAAAGGAG
>CM055406.1:127352080-127363993 GCA_029228625.1 Pseudolycoriella hygida
GTGTAGGGAAAACTAAGGTTAGGCATGTCGGCAAAGCTCGGAAGGAGATAGCTTGCAATTTAAGTGGGGAGGAGCTGGAGCAGGTTTCTGAATTCAAGTACTTAGGAACCATTTTTTCAGAGGATGGCAAGTTAGTTAGGGAATTTGAGGAAAGGAGGAAAATGGGAAACGCGGTGGCCAGTCAGTTGGGTAATAACAGGCTACCGAAAAGGATCTTGGATGCACAAGTCCCGGGTGTTAGGCCAAGGGGTAGACCAAGGAGAAGGTTTATCGATTCAATTAAATCAGATTAAGAAGTTAGGGGACTTTCTCTGGGCGAACAAACCATCTCCTTGGCGGGCGATAGGAGGGCATGGAGGACGATAGTTCACCAATCTGGGGTTGCGACAGAAAGACCTCACACCGGAAGGTACTAACGGTCTATAAAGTTTGATGATGATGATGATGACGAATTACGAATTTTCTGCGAATTACGATTTGAAAACGTGCAGATACGAACAATGCGCTAGCAAAATGTGATGGATACGGTAGACAATATAGAACAAGAATTAATGAACAAAAAGAGGGATAGCGATAGATTCATTCTGTACTCAATGCTACCGATGCTACCTATTGAATTAAATATGTACTACGAATTATTCCAATTAGACCCTCGACGCCCTTTTTGAATTAAAAAATCATGTGGGCGACGCGACGTGGGCGGCGACAAAATTTGATAATGCCCACTCCCGTGCCCATGCCCATGGGCGTGGGCAGCCCACTCACCTCTAAGATGGACTGACGACCCGGTCGATCCGTCGAAGTCGACAGCCATCTTTTGCATCATTAATTAGAGAGTAGCAGTAAATTGAAACTGAAAACTGAAGAGCCCGTCGCGTCATGCCATGAGGCACCAACGTCTCGTGTAGCAACGGTCCACCTGAAACAAAAGGGATTAGCGGAAACTAGTCGCCTTGACTAGTTATTTTTGCACAAGTCGACATGAGTTAGGGTTACATTTGAGTTTCATTTGAGAGTCGTGAGACCCAATTGACTAATCAGCTGTTGATTAGATTGAGAACCAGAGGTTCAGTTTATGAAATTCTGATCTTACCGTTCACTTTATATGTGATTCTCAATTTCCTAATAGTCGCCTTAAACGTTTCACGTGGTATGTTTTGAAACCACAGTAATGAAAAGCGATTAAATGCCATGCACATGTTATTGATAGGCTCATAAAGACCATATTTAGTCCTGTGTTTGTCAACTTCAAGAAAATCATCAGCACAAGTGGGTCTGGAATTTCGCATGATCTTGCTTCTGATTTTCGGTGCGTCGATGGTTCCATTCATCAGATCGGATACAAAAAGTGCGCAGGCATTGATTCTGCGTCGGTCGAGTGTTTCGATGTTGATCGAATCGCATCTTTCAATATATGGCAGAAGCTTGTGGTTTTCATCCCGCTTCACCGTCCGCCTCAGTGCGTACATCAAAAATTTTTTCTGAATTGATTCAATTCTGTCAACAAATGTGTCTTGATAAGAATGCCAAACAACTGAAACATATTCTCAGTAAGAACGGACATAGGCAGAGCATATACTTTTTAAAGTTTTAATATTCTTAAATTGCTTCATGTTAATGTTAAAACGTTAATGCAATTTGATCAAAAGTGAATCTAAGACAAAAGAAAAATCGATTCTTGAAATTCACCGACAAAAACTCGCTTTTTCGTGCGTCATTTCGGTGTCGTATGAAGTCATTTTGCCGCACTAGTGCGATGACGATTTTTTACGCACTAGTGCGATGAAGGTTTTTTTACGGACCACTTGAATTGAATGAAAGAAAATCTCGTTTTAGTCGGTGAATTGCAAAAAACGTTGTTTGATACACGTTACGTATGCTGCTAGTTTAACGCACACGATGTGTTGCCGAACTCGCCTTCGGCTCGTACCGGCAGTCTCACATCTAGTGCGTTAAACTACCTTCATACATAACTTGTATCAAAAATTACTATTGTCTAAGTATTCGACGTTTGAAACGTCATTTTGACAGTTGGAATAAACCGACTTTTTACCACTTTGGAACCCATACGAATTGGACCTCATCTTAAAATTTATCGATCGAAAGAACATATCGTTAATTTGACCAAACAGTTATACGACACTCATACAACATTTAAGCAACATTTATAACAACTTTTAGCATTCTGCGAATGTTGAACGCTAAAAAACTACATTCTATAGAATGGTATAACGTGTAAGGTAAACGAATGAAATCGACTGTAAAACTTCTTTATGATTCTTGCGAAATTAAGTGTTTGAACGAAACTGTGTTTATCTCAGCAAGTAATTGGGGACACACTTATAAATAAAGAGTGGGTGAGTGTTATAAAGCAAAATTCCAAATGTAATATGAGTTTTGAACCTGAACCCGAAATTCCATCAATTTGCTTTGAATTTAACGAAATAAAAATGTTCACAACGTAAATTTGGGTGAAAAGATATAGTCCATACAGCGGAGAAATCTCTTTTTGAGATAAAGTTTTTCGAAATGTGAACGCTTTTCGAAGACCAATTGCTGCTCGGATGTATAATGTGTAACATGTGAAAATTTCTCTTTATGGAAACTACTTTATTGTAAGGGTACGGTTTAGAGCCAGGAACGACTACAACCAGCGCAGCGTGGGTGTAGAACCGATTCGGAAGGTCTGAGGCGAAATTCCAGTTATTTTGGTAACATATACTTTTCCAGCTAAGACTCCAATGATTTTTAGCGATAGACACACGTTGGTCTCTTTGTGGAAAATAAGTGACAATCAATTGCCTTCAAGGGACGAAACGAAACTTGTCTGAATAGTGGATGTCTTCAGACTGCGCAATTCAATCTTGGGATATACCTCAGAGCCAGACAAAGCATTTTTAAAGTATTAAGTATAGCACTTACTTTTCCTTGCTTTGACACTTTACTACTGAATAGTGAACTCTCCAAGACTGTTACGTCCCGAAACCACAATCGCACATGTAATCACAGCTGAATGTCCAGGTTTCTTAATTATTCTTCGTTTAATTCTTCAATCCCACCTTCGAACTTTCGGATGACACAATCGTTGACTATGTGATCGATCGTTTGTTTAGGCTCGCCACAATCGCACATCGGATCGATCGCCGGGTTCCATTTGTTCAATATTAATTGCACCGGCCATGAATCGTCCTTATTCGATTCAGTTGCGTCCATATACTCCGATCCAACTCATGACCGCTGGATCATTCACCAGATGTGAGTTAGTTACTTGCGTATCGTTCCATGCATCCCTCCAGTCGCTCTCAGGCTGAAAGTCGTGTAAGGCGTTCTGTTTCAACCACAAAGGTTTCCGTGATATTAAACGAGATCCTGTGCTGCCTCTGATGTCATTGTGGATGGGCAGTTCCTCGTCATTCTCTATTCTCTCAATTTCGCGTGCCAGTGCCTTTTTTCTCCTCAAGGCCGGTGGTTCAATGTTTGCCAAGACTGAGAGCCACGGTGTTGGTGTCGACTTGATTGTGCCAGTGGTAAACCTGAGACATGAATTTCAGCGTCGTATCGACTTTTTTCACATGCGCACTGTGCGACCATATAGGGCAGCAATACTCGGCCGTTGAGTAAACCAACGCCAAAGATGAAGTTCGAAGTGTTGCTGCTGAAGAGCCCCAATTCGATCCAATTAATCTCTGAACTATGTCGCAACGACTTTTCAGTTTTTCAGAGAGCTTGCACAAATGTGGTTTGAAGGTAAGTGATCGGTCCAAAATGACGCCAAGATACTTTGGCGTAAAATTATACTTGACAACTTTCCCGCAGAATTCCACTTCAATGGTACGATTAGATTGTCGGTTACATAGATGGAACGTTGAAACAGTTTCAGTCAAACTGCTGTACACTTATATACTGTGACATTCCTGGCACAGTAACAGACAACAACCTATGTCGGACTAACTACTCCATATTGTCTGAAGCATTAATTTCAATATACTTCTTGCAAGTACCTGTATCGACCTTACCTACCTTCGTCATGTATTGCATTTACCTATCGTCATCTCCTAATATTGCTGTGACACTCCGGGGTATGTCGAATGCCAATAATTACGAACTCGAACATGTCTCTGTGAGCGATGGATTGTTGACGGACAATGGCTGCGATCGATGTTGGATTAATTACAACGGTTGATTGAGATGAATGTCCTCCAAACCGTTTCTTTCTGTTGGCGAGGTACTTGAGATGTCCGTTTTCGTAAATATACCCATCCTCCAACCCGTCTGTTGAACCATCCACCATATTCATTACTTCTTTAATGCATCGACGCATACAAACAATATTTGCATTCGTTGATTATGATTTTATCACGTCTTTCAAATGCGTGCGATTTTGCGCAAAAAAAGGTGTAATAGTTGCAGGAATAATTTCACTTGATTTTACACTGCGGTAAATTGGAAGTGCTGACCAAATTGGATTCGTCCACATTCCCAGTACTTCAGCTGTTGCTGTCGTTATTGTTAAATGAATTGTGGTGAAATGGAAGTAATTTATTGACTCCATGTTCGCTGTCCAGTGGCAACTATCTCTACCTATTACACCTCCATACTTCTACCACCTTTTCAAAACAATAGAACAACAAACCAATCGAATCTAGTTTTAAAAACATAAACAAAGACCCGTACGTATCAGAATAGATGTGACAAACAGAATAGATGTGGCAAATAGAACAAATCTTGCAAAAAGACTCGAACGTATCTTATTATAGTAATAAGGAAACAATCCAACGTTTTATGTTCTTTTATAACTATAAGAATTTCAAAGATCCATAGAAATTACACAATTACCGAAGTACATCTTAGACCATTCAAATCTAGAAATGGTTATTTCCAAGGATTGGGCCATTTTCATGTGTTCTCTAAAATTTTGCTCTATACAACTTTGCCTTTGGAAGCAACCTTCTACCTCTTACAGTTCTAGAGATGTGGGCCATCCCTCCCAATTCTAGAAGTGGTCATATCTTAGGATTGTGGCATTTTTACCCCAAAACCCTGAGACACGTGTTCGCTAAAATGTTATGCTCTACAGCTTTGCCTTTGAAAGGAATTTTGTACCTCTTATAGTTCTAGAGATATGGATCATCCCTCCCAGTTGTAGAAGTGGTCATATCCCAGGATTGGGGCATTTTTACCCAAAAACCTGAGACACGTGCCTTTGACAGTGAATCTCCACAAGGAAATAAACACGAAAAACTGTTTTCGTATATGGCCAAGAAACTCAATTTTGTCGATTCCATTAGTCCCGGTGCCCCGACCCCTGACCCGATTCTCACAAAAATTTTTTCCCAATTTTCTGACATCAAATCCTTTTATTTGACACCAAAATGAACAATTTCCGTGCTATACTTGCTGAGATATTTGCGAAAAAGCTTCACCGACTCTAGAAAAACCATGTTTTTGGTCACTTCCTCGACCATATCTCCGGAACCACTTGATCGATTTTGCTCATCTTCGAACTTGAACCATGGGAGGCATGTATCGTTCAGAGTGATCGGTTGAGCCGTTTGGGAAAAAAGCGGAGACGGACGGACTTTTTATTTTTGATTCGGCATATTTAAATGCATCCCCCAACTGCCACCTCGATCTACCCCATGTTACATTAAAATTGTTTGTAGTAAACGTATAGGACCTTCGTACTTCGTACGGGTCCAATAAGAGGACGAACTAAAAACACGTCCTTCCATTTTCATTTTCACTGAGCCTACTCTCTTCGGATGTCTTCGGAAATTTTTCTCCGATTGATGGTTTCTCCTTTCAAAAGTTCTTTAATGCAAACTTTTTCATTTTATTGTGTTGCAATCGTGCTCTACGCAATGAATATTATGGAACGATAACAAAGTGAAGTTAATAGTAGATTACAGTGGGGGATGCGGAAATAAGTCATTACATGAGGGATTAATTTTGTGAAATGAGCCAAACTCAAGAGGGTGTTTTTGAGCAAAAAGCGTTGTTATCCCGAGCCGAAGGCGAGGTGTACAACTACAAGAGTCAAAAAACAGTTTTTAAAGCGAGTTGCTTAAAAATACACGAATGAGTTTGCGAGTGTCACGAAATTATCCAGAATGGATGACTTATTAAGCATTCCCCACTGTATGCTGTTATTACGCGTCATTACATGCAGATATACATGTAATGAGAAGTTTCCGGTGGGGGCTAAATGTAATGAATAGCATGTAATGAATGACATGTAATGAATAATTTCCGTGGGGTGCACATATACATGTAATGACAAGTTTTCGGTGGGACAACGAGTAAAAAAAATTCTATAATATTTTGCGAATAGTAATAGCACATTGCTGCTCCGTTGTGAAAATATACTTTTTCCGAGTACGACATGTTCCATTAACTGACCAGCTTGACGAGTTGCCGTCGATCTTTGAAACAATCAAAAATATTTATTTGAAATTATGGATCTTTTGGCCTTTCACTTTGAGAAGAGCTCCATGCCACTCAATTACCCGCCGAAGAGGCAGATTGCTTGTCCAATGGGAGTCCTCTGACTTTTGTATCCGTTTTAACAATAGATTCAGTTTCCTACAACTTGTTGGCCTACCTCTACACCTGATATCCGGAATCTCCATAGATTATTTTTATGCAGCATCAAATCCCTTACATGTGACCGAATGTCGCGTCGCAGAAGGCCAACTCTCATTGACCTATACTCATGAGAGAAACTTGCAAGTCTCGAACACAAAAACTTTTGAAATATTCAATTAATCAGACAAAGGAGCTGATATTAAGGGAGCCGTCTACGAAGTTTCGGCGGTGGCTAGTCGGCGGCCGGAAACTTTGCTCAAGAACTTGAAAAGATATAATTTTTTTGTCAAAAGTAGCAAACTTTCCAGCCATGTCAGCAACCAATTTTCGTTTTATGGCAACTACCAATTTTTATGAGAAAATATATTTCCTCTTGTCCGGCTTATAATCAACAAAATATTTCAAAAATGTAGCTTGCATCAATTGTACAGAATATACGACTTGAGTAAAATATGCTAAATATACGATTTTATGCAGCCGTTTGTTTTGCGAAGTGAAGAGCACTAATATGCGTTTGACGTTAACGTCTATACAAATTTACTGAACGAAATGTATGTTACCGTACAGCGAGGCTGAAAATGTTCATATTTCGTACAACTATTGCAATATGACAGAGAAATGATACATTTTAAACCAAAAACACTTAAAATTCCGACATATCGATCACGCAAATGACAAAATAAATTCCATTGCTGATTTTATGAAAATGCTGAAGAATAAATCTCTCTTTTTTACCAGGAGATACTCGAAAAAGTTCCATACTGATTTACTTTTTCTATGTAAAATAACGAAAAGTTATCTCAATTTGAGTTGCATATTTCATCAATTTTATTTCACTTGCAAAATTGTTAATAAATGAAAGTTTGATGCAACTTCCAACCATAACAGGACGAATTAAAACCACGAGTTTAATTGAATGTAAAGTTTGCACTTCAAACGGGAAAGTTGTTTCACTTTTTAGTTGTGTTCGACATTTTTTCACTAATTATGATAAACGAATGCTCTCGTATCAATCGATAGTACAGGTAAGTTCCATTGGGAAATGTAACGTAGGGAACACTCGGATCTCATTAAGTGCACACCGCGATTTTTATAACGTTAACTGTTTTTCCCACTAAATCGCATATGGGCCATTCTATATAAGCAATAGTCGGAGGTGTCTTTACATTATTTGTACTAAGTTTGGAACGACTTTGTACATTTACTTCAAATTTCAACGGCAGTCAAGCAGAGCCTATTATTTGGTAACAAATTCCCAAAATTCGCTTAAATTTCCCAAAAATTTTCCAAAATTTCCCAAAAATTTCCAAAATTTCCCAAAAATTCCCAAAATTCCCAAAAATTTCCAAAATTTCCCAAAAATTCCCAAAAAAAATTAAAAAAAAATTCAAAAAGATAATTTAATAGTAAACTTTATGATGAAGGGCATCTCTTTCCAGACAAGTTGAAAATTCGAAATTTGCTCAGCAAAATTTTTATTTTTAAATTTCAATCTTCGTTAGGCTCCAATACTTTCATTTTGGCACTAATTTGTATTATCTGCGAAGTGTGATGGCTGAGATATGCACTAGGGCTACCCTCGTAAAGGTCCTCCTAGCGCTCAACAAGAAAGGGGTAGAACAAATGTTTCTCGTATCGGATAATGTAACACAATAGCACTGTTTTCAACCGGTTATGAACGTTGTGAGGGACTGAAATCAAGATTTCCCAAAAAAGTATAAAAAAACTCCCAAATAGTAGGCTCTGCAGTCAAGTGAGATAGTATCTCACTCAGGTTACTGGTAATTGAAATAAGTCGAAAAGACGCAGGGACAGTTTTTTGGCGTCGTTCCTAATTTGACAAAGAATGAAAAATAATAAAATTGGGAACGACGTTAAGTGCTGGTTTTTATTAAGTCCACAAGTATTTCTTAATTGTTTGAGTTACAAGAATCCCTAATTGATATTTCGTTTGACTGCCATTAAAGTTTGATTTTTTTATAATAGAGCAGGCCTTAGCCCTTTGCTTTATTGTTCATCAATTTAAATTCAGTAATTGTTATCAATTTCACTATGGCGTCTCCGCCATGTTGCCATATCAATTCTTATAATAGTCTTTGTCACGTATCATTGTTTATAAACCATTTGTTTGAACACATCACTTTCGCCCGTCGGCGTCGGCGAACACCCAATTATAGGACACCCCAATCAACTGGCTCCGTAGGATCATCCCGGCGAGCTATTTAGCCCGGCCTTATTATAAGAATTTGATATGAGCGTCCCTGCGTTACATTTTGTCCAACTATCGTCGTTTTGATTACAGTTTATGTTTATAAAAAAGAGCTTACGTTTAAGGAAGGCCATTCACAAACTACGCACGCACTAAGAGGGTGGGTTCTTGAAAAGCGTGCGAGTGAGTACTGTCAACTGTTATTTTCAGTTTTCCAATATTTGCATTAGAGATGAGCGGGTTGCCCGAAACTTCGAAAAACCCGACCCGAACCCGAATTGTTTTTTTCGAAAATTTTATTCGGGTCGGGTTCGGTCCGGGTCGGTTTGTTGTATCATTTTATTCGGGTCCCGATCCTTTATCGACTTTTTATATTTTACTCGTCTAAATTTTATCGTCTTACATTACACGAATTTTGTTTTAATCTAAGGTCCGTGAAGAATGCAGACGTCGGGCCTTGAAATAACTTTTGTTTCCTAGTAATTTGGGTTGTGAGTTTCGAAAAACTTGAGTGTTCGGTCTGGGTCGGATTTTGAAACAGCTCGGGTTTCGGGTTTCGAAAAATTTTATCGGGTTGGGTTCGGTCCGGGTCGGGTTTAGATACAATTCAAGTTTCGGGTTTCGAAAAATTTTATCGGGTCGGTTTCGGTCCGGGTCGGGTTTCGAAAAATGATCGACCCGTTCATCTCTAATTTGCATTCATTTGGCTTTACTTAGTCCCTTTGCCACTTTGACAAAACATTTCTGAATCAGTTATCTTACCAATATCTTAACAGTAAGCTTCGTTTGCTATCTGGTGATGATGGACGCAACTAAAAAGAGTGTCGTTCTATCGACTACTGGCCGCCACCATAAAGGCACCGAGGCCGAAGCAGTGTTTGTCTGCATTTAATAGTTCCGCTATGAATTCACTTAAATGAAACCGATTATGGGAAGACCTACGCAAGAGCAACATTGGCGCACGTTAAAATAATTCAGATTTTCGTGCGCACTTTTAGTGAAAGATGGTGTGCGGGTGTTCTAAAATTGTGGGAGGTGGGGCGGTTAAAAAAATTAGACTTTTCAGCGTGAGTATCCTGTGAATGTCACCCAACTTGCTTGGTTAACTCAACCATTTTAGAAACATTTTCTAAAAAATTTCTATAAAACAAAAATACTGTTGAATCTTTGTGTTGTTCAGATATTTCTTCAATGTATCTGAGGATAGAGTTCAGAATCCTGGAGTCTTACATACCTACAACGCGAGTTATTAAACTTGTCACCATAGTTTCTATTGTAATAAATCTTACCATCCTTCCTTCGCCACACAGACATTTTTATTTTTAATTTTAAATTATTATTATTTCATGTTAATTTGTGATATAAAATTATTTGTGGCTAGAAGACTCTGCTGTAACAGCATATTCGGCCATGTCTTGTCAGGCTGTTGTAAGAGAAAATTTATCGTATTTGGTTGGTACCATAGTTACTGCTGCAAGTGCATATTCGAGCAAAAGACAAAAGGCTTCTAGTTATGGAACTGAGCTCAGGAGAACCATTAAATCAGTTCATATTAGAACTAGTGGCAAAGTCATGTTGTAAAAGTTTTCAATAGTAAATGAGCCGACGCGAAGGCAAGGATTTCGTTCACCCTTTTTACACTAGTGAACGTTTTATAGGAAAGGCCTTAACTCCTCAGCTAGTACTCGCTTAAAGCAAGTAAATCTTTCTTGTACAGAAGCGCCATTTTAATTAAAATCACAAATCACGTTTTCAACAGAATCAACAGAATTCCACTGTTCGAACAATGAAGTTTCGTACACTGGTAGCATCTATGTTGGCACTTCTGAATACAAAAAAAAATCCATTAAAAATTATGATAAAAAAATCAAATTTTCGCACGAAGTGGGTGGTAAAATCCTCAATTATCTTCCAGATATGTACGTACGATAGAGCGCGAAATAATGCTCGGGTAAAACGATTTACATGGCTCGCGAATGCATAACATTTTTTCCGTTTTATAAAAATAAAAGAAAAAAAATTGATTGACTCTCAATGAAACACAGGAAGTCTCTAATTTTTCTTTCACCTATTTTTATGGTTGAATTGACATTTTATTTTTTGTTGGAAAAATACACGATGTAAAGGTTGTATAATTTGATTTTTTTTTATTGAAATTGATATTTGGTGAAATATTGCTTGACATCTTGATTGATTGATTAATTACATTAGAGGGGTAGCTCGACCATTGATTTGTTTTCCGTTGTGACGGATTGATGGCATTGAACACAATTTGGGGTTATAATCATAATCAAGACCATCAAATTAATGGAATTACTTAACAGCATTAAATTTGATTGGATCGATTTAACGCATTCCCCATTTTGTGAATTGTTAAATTAATTAAATGTGTAAGCCATCGACCGTACTTATTAATATTCTCATTGTATTGTTTGAATATAATCCCTTGCGAAAATATTTAATGTTTGCTTCAGCAAAGTAAATAATAAAATGTATTTGTTCTGAAAAAAAGAATCGATTTTTAGAACAAAAGTTATACAATAGAAATGTATAACGATGTAGCTAGGGTTGCCAGAAAAGCGATATTTGAATATTTTAGCCCAAATTTATAGTACAGTGAGGTGCTTTTAAAAGTGGTCCTTTTGCATCAGAAATTAAACATATGCACGTGACCCGCACGCATCAGAACATATGTGGCGAACAGGGTGGTCATTCAAAATTCACATGCACAAAATCCGGACGAAAAAATCCGGATGATACAACATCCGGATGCTTTACAATTCGTATGATTCCGGATGAAATATTGATAAATAAAACGAAATTATGTTTGCGTATGTGTAAGCGACACGCTTTATGATTGTTTCAAATGAGATTTAGATGAAATTTATTTAACACTCAGCCATGAGCCTAAGAGAAAAATAAAAAAGCGGTGTCGATAGGCGGCAGGTATAAGGGGCGGAGCCCCATGCTAGTAAGGTTGCTTACAGGGTGAGACCTAGCCCGCCGCACACTGAAAAAAGGAAAATTTTACCATACTACGGGCATGTAAGTTAGCCACACGGTATGTATAGTTTCCGGCTCATATTTTAGTGTAGATAAGAGACGGAAGTTAACTTGCC
>CM055406.1:127364493-127395941 GCA_029228625.1 Pseudolycoriella hygida
AGAAACAAAAAAAAAAGAAGAAAACAGATTCCGTATCCAAAACCAATAGACACCCCACCCATCCCGATGAGTATTTTCTGACATATCATAATCACTGAACGCTGCGAATGGATTCGATGTATTTGCTACTGAATTCACCTATTGTGTGTGATTCTTTGATCCTGCATGGAAGTGAGTTATACCGCACTAGTCCATAGAACAGGAGTGATTTGTTTGCGCTATGTACTTTAAATATGCGTGTTCTACTAGAAAATCCGGGTTCTATCTTTTGCGAAATATAGGCGGATGTCCCCGTCAGTACAGTTTTATGTATAAATTGAAGAGCTCGGGCCTCCATAAACTCAATTATTCCACAACTAAAAATTGCTTCCCTAAAGCCGTCCAAATCGTCCCTCCTCCTCAAACCGAAAGCGAATCTCACCCAGGAGTTGAATGCTTTACGGAGTATTTGCTTGCATAAGTCATCCAGACCAGAGACAAAAACTACGCAGCAGTAAAGAAAACGAGGGACGAGAAGAGTCTTTACTAATGCAACTCTTACGGGTCGAGAGACATACGAGGAGTGGAACCACAACAACCTCAGTCCGGCGTAAACTCTCAACAGGGGGAGGGGTTCGTTTCGTTTGCAATGGTTCACCTGAAAAAGAACGATTAGCGATCTAGTCGATTAGACTAGATGATTTGCGACAAGTCGGTTTGACATGTGCTCGATTTCAAGAGTCGTGATTAAACAGTTTATGATTATGAAGAGAACCTTCGGTTCGTATAAGTGAAAATAAATATTATTCATGATATTATGTTCTCACCATTAGTTTTATCATTACTTTCAGCTAAATTATTGTCATCTCGGTCCGCTTTTAGGAAGTCGTCATCATCATTAATGTAATCATAATCAGAAAAAGATTATTTGTCAATAAATATAGAATAATAATAATAATAATAAATTAGGAGAAGTTGAGATACGTATGTTCTAAGTCAAATTATATTAGAAAGGTGGGATATAATCAACAACTTTATTACAAATTTAACCAGTATATCATTTATAAATAGAATAAACAGTAATGGTGATAGTTTCGAGCCTTGTGGTACCCCTTCTCAAGTACACTTTGCGATCGACCACTTAGGAAACTCGAGAGTAGGGTGATTGCTGATGAACTAAAGGAGAATTTTTTCCTCAGCTTCTCAAGGAGCAGCGCATGATTGACTTTATCAAACGCCTTACTAAAATCTAGCAATAAAAGAAATGACAATTGCCGTCGATTAAAGCATCTAAGCACAAAATCCGTGACATGTGCAAGGGCAGACATGGTGCTGTGGCCGAGTCTAAAGCCACATTGTTTGCAGATAATTTTCCCATCAGAGACGAACTCTGTAATCTGTTTTGAATAAATGAAAAATAATTTTGTAGCATTCGGATTTTGAGCGACCGAATTTTGAGCGTCCGGATTTTGATAGGGAGCCAGCGAACAGAACAAATGTTGCAGAAAGACTTGAACTAAATCCAAATAAAAATATTACCCTAACTCTTGAATATATGAAATTACGTCGAAATTGAATTGTATTTAAAATTGCCGAAAGGGCAATATTAAAAACCCGTCCGAAGAAAACGGAAACCTCTCTAAAACTTTAAAAAATCTCAAAATTTAAAAAAATTGCACTGAGGCCGATCTTAGAATCGACCTAGAGCACTTAGGAGAGGCCCCTGACCCATGCTACCGTAAACGAAAATGTTCGCATCTATTTTCTCTGCAAAACCGCACAAAAAACCTCATAGTTAAGGAAATATTCACGAAAAATCACCAAATATCGTATGTGGTCGCGTAGCGTGAGTTGGGCCCACGCTTCAACCAGAACCACTCAACAGATTTTCACTGATTTAATTTTCTTGATTTTTTGGATGTCCACATCTTTCATTCAAAACCTTGAAGAGCGATTTCCGTTCTAATTTCGCCGAGATATAGGTAAAAAAGCTCCACGAACCTTCAAAAAACCACGTTTTTGACCACTTTTTCGACCGTAAATTCGAAAGAATTGGACCGAATTTGCCTAAATTCAATCCCGTGATCAATTTGGTGACTATCTTTCAGGGAAGAAAAAGTTTTTGAAAATCGGATAAGATTTACCCGATTTATGTAGAAAAAACACGTTGGGCCCTAGTAGAGATTCAGTTTTAGGGCCCTGGCTAAGACCAAAAGCTCAAAATACAAAAAAGTTTCTTTCTTTCCTTCTTTCTTTCATATATACCAGGCCTTTCAAACAAAAAAAAAATTATGAAAATCGGAAGAGATTTACTCGAGTTATGTACAAAAGACCAAAAACCACTTAAACGGCCCTAACTTATTGGCCCTTGGGCCAGGGAAAATCGGTTGAGTTTTACTCAAGTTATCGCGGTGACGGACGGACGGACATTTTTTATTGCTGATTCGTCATCTAAGGACCATGATCGATGCTCCCCCCTACTCCCGGGTCGAAATTGAGGTGGTTACAAACGTCGTGGTACGGGTCTAAAAATGTTCCTCCATAAATTGTGATGTATTCCTAGACCTTTCGATAAAAAAATGAAAATCGAAAGAGATTTACCCGAGCTACGTACAAAAGCACTAAAACCACCTAAGCGGCCCTGGCTCGGCCGTCCTTAGACCGACAAATGGCCAAATTCAATCCCATAAAAGACTTTTCCATTACCTGTTATACACGTATGAAAGCCAACTGGTCAACAGATGATAAGTAAAGAAGTAACACAAAATCAAATTCCCTCAGCAGTAACAGACACGTGGTAGCGGCTAGAGGCGGCGACGACGGCGAATTCTGATTATGGTGGAAGGACGAATTCGGCTGAGGGTAGTGGATTCTCGACCCGGTGCACATCAAATTTTTGGTCGGCGACGACGAATTCAAGATATTTTTGGGCTGAGCAAAATGGAGAAAGGAGTAAAAATGTAGAGAGATTATTAGTAACATCTTTGTGTTTGTTGTTTTGCCATTGGTATTAAATTGTTGAGTGCAGTTATGATGATTTTGAATTTAAGAAAATTAAACTCAATTTGGGCACTAGGTCTCTACATGACAAATTCCAACTGAAGCAAACACCATGGTAACCCTAGACGCGAAGTTTTAAAAAAAAAGTAAAATCCTTTCCTGACGCAATATCACCAGGATTCCTTTTCTCATGTTAAATCATTTATTTTAAAAAATTACATAAATGTTGTAAATACGTATGCGTGTACGTGTACAGTACATAGAAAGAGCGAAAATAAAACGAGGATGACACATCAAGCAAGGAGAAAACATATTTCTGATGTGGATATTATTTATTACCACACATTTATCAAGATTTTCAATGAAGATGTTTTCTTCGTCCTGCATGAATTTACATATTTTAGAAAATATGAATATAACAAACCTTAAGCATTAAATTTATTCCTTATTTTTCACAAAATATTGAGCACACACCGCCGTTCAACGTTTCATTCTTTTCCTTACAAAAGAAAAATCGTTAAAGAAATGTGGTTGACACAGTCGACCGTACGAAGCGTAAGTGGTCATAAAGATCGGATTTTGTTACTCACCAACATGTGGGGCAATGACTACAAATTTGTTTATTTCATTACATTACTAAATCTCGTATATTCTACACGTCACTTTAAAAAAATTTCTACTCCAATTTTATTTCTTCAATTCGATAAAAAGTTCCATACAGCGTCATCAATAACAAGGAATTTGAGAATATGAAATTCGTTTCCTGAATTTTTTATGCTTTTGTGGTTAGGTATGGCGTGAATGTTTGTAAATTAGGTCACATATTTGAAAATCAAATTTAACAGAAAACATGGTTGATATCTGCGAGGAACATCATAGTTTGAAAATTGGAAAACTTTGAATGCATTCAAAGAAGTAGGCGTGAAAGAGAAACGTTGGTCATTTTGCAATGAGACCTAGCAGCCAAAACGCACCATCACAGAGTGTCAAAGCTACACAGTGTAAAATGATATGAAAAACCTTGAACTCAGTGCAATAATTGGCTTATTATAGGCCCCAATGTGATAAATGCTTTTCTAATTTGGAATATAAAAATTACTAAAAAATAATGTAGCGAAAGCCATCGTTGGAACATTACTTCGAGCATTACTTATCCATCTTTTGTACACCTTTTTTACGTGATCAACAGAAATCCTACCTGAAGTATCCATGAAACATACACAATATTTACATTATTCTTATATCAAAATATAATTTTTCCGAATATAATTTTGAAATATAACCTAGATATCCAGCAGCGGGTTTGAGCTTTAAACATCTTCAATTGCACGTAATTTATTTATTTCAAAAATTTTTTAGCGACCTAGGTTTCGGTTGCTAAACAACCATCATCGGGGTATTTATTATAACTGAAATTTTTCCCTCTAAAAATTGCCGTTCTAACACAGTACTTTTTTTTAGAAAAACAAGAAACAAAAACACAACTAGGGAATTAACTGAAGCGTATCAAACGTCAAAATGTCCAAACTTTGCATGGACAAAAACATTTTCCAGTTTAGAGGAAATGGGATGTACAATACGAAGGGACGAGCATCGGAAATTCTTTATTCAGTTACCTAGCCGAACTTTTTATGTGCCATTTTGAAACACACCTGCAGTTCCCTAGATTCTACAAGGAATATTATGACGATATCTTCGTGATACAAAACGCGAGGATGTTTAATTCGGTGAAGACCCTTTTTGAGGATTTTATGGACTTATTTTATCTTTATAGAAAACCAACACGAAGAGACTGATAACTTGTGATTCCACGACCACCAACACAAAATTGCAGCCTTCCACGCAATGGCACATTTCATGGTCAACATTCCAATGACTAAAGAGAAAGAGGTTGAGGATTCGAAAAAATCACTGACATCGTTCGAGTGAATGGGTACCACGAAGCGGCAATCCGTAGCATCATCAACAAGCATAGAGAAAAGCGACAGAAGATAAACATCTCAACTTTCTATGATATTCCTTAGGAAGTCGAAAGGGTTTTTAGTACTATTGCACTGGAAGAAAATTTGTCTTTAAAGTCCACTTTTGTATCAACATTACAGTACCCTTCATAATTCCTTTATGACAAACGAAGCGTCTTCATAAGATTTAACAAACTAAAGTGCTGATTTCGTCGTAAACGACTCATCAGTATACCTTGCCTACTAGACCATGTGTATATCAACGCACTCGGTCACAGAATGATGACTTCTATATACCACGAATAGGTGAAGTGGTGTTTTGAACGCTTTGAAGTACAGGAATTATGAATTCGTTCGTTTCGATTCAGGTGGTAAATAAGAAAGTGCGATGTTCATAGAAGTCATCATTCTGTGACCGAGTGTGCTGATATACACATGGTCTAGGCAAGGTGTACTGATGAGTCGTAAACAACGAAAGTAGCATTTTAGTTTTCTAAATCGTATGAAGACGCTTCGTTTGTCATAAAGGAATTATGAAGGGTGCTGTAATGTATTCCTGAGGAAATTGACAAGCGAGTAGCGATCAGATTTTACCCGAAAGTGACGAAAAAATTAAAAACAGTTTACAAAAGACATGGAATGAGTACAGTACATAGAAATGACGGCTTTTTGTGACAATCGTTAGGAACGTTGAAAGACAAACCGGTAAACCTACATAGACCAGGAATATACCGCATTGTAACATTACTTTTTAAACCTTTAACTCTCTTGATAAAACTTCACTCAATTAATACAATTTAGTAACCAAATTCCGTCTAAGTTTCTTATTACAACCTTTATTGAGCACTTCACAAATAATGTTTCTTATTTCTTAATCTAAAATGCGCAAACCCCTTAAAACTAGACCTGACCTGACTTTATGTTGGGTGATGAGACTACACGTTGCGAGCACTGATAATCACGTCAAAATTATGTCCAAAAGCACAGTTCTTACAAAATAATGTCCAACGTCTTAACCAAAATGAAAGTGTGACCTAAAAGCTGTTATTATGGTGGTGAGACCGGAGACGGGTTACAGCATACAATGCATGTGCTGCGGACGCCTTTACATAGGGATGACTATCCGGAAGTTGTTTGAACGCTTTAATGAACACATAAAATCCGCAAAATGGAAAACGAAAACTGCAGTAGGACGACACACTATTATGACGAACCATGTGATCAACATTAGTGAATTAAAGCTTGTGCAATCCATTAATCAAATGTGGAAAATGGAGTACTACGAAGCCAACATGAAACATGAAAATCTACTAAATGAAGACAATGGGAACATAACGTCACCGCTATTACATTTATTCACGATCGAAAGAAAATACGACGAGAACATTATAGAAATAAAAGAAGACACGCCTAACGCCCGCCAGAAGAATTTTTTGACTGCGAGTAGAAAAATGCTATTTGTCTTACACACGACCTTAACTCTTTCTGAGGGAATTTTGTATAATTATTTGACGAACTGATATGTTATCATGACACATGTATATATAGGTCTTTTGTTTTTGTTTTTCTAAAAAAAGTACTGTCCTACAGAGATGACAACCGATCTATTTTCTTAAGTCGGCTAAACCCTCGGCTTGGGGTGAAGATGACGTTGTGGAGACTTGGTGTGTTCAGCAAACCATTAGATAGTAATTAGAGGAATCTTTTTTTGAAGGTGTCAGCGATTGGCTGCATACAAAATTATAAGTTATAGCTCGGCTAAGGCCATATTTTAACAAATATGCTAAAAAAAGGTCCTCAGCCGAGCAATAACATTATTAATTTGGTAGAATTCATAGAAAGAAATTCATAATCGAAAGGACTTTTTATCTGTGCCAATTTTTACCTTTATTCGCCCCACTACCCGCCTAAACATTGCGGTGTATGGTGGTGTCATACTTCTATTTGAAAATGAAATGTTTTAATTAACAATCATTTGGGAAGAGTTTTGAATTCAGTTCCTCCTCCAGATGGACGAACCTTTTCCGTGTTCCTATTGTTTATAAGTTTTGCAAAATAAGTTTTCTTTCCTCCTAGAAAAATGCACTTACTCTGTGTGAAGTTCAATGAAAGAACGTGTAATTTCAACTGAACTTTAAAAGTTATAAATCCGTGATGATGGTGTGTATGAATGTTTATGTTGCTTATGACTAACCTTATAGTCTGTGAACTATAAACCAAATCTTTTCTGACAGATCTCAACTATGTAAAATTAAGAAAAGAAATCATGCTTTTCATACATTTTAAAGCTGTGCCTTCAGATTCACGTTTCTCTCAAACTCCATTTTCAACTTTCAAAATGCGGAACGCTTAGGACGATAAATAGCATTTTTTGATGTCCTGTGAATGAACATCAAAGCGAAACAAAAGAGAAAAAAAGGAAAAGTATGATTTATACACAATAATTATACGAATGATGTTCAAAGCCAATCTGCCACAATGGAAATTTAAACGCGGTCATGCACCATAAAATTTTAAGACCATTAACGTTTATTGGACTGGATAAATATTAATTTAGTTGAAATAAAATAAAATTTAGGCTAAAATTATTGGGGGTGCTGTTGCGAAAATGGTGTGAATTGCGTTTGAATTAGATTAGATTAAACAATAACACAGAAATTCAAGTTTAATTTTAGTTTATGGCGTGGTAGTGGAGTATGAATGGTTTTCGTGTGCAATTTATTTTTGCACTGCGGTATCACAGTTCTAAAACCTGTGTTTTGTGGTTTTATTTGAGGGCCATGGATGAAATTTCGAACGAAAATGGGATGCGAAGTAATATTTGTGAAAGATATGTACGCAATATGACGAGAGAAAATCAACCTGGATAAGACCAAAGTGGTGCATTTTCGCATGCCACATTATGTCATAAGCTCGAACGCTTACTTGTTCTTGCATTAAATAGAGTGACGGACAAAACATGTACTTTGGTTAAATGTCTCGGTTCATTGTTGGTAGAACATGTTTGTTGAAATGAAAACTTTGCCAGTCTTAGTAGCGCCATCTCTCGTGGTATTGGTGCAATCAAGAGGTTGCACTTCGTTCTGAGGAATATTCTTAGCATTATTTATTTTTCTATGATTCATTCGCGCTAAGCGTATTGCGGGTGTGTGGTTGATAAGTTTATTCTTTTTAAACCCGTGCGAAGAACGTAATAGACTCCGCGTTTACCACGACGTTTGTAACCAGTAACCAGGATTGATTCTGGGCACTGTCGGCCCAGTTTTGTGCATAACTCGAGTAAATCTTTTCCGATTTTCATAATTTTTCATAATTTGTTTGAAAGATCTGGGCAAAGCCGACAATTTATGGAAGAAACATTTATGGATTTGAGTCCTTGGACTCAGCTAGAGCGTTAAAAACGAGTCTCTGCTAGGGAATTACCTGTTTTTTTGTACATAACTCAAGTATAGTTATTTAAGTAACTAGGAAAAATATAATGTTTTTGACGAGTGTGAGGTTTCCGCTCATAAAGTGCTATCGGAAAATGTGCTGATCCCATTTAATGTGATTCAGTTCCAGGGCATTTGATGTATCAAAAAGCGCCCTTACCGTTACATCTTTTCTTTGGAACGTGAAGTGCATTTAATGTGAATTAACATGTGTGAATAACATGTACATCTAATGTACATTTAAAACACTTTGAATACACAACTAATGTACATTTAATGTACTTTTTAGTGTGAAGTACTAGCATATTTCATGTACATATAATGTTATGGAAGAAAAGAAAGGAAAATTTAATTTAGTTTTCCGACTTTTCTATTTCGGTTTTTCTTATTCTGATGATCGCTATGCCCTCCATCCACATTTTTTTATGCCAAGCTCTCATTTTTTTATTAGAAAAATTTCTGCCATTTGCGGGATTTGAACCCAAGACGACCGGGATTATGAGTCGACTGCTTTACCAATTGTGCCAACGGATACTTATGTGTTGGTGTGTTAAATTTGTATAAATTGTTAAATGTTCTTTTTTGGTACTGAGAGAAAAAGTTTTGAAGATATGTTAGTAAATGAAAATTTAACAAACTCCACAGAGCGTTATTTAAATTTATTTGATCGAACACACTGTAGCGGTTGTACATTTACAAAAACGTTTTATATCCCTGCACACGTTGATGCTGCATTCAAATTATTGTATCATCTTCATTGTTTAATTGTTATTTGAAATTGATTTTATGCGAAACAGAAAAAAATCTATTCCCCGTTAGCTTTTTTCTGTGAGCACATTTTTCTTTTTTTTTCTTTTAAAATTTGATACTTTTTTTTTTTAATGTTACCCAACCAAAAGCAGCCGTGATATCCATACATTTTTGAAAAAATAAGATGAGCATTTTTCGAAGCACATAATCTAAAAATGTACTTGTAATCTAGTGCAATAATTTCGAGCTTGAATGGCACAAAAAATGTGCCTTTTTTACATCGAAAAATGTACTACACTACAAGCATATTTTTGGCACATTAAATGTGATACGAACCGTATCACGCACATAAAATGTGCGAAAAATGTACTTGTGATCTAGTGCAATAATTTCGAGTTTTAATAGCACAAAAAATGTGCTTTTTATGTACATCGATGTATGTACCACTTTGCCCAGTAGGCAAGAATGGCTTAGTGGATGGCCAGCGAGCCTTCCCGGGAACTGTGTGGTTAGATTTACAGATGGATCGAAATCTCGTGAAGGAGTAGGTGCTGGTGTATACGGCATGGGCTCTGGAGAGGGAAATTGCTTCTATCTGGGGGCTGTTGCCAGTGTGCTCCAAGCGGAGATCTTCGCGGTGCTGTCAGCAGCTCATGAGACTCTGCCTGTTGGAATGCACGGCAAGAGGGTGCTTATCTGTTTGGACAGTGAGGAAATGATCAACGTGTCGCCCAGAGTGACCTCCAAGCCAATGAAAGAGTGCAGAGATTACTTGAACGAAATGGGTCTGAGGAATCAGATCACTCTAGTTTGGGTACCTGGGCACTCTGACGTGGAGGGGAATGCAAAAGCTGATGAGCTAGCCAAGGCGGGTGCCGAAGCTCTCGGTCACGGCCCTGAGCCGTTTTTGCCGATTACTCGACCTGCGCGTGTAGAAGCGCTGGGAAGCTGGGTGATGGGGAGGCATGTGGAGCGCTGGGAAGAATACTATGGTGGTATCCACACCAAGCGCTTTTTACCGAGACCTAATGTGAAATGGGCCAAATCTCTGCTAGGGATAGACAGGAATCGCATCAGGAGAGTGGTAGGTGCGATCACTGGACATTGCGGGCTGAATGGGCACATGAAAAAGCTTAGGCTCTCGGCGACCTCTATGTGTGCGTGCGGCTTAGAGGAAGAAACGGGATTTCATGTATTATGTGAATGTCCCAGTTTCTTCCAACTGAGGCGCAGGCTGCTGGGAGCTACTTTGAGCAAGTTCTTGGAGGCGACCGGGAGGTTTAACTAACTTGAGTGGAAACTGATTTAAATAATGAACGGGAAAGGAACAAAGGATCGTCAGATCTGTGTTTCAAGATTGGTAAAACGATCGTCCCAAGCAGATAAATCTAAAAAAACACTTTACAGGCACATTTTTTGTACATTTTATGTACATATTCTCAACAATTGAATTTCGCACATTTAATGTACATTCAGTGGGCAACTACATTAAAAAGTGTCATATGTGTTATCTTGCGAGAGGCAGATAAACGTGGAAAGCCCTTCAGCATTCAAAAACACGTTAATTGTTAAGAAAACCCTCAAGTTCATTGAAAATCCTCATGTAAATGAAAGGAAATCCTTGAAAATCAATAGAAAATTCTTAAAATTTGTATAGAAATTCTTCCTGAAAAAATACTCAAAAATTGATATAAAAATCCTTAAAAATCAATGAAAACGATAGAAAATCATTGGAAATAAAAATATATCTTTGAGGATCCTTTGAAAATTCTTTTGCACTTAAAATACACGATTATGTGCCCCTCGTTGGCCTATGTAAATTTTTTCATTGAACCTACCCAACAGTTCCTATTCATGCTTCACCACAATTGGATTACACCTAAACACAGATTATCTAACACAAACACACGCACACACGTTAAAGCAATAAGGCCGGTTTGGCACAAATGATTCCAAGTCACCCCCACAACAATATCCACTTATACATACAATAGTGTGTATAAGTGGATATTGTTGTTTTCTATAACTTAAGTGTAAATAGCACCAAGTTGTACAAAAAATTACTGATGTGTTCGAGCCATATATTTTAACACTTTTTGTGAACACATACAGATACACGATTCATAACATGATCTATGACAGCAATAATATATTGTCACCTCTGTTATCAAAGTACTTACTTTTCTTCCATTTATATGTATTATAAACTCCCTGTAAAAACACTTCTTTGAGATGTAACAACAACTCTTAAGGTGTAACACAAATGTGATACACAAAGTTTTACACATGTCGTGTTGCGAACACGCCAAACAGAGAGAGAATTTACTGAGACTATACAATAAGGTAGATTAGGTAACATATTTAAAGCAAATGGAGTATGTCGTTTTCCTCCTTGGACGATTACTTTTCAAAAGCCGGTAAAGCGTCATTTGTCTTCAAAATAGTAGTTATCGGAAATCTTCGACGGAATACCGATACAAGTAATACCCCAGATCATTGAACAATCTTTGTTTCAAGGAAACAATGTGATGCCATCGGGATGTTTTCCATCGTCTTTAGATAAGCCATTTGGCTCTAATTTCGTTGGTACACTCACGGAAAAGTGAAAACCGACACATTTTTCATTTTTGTGGTTTACTGACTTTGTTGATTTCTCCATTTAAAAATTCACAAATTCAAGTAAAACACAAAAGCAAAAATGTGTCGGCTTACAAACTTTAATATTTTTTCTCAGTGTTGGAACAAATGTCGAAATGAAAATCTCCACGCTGTTTTACATGGAATACAAACTACAATTCTGTAAATCCATTTTCAAAATATGAAAACAACGTTTCATAAACATGTTATTTCCCTGTACCAGATATTTTCCGGAGACGCATTCCCTTTTTTTAATTTTATTTCCACACTTTTCTGTTTTTGCAGTATTTCCATGATTTATATGTGAAGTAATTAACAATTTAATTTTCTCAGCTTGCATAATTTTATGCTTTCTATTGTAGAGTTTATTCTGTATAATAAAATGTAACATAAATTAAAAGCACTATGTAAGTCTCAGTTCAACTTTCAGATTTTGCATTTTCAATTTTATTTATCACCCCCCATTTTGGTTGCACGCTTAGTGCTCATTTGAAGTGCTCACAACTCAGGAAAACACTCTTTGAATATGTACATGTACATGAACACACCATACCAGTGTGTTACTATGCAAAGTTAACTTTGCGTTACGACATGTGCGGCGTTATGAAATGCATTTTATTTATTTTCCTGATTTCCAACTAGTAAAACAGCATTTTGTTGATATTTCAATAATTCATAATTTCGAAGCAATTAAATGAGCGCCAAATACCACGCTAGCATTATCGTTTCGATTATTAAAATGGAACGAACAGGAGAATTACAGTGAAATGCGCTTTATTATGAAAATAACGATTTAAAATGTGAATAGATAAATGCTAAATCATGAACTAAAATATATTTAATTGGTGCGGTTAATGCAGGGAAGTTAAAACCGGAAAATGTAATGTACACGTGATTTAATTTCCAACATCATTTTCGTGAATGATACAACGTCTATTTCAAATTTTGCGGCATTGAATCATTATCATTTATGCATCTAGCTCATAAAAACGTTATGATTATTGGCTGTAATCCGTCTCATTTTGCAAAACATATCGTTGACCGTAACAAATGTGTGTATTATTAATAGCTTGTTGAATCCCCGCCCCCAAGCGCTAAGCTGGTATAAGCATTCATGGTCGCTAGGTTGAAGATTTGTGGCTTAAAGACCTTACACTGTAAGGTGCATAAGGTTCTGTAAAGTTTGATGTAGATGAAGAAGAAGAAAAATTCAGTAGTATCTTAGAAGCAAGTATAAGTTTATTCAAATTTGTTGTTTGCGTTAGTTAATTATAACATATAGCAGCACTAAATGTGAAAAGAGACATGGACGCGAGAAGATAAGTTATAAAACGTGTGTGCTGTAAAGCGTTTGAGCGCGTCCGATATTTTTCCACAGTAACTTTTGTTTAAAAAAATTGTCAATTTCAAAAAAGTGCCTCAATAGCTATATAAAATCATCTTTTTTTCATCTAGTATTTGAGCTACTTTTTTGAGATTGCTTAGTTTTCAAACTTTTCGCTAGAAGATAATTCTGCACTTTCAGCCAGGGCACTTGGTGACGAAAATTTGAAAATGCCAAAATTAAGGAAGTAGCGAGTACATTATAGTATATTAAACAGCCTCAATGCTAATAACACACACTCTACGGGGAACAGTCGCCGAGTCAGAGTTTTGTCAAGGTGGCTAAACTCATTCACTAGCCAATCCTTTTTGCGCGCGAGATGCATCTATTTAAAAGTATAACGTGGCCTTCCGCTGGCTCGACACGGATAGTAGCGCCCGTTATGCGGCGTCTCTAACAAAACTTACCGCCAATTAAAAGCATCTTGGAACGAATAAAAAGACGTGTTTCGCGATCTCATAATAATTTTATTTAAAATAGGTGAATAACACTTTGTTTCAAACTTATGTGCTTAAAACTAAATCAGAATTATCATCATGTCCTTGCAGATGATAATTCGGATAAAAATATGAGGTTCCATTACACGGTTGGAACTCCACTTGTACTTAGCCTAAGAAATATAGATTGCGCAATAGATATTTTGTAAATGAAAAGACGAACCGTTGGAGCTCAATAAGGTCCCACTTCTGCGAAGATGCCAACGTGTACAATGGATCGAGTAAAATCAATAGGCTGACCAAAATAAATGATCCACACTTTATAATCAACACTAAGAATTATGATTGATATTGCTCTTTGCGGACAATATCGTATATAGGTGCGACGACCTTTTTGCTAACACAATCACTTTATTTTATCCCAATCCGTCCTCTATGTCAGTATGGACGTCGATGGTTGATGCGATGCATTTCTTTTTATCTTAATTTAGAACCGGTACCGGCACTTTAATGCACTTAGTATTTCCCTCTTGGGAATCAAAACTTATGAAAATTTAATCAAAAAAAAAATACTTTTTGTAATTCGCGTTCAGACTTAGCTTGTGTCGATGTCGGATGTAAGTATCGAACTGCCGAATCAATGAAGGATTCCTTTGTTGTACTTCTATTTATTGGATGATAAAACGCGCGAAGTACACGTTCGAAGTTCTCGAACAACCTGAACGAACGAAATTGTACCAGAGTACAGGGTGGTCCTTATTTTCTTAACGCTAGCTTATGTTCTAATTTACAATAATTATTGGTACTGTTTCCTTATAACTATTTTGATTTGTGTGAGACGCTTTTTATTATTGAATTGAGGCAGGGGAAAAATACTAATGTGGGATTTTCTTTCATCCGACATTTCGGTATCAGAAAACCCCTGCCTTTCTTTTCTAACAACGTTATAACATTTTAAGATATTTTGTAAATAATGTGATCGCGGAATACGTCCCGTTCATGACATTTTGTTTTACTATATTGGAACGAAGCTGCGTCCGAGGATTCGTTACAAAAGCTCGGACACCCCATGTAGATTCAATGAAATTTTGCGCTTGAACACTTCCAAAAATCTCCATAAATACGAAGATTCCAGACACGATTAAGCTCAAAAAAAAACTTTGAACTTTATTTCATTAAGTGTTGGTCGCACTTTTTCCATTAATTAACATTTTTCACTTTAAAAAAATATTTTGTGCAACGCCGTTGTGAAAAGTAAACTTTTTCATGCATCGTTTCGGTGACGTTAGAGAGGTCGTTTTATAACTGGTTTTACTTTTTATCACTCATTTGCTTGATAAAAAGTTGCTTTTTGTCACTAGTGATAAAAAGTAACTTTTAATCACTCATTTGGATGATAAAAAGCTCATTCAAAAGTTCACGTTTCACAAGTTGTTGCATAAAGTCTTGTATGAAACATGTGGCGAAATTGGTTGTTCTTGTCACACGATGTGGTTATCAAACGAGCGAAGCGACATCTAGCGCACATCTAGTGATAAAAACAACTCGATTTCGCAACTAGTTGTATAAATAACTATTCTATAACCCTTGCAAACATTTCCAGATTAACAAACACTTCCACTTTTCTATTATTATTTTGTACATTCACACGAGAAGCTACTATTTGTGATAACTTGTTGCAAAAATTCCCTTCCAGATCTTGGTTCTGGTTTTTTGATTCATTGTTTACACACTTTTTATTTATTAAAATTAATTTGGAATTGATATGAAAACAAAGTAGAACCATTTTTTTCTTCTTCTTTTTTGAATAAAACCTTCGAAAATATTGACTGCTGAGTTCGAAATCAGCGCTATGACAGCTTCCGCAAATGACAGCGCGGGTAACATGCCTTTCAAAATTTGAATCAATTTCGCGTATACGACGGTTGGTGTCTCAGATATCTTCGAAAATTTCGCTAAACAGTATAGATGGCAACAGTCATGGGGTTGTGTCTAAACTAAATGATATGGGGCCCGAGCTTTTAAATAATTCGCTCTTAAATCAATTTTTTAAAGTAGTAAAGGACGATGATTTGTCGCTTTTAGGTTCACCACTTATTATTTATACTAACTGAATCTAGAGCGAACGCTATTTTATTAGATTATATCACCACACTGATGAAATAATTGTTGTATTAGATTTAATATTATTAACATAACCAAAGACCCGTACGTATAAGAATAGATGTGACAAACAGAATAGATGTGGCGAAGTGACTCGAGCATACCTAAATATACAAGTAAGCAAACAATCTAACGTTTTCTGTTCTTTTATAACTGTAAGAATTTCAAAGATCCATAGAAATTACCCAATGTTATGTCAAAGGCCCTACCGAAGTACGTCTCAGGCCATTCAATTCTAGAAAAACTTATATCCAAGGACTAAGTCATTTTTCCCTAAAACCCTGAAACGTGTTATATAAAATTTTATTCTCTATAACTTTGCCTTTGGAAACAACTTCCTACCTCTCATAGTTCTTGAGATTCGGGTCATTCTGCCCAATTATGGAAGTGGTCATATTCCAGGATTGGGCCATATTTCCCCAAAACCCTAAAACACGTGTTCGTTTAAATTTAATTCTCTATAACTTTGCCTTTGACAGTAAATCTCCATATTGCATAGTTAAGGAAATATAGACGAAAAACAGTTGTCGTAATGGCCAAGAATCTCCATTTCGTCCATTCCATTGGTCCCAGTGCCTATACCCCTGACCCGATTCCCACAAAATTTTTTTTCCAGTTTCGTGACATCAAATGCTTTCATTTGACACCAAAATGAGGAATTTCCGTGCTATACTTGCTGAGATATTTGCGAAAAAGCTTCACCGACCCTCGAAAACCATGTTTTTGGTCACTTCCTCGACCATATCTCCGGAACCACTTGATCGATTTTGCTCATCTACGAACTTGAATCATGGGATACATGTTCGTTTCAGGGGAAAAAAAGTTTAGGCTGATCGCTTGAGCCGTTTGAAAAAAAAAGTGGAGACGGACAGACGGACGGACATTTTTTTTATTGCTGATTCGTCATATTTAGACGATAATAGATGCATCCTCCCCCTCCAACCTCGATCTACCCCATGTTACAATAAAATTGTTTGTAGTAAACGTATACGACCTTTGTACTTCGTACGGGTCCAAAAATGACATTGACTTTGAGAAAGGATAGATGCATATTCTGAGAAAAAGAACATTAAATGTTCCTTTCGAACGTTCGTGAGAGCCGGTAATAGCTCTACACGCCATTCTTTGGAATCTTGAGAGTTTGAGATCTGATGACAGTAGTCGTATGATCCAGAAAAGGACTTTAGGATAGAGACTCCATGATTTTCCGTACGCTCTTCTGCATTGTAACAATGTGCTTTTCGTAATCTCTCATCTACATTATCCATCCAGTTGAGTTTGCTATCCAGTATACTACCAAGGTACTTTGCTTTGTGGACGAATGAGATTGGTTCCCCTTAATATTCGGGATTTTGATGCCTAAAACTTGTATTTTCGTTTTGACCGGGTTTATTGATATTACATTTTTGTCGCACCAGTTGCATATTAGTACAGCCTGAAGTTTATGAATTTATGAATTTTTCTCTACACAAAGTAGACAAAAACAAGATTGTTAAAATATGGCCATTTTGTGGTAGACGGACTTCTAAACGAAAGTGGAGGAATCGGATCTAAGTTCACCTGTGGTCATTGATGAGTGGAAGCAAACTTTCAGAGCATACCGTTATGTTGATCACATCGTCTCTTAATTTATTCCTAAACGTTGGTTCATTGCCTACATTTAGTATCGTGAGATCCGTCGCTAAAATGAATTCGAATAGGTTACATCCATGGGTATTGATGTCCGTGCTGCTATATAGTGATGTGGGTTCGCATCGATACCCGATAACAGCGGCAACTTATTCGATTTACAATATAACTGCATTTTCAAAGTCTGAATTAGGTGGTGTATCCGCCTCTTCGTACGGAAAGTAACCAGAGCACACAACAATATTTTTGTCGCTGCCTTTATCTTTAATGATGAGCACAGCCACACCGCTTTCGCATTCTTGTGTTGCTTTGCCTTCAATAGGTCTGTAGCTGTGAGCGAATTTAGCTTCTTTTGTTTACTAAATACTTGCTGACGTTGGACCCATTAAGGGTTGACGTAGATGACCGTTTCTTTTTACACTTTTGTAAATTCGTTGCATAATTCGTGTGGAGTTATGAGAAGATATTCGTATAATTGCTTTTCGTTAATTTCAGTAACGTCGGATTTGCTTTCAATGAGACCTTTGTGTGCGAATTGAAATACTTTCAGATGACACTTGCTAAATTGAATTAAATAATTTCGCACGCAATGAGGACCACCTGCTAAACAAGTTTAGCAAACATGACGAAAACAAAAATCTGTCAAATCGACTCGGCGACTGTTTCCCGTAGAGCTTGTGTTGTTTGCATTGAGGCTGTTTACAGTATATTAGTTTATAGTTTTATACCTGGCTGCGTACTTGAGCCCATAATCTGCGAATAAAGAAGGCAGTCTGGTGTTGGGCATCTGTTATATGTCATATAAGTTTCAACTCGCTACCAGCTGCGTCCTTGAGCTATGACACTTTGAATGCAGAAGGCAGCAGCAGCCTGGTGCCGAATTGAAACTTATGTGACGTATAGAACTCACTCCTGCCTCCACTTTAGTAAGAACAGATGTTCAGCCTTTATTCCTAGCTTTAGGTCTCAAGTAGGCAGCCTGGTGCCGACTTCGATGGTGTTACTAACTAATAACCTCACTAGTTCTTCCAGTTAGGCGTAGTCAGAATGTCAGCAACAGGCTGCCTTGATTGACAAGGTTTTACTTTCTTCAGACGCCTTCTTAATCTTTATACGTAATGTATACAGTTTGGTTTTCCTTTTTCCCCGTACTACCGTTTCTTCCGTGCTGCTCCACCAATTCTGTCAAAGAAACCGATGGTCTATTCTCATGCCTTCGCAGATACTTCACTTCTAGAAACATAAAAATTGACCACTTTTCCAACTTTCCATTTGACACTAAGCAGCTATCTCTTACACACCAGAAATTAAAAAAAAAATTTAACCAAAAAATTTCTACAAATAAAATGAATCAGTGGTTGCGGGGGACGAATTCTGTATAGGACTTTTCTTCAGTGTATAGCATGAAAGTAACGTTCCTAGGCACACCCATGCTTCATAATTTGGGTAGTTGTGAATTTGGTGCCGCAACGAATAGTACACAGAATGACAAATATGACGTCACCCATTTTCGATGAATTCTGTGTAGAAATATCAGAGTCTAACTTTAGGCGGATATATAATTAGAACCAGAAGAAATCCTAATGCTAAATGAACCACATAATAGCAATTTTGCCAAGAGGTGCATTATCTACTATTTTTCGGATGTAACAAAAAGTTCCACAATTTTATACTTCGCGAAAAATTACCATCTCTATACGGTTAGTACAAAAGTATCGCCGAATGGTAATATTTAGTGTGAAAGTATCGTACGAAAGGTGATATTGCTCTTATGGGAAAATGATCCCATGATAAGAACAAAATATTTTTGAAGGGAGCTACGCTTCATTGTACACCTCGTCTTCGTTGTGTCTCTAGGTTTCCCTGGTGACTTTCTCTTCTCATTCGAATTTAGGTTATCAAAGGCAATGCAAAAAGACGCTTTACTTAAGTTACTCGGAACTCTTCAAGTGGGGAGGACTCATAGCGATAATTTATAACACTAGCAAAGACCTGCACATTCTCCAAATTAACGATCTATAGGTGAGAGGATAGAGGTTCGTGTACGGAAAACAAACCAACACATTAACAAAATTTACATTACTTGTGTGCATATAAACTCATTCCTATAAGACAAATAGGCATATAATCAATACGGACAATTCCACTAACTACGTCGTTCTCACGCATGAAATGCTCATATGTTACGTAATAACAGCAAGGCATACATAAAAATGGTTGTAAGAGGTTCATACCTTTTCCATGGTTATCATTTTGTAACTACTGAGCATTTCATGCGTGAGAACGACGTATAAAAGAAAACACAGAAAGTTAGAGGAATCGCCAAAATTGAACCTAGCTAGGATATGGAGGCACTGAATCTTATACACCAAACAAGGTCTTTTTGCATGGAAAAATGGTATTGTGTATGCAGATTTTACCAACTACTCTCAGACGGAATTGGTTGGTAAAATTTCCTGTCAATTTGCGGTAAGAAAATATAATTGCAGAAACCTTTGGCCCATTAGCAAGGTGTAATTATAGCGTAGGAATTTTCAAATTAGACTAGGGACATTGCAAAGTGTTTCATATTGCCGAAAAAATGGAAAAGTACTAGTGGGCAAAGGTGCTAAATACGATACCAAAATGGCATTCGAAATATGAAGCTTTCGCAAATCAGTTACTGTGAAAAAATCATAAGATTGTGCATCTTTGTGTTAGTGTTTGACGAATACATACATAAATACAACGCATTTATAATTCGTCTACGGCCTACGACCTATAAGGTTGTATTCGCGTGATATTCGATTTATAGATAGGACGAATTCTGTGTATTCTAAGTTTTTATGTTCGTAGAGAAGAACAAGACGAATTCTATGTCTCGTTTTACAAATGTAAAAGTATAAACAACTATGGCACATCATTCTTTTATACGGGTTTAATAAATTGTCTACACGCAAGACTGATATTTCCACATGGGTACAGTTAGTGTGAAATATCGAAGCCCAATCAAACGATTGAGTTGAAAAGCACCGAAGATGTTGCCAATCATATAATTTATTCATTTTCAAAGACAATTCCCTTTATGGCAATACGAAAATCGGTATGGGAGTAATCTTTAGTTGACTTCAGAACGACAGCTGGAAAAAGATTTTGAGTTACCTCTGGGATCGTATAATAATTACATATTACAACGACCGATAGGTAGGGACTCAAAAAATGAGGCAATATGGTCAGAGAAGAAATTTGTTCTGCGCACAACGGAAACTTTTCTGTCTTTCTTTCTGAACATTCCAGTACACAAAAATGCTGTGAATCGATAGCTCATCATGATTCGAAAGCACTTGTATTCGTACGTTACAGCCATCCCAAATTTATTATTTCGAACCATTCGTTTTATCCTTCGGCCATGCAACACAATTTTATCGATGCTGCCGAATCCTTTAACCTTCTAAAAAATGTTATCTACAAAATACACAGAAGTGTTACAGTCACGAAAAAAGCAATGTGTAGACAGTAGACAGGATATTTATACACCCGCGTGATTAGCATGTCGATCTTAATATTCAAACCCATCATTTGGAGCTTATTTTATGGATGTTTTAATGTAAATCGTTAGCCGCATTATAAGTTTGAACATGGAAACTATTTTCGAAATAATGGAATGCCGTAAGCCCAGGTGTACTGTTGACACATTTGCCGTCATTATATTATTAAATGGATGGAAATGGAGATGTGAGTAAGGTGTTATTAGATGTCCGAAAGGTTTTATTTTCAAAACAGTTTTTCGTTGGCACATAGCAATCGCAACCAAGAGGTAAAAGTATCCCAAAAATCGTTAGACAAGAATATTTAAAATCAGAGATTTTTTCAGAGAATTTTCGTTGAGTAAAGTCAACGATGAAAAGTCGTTCGATACTTTTCAAATCTCTACGGATTAAATCCCGCAAACTTGGAATCAATTCCAATCAAAGGGAATGATTTTAAAAAAGAATAGAGGTTTTTTGTTATTGGATCCGTACGAAGTACAAAGGTCCTATACGTACAATTTTAATGTAACATGGGGTAGATCGAGGTGGCAGTTGGGGGATGCATTTATTATCGTCTAAATATGACGAATCAACAATAAAAAAAATGTCCGTCGGTCCGTCTCCACTTTTTTTCCAAACGGCTCAAACGATCACCCTAAACAGTGGAATTGACGAAATTGAGTTCTTGGCCAAATACGAAAACAGTTTTTCGTGTTTATTTTCTTAACTGTCAAAGGCAAAGTTGTAGAGAATGAAATTTTAGAGAACACGTGTTTCAGGGATTTGGGTAAAAATGCCCGAATCCTGGTATATGACCGCTTCTAGAATTGGGGGGATGACCCATATCTCTAGAACTATAAGAGGAGCAACTATAAGGTTACAACAAAATTTTAGAGAACACGTGTTTCAGGGTTTTAGGGGAAAATTGCCTAATCATTGGATATAACCATTTCTAGATTTGGGTCATTTCTATGTATCTTTGAAATACTAATAGTTATAAAAGAACATAAAACGTTGGATTGTTTGCTTATTACTATATTAAGAAGATACGTTCGAGTCTTTTTGCAAGATTTATTCTATTTGATATAGAGGTGAGCGGCCATTTTTCGAAACCCGACCCGGACCGAACCCGACCCGGACCGAACCCGACCCGATAAAGTTTTTCAAAACCCGAAACCCGAATTGTTTCTAAACCCGACCCGATTAAAATTTTCGAAACCCGAACTGTTTCAAAACCCGACCCAGACACTCAAGTTTTTCGAAACTCACAACTCAAATTACTTCGAAACAAAAATTATTTCAAGGCCCGACGTCTGCATTCTTCACGGACCTTAGACTAAAGCAAAATTCGTGCAATGTAAGATGATAAAATTTAGACGAGTTTTGTAAAATATAAAAAGTCAATAAAGGATCAGGACCCGAATAAAATGATACAACAACCCGACCCGGACCGAACCCGACCCGGACCGAACCCGACCCGATAAAATTTTTCGAAACCCGAAACCCAAACTGTTTCCAAACCCGGCCCGGACCGAACCCGACCCGATAAAATTTTTCGAAACCCGAAACCCATGAACCCGAAAAAAACAATTCGGGTTCGGGTTCGGATCGGGTTTTTCGAAGTTTCGGGCAACCCGCTCATCTCTAATTTGCCACATCTATTCTGTTTGTCACATCTATTCCGATACGTTCGGGTGTTTGGTTATGTTTTATGATATTTTTGATAAAGTTATTTCAGGAATTTTCTTTAAATTTTACTTTAAATTTAGCTTATTAGACTAATTATTGCGATTTTCTTTGAACAATTTGTGAAATCAGAAAATTCTTTTGGAAAAGCTTGGATATAATAGACAGAGTTTCTAAGAGTCGTATAAGCATAGGCTCATACGTTGCGACGCGTCAGTTTTTATATCGCTTTTGGTGACTGAAAGGATTTCGACGCACAACATACGGTGTTTTACAACAGTATGAACCGCACTCCACAGCCTCCAAAAAATTAGCATAGGACGTTTGTAGCCATGTAGTTAATAAGGTTTCTATTCTACAAATGACAATCGACCAAGTAATAAAGTCTGCATTGAAGGTGCTGATATAGAATTGAATAATAAAGTACTTTATTTAGGATTAATGCTAGATCCTAAACTGAAATATCATGCACACATATACATATTATCGAAATGCAACAAGTTAGTCCATTGGTTGTACCCACTAATATATCGAAAATCGAAGCTTTCATTCGCCAACAAGATCCTTCTCTATAAAACGATTTTTCGTCCCAGTATATCGTTTACAGCGCCAGTATGGATGAACTGTGCTTTGACTCATAAAGAAAGACTACAAACACTAAGATAATGCGCTCCCACAACTGAAATTCATCAATCCGCTGCAATAGAGATGCTTGAAGTGTTCTTGGAGAAAGTAAATAGCGATTTTAAGGTTGCCTTGTGAGTATTAACTCGGTCAACTCCGACATAAACTCACTGATATATGCGCTTCCCTTCCCATAAGGAGTAAACAGTGCGATTTCTTTACTATTAGGTGACAACCCAATAGCGCAGTGTGTTAGACTCGCCGACATAGCCGCATAAATTAATGTAATAGCAACACCAGTCAGAATAAAGTAGTTATAGGTGAAAAATATCACTCAGCTCCATGGCACGAAGTCCGGAGTTAGGCAGGAAGGAAAAATTCTTCATCAGTGAACATTTGTCGATTCGTTTTGTGATACAATGACAGTTATCTGACGCTGGCCGTTCATATACGCAAGGTTGTTTGTGTATGTTTTTCAGAATGTTTTATGATGGATGACGATTGAAGCCTGATACAAAATTATTGTCAGCTACCGAAAAAATTATGTTAGCTGATGCTTAATGCGTTTTTGTAGCCGTGGTATTTATAGCGCACGACTGTTGCTGTGTGAGGTTGCCTATGCTCCCTTCGACATTAGGCTTCAGTTCCTCTCAAAAGAGTTTTTGGATAACCAAAAAGCCGTTAGAGTCTTCCGTGCTTTATCCTTATCGTGAGCATTCCAGTTGAGCTTACTGTTGAGCTTACTGTCAATCGTCACTCCCACGTATTTCACATGAGGCTCATTCTACTTCTACGTTCTCAGGTCATATTTCTAAGAACTTGATTCTTCGAAACAAAAAAATTCTCAGAAATGTGACCTGGGAACGTAGAATGAGCCATGTTCAACCAGTTCTATTGTCTCGTTAAAGAGGCTGATCTTACCCATGAGATCCGACCCTGTGCGCTTTCTGCTGAATTGCAGCTGATCGGTCTTGGTTCGCTCTCCTTAAACCCATTCTCACTCTCAAACCCACTCTCAATGCAGTTCTCACCCGATCTCCCAGCGAGATTTCGAACTTCCCACTGACTAGAATGATCAGATCATCCTTGCGAATTATTGTAGAGAGAATTCCTCCTTGTGGACACCAACCCTAAGATTCACCTCACTACCGCACACATTCGCCTCAACTGTTCTGTCCCAGAGCATGCTACTTATTCGTATCGCTATCACACGTCCCACTCCCATCTCCACCAGCGCCTGGCGCATAACGTCAAAATTCTTGTTGTCGAAGGCATTCCAAACAGACCATACTGTGGATTTATGAAGCAGTGGTGAGACCTATGATCACCCACGGCTGCGTCATTTGGTGGCCTAGGCTCGAAGTAGAGACCGCGAGAAAGGAGTTGAGCGAAATTCAAAGACTGATTTGCATCTGCATGATCGGAGCTATGAAAACAACAGCAACGATAGCCATGGAAGCACTGCTGTATATTGAACCATCCAAACGATCATCAAGGCGAGAGCATTCACAACTGCGGACAGACTCTTACTTTGGATGAGGACCTTTGTTAAGACACTACGAGGCTGTCATACCGGATAGACTAGACTGGCTGAAAGGTTGGCCAGATAGTCAGTCCACGGATGAACTCATTTGCTTCACAGATGGATCAAAAAACTCTAATGGAGTGGGGGCTGGGGTATTAACCCTGGAACCTATGACAGAAGAGAGCTTCCACTTAGGAAGTCTCGCCAGTATGCTTCAGACAGAAACGTTCGCAGAGATGGAAGGATTGCATTGAGACCGGAAACGGTAGGCGAAAGAGTCTCAATCATTTCCTACAGCGAAGAAATGATCAGAGCGATAATGTCGCCTGTAACCACATCCAAATTAATGAAGGAGTTCAAAAGCACACTGAACCAGCTGTACCGGAGTAATCGGGTGACGGTTGCTTGGGTGCCGGGGCACTCTGGAATAGATGGAAGTGAGAGAGCGGATGAACTGGCAAAGCTGGGTGCTACACCTGCTCAATGTGGACTCGAACCGTTCATTCCTATACCACAGTCAGAATGTGACAAGGCTGTAAAGGAATGGGTGCGTTCAGAGGGAATAAAGCGTTGGCGTCAATATGGTGGGGCAAGGCACACAAAGCAGTTCCTACCAATGCCCGACTGCAAATGGACAAATGCACTGCTGAACATGGACCGGAGTCGCATAAGAAGAGTAGTGGGAGCGATTACCGGGCACTGTGGGCTAAGCAGTCATTTGTCAAAGATGGGAATCGTTAGCGATCCCGCATGTGACTTTGGTCTCGGGAACGAAACCGGATATCACGTAATTTGTGAGTGTCCAAAGTTTTCTCAACTGACACTCAGGACTATGGGTGGTCATGTGATCAGGCCTCTGGATGTACTAAAGCTGGGACCAATTGTCCTCGACAAGTTCCTCGCTGGCCTACCAGTACCAGAAGGATTTACGTGATGAACGAGAAAGGAACAAAGGATCAGCAGATCTGTGTTTCATGATCCAGTAGTGAGTCGTCCCAACCTGATAAATCTAAAAAAAAATCCCAAACAGACAAAAGGACAGAACTTCGTCCCTGATAATGATCTATCAGCCGGTCTAACGTCTTCAAGACAATCGTACAAAACAGGTACACAAATAACTCTTTCGAAATGTAAATTAAAGCAACAATAAAAGTACATGAAAATACTAAAATGTAAACACACCATCATAAATCGTTATAAATTAAAATTTAGATTACGTTTCACTTACATTCGGTGAACCCTTCACGACCTAAAATGTGTTAAATTTTTGGTATCATTTTCAAAGGGCTCGCAGGCTCGCCCTAGTAGTTAGGTACACTTTTTATACGATTTGTTTTACCTATTTATCTTGAGAAACGCTGAAATTTACAAATAAATTCATACCAACTGCTTGTATACGCATCAGAAATAGCCGATTCTCGAAACTTTTAGGGTGCCCCTCGTAATTGCAAAATTCAATAAATATAGATTGTTGGTGGTGTTGCAGAGTAGCCAAGTCGGGGAAGTCATGCTGGTGCCAAAAAATTATACCGCACAAAAAACTCTTACAGAGGTTGTGTGACGCAAGTTGTGAAAGAAGAAAAGTGTGACGCATTAAGCATCTAAGGTAAAACTATTTTCTTCCAATTATAAAAGTTCTGAAATCAGAGGGAGGTAACGCATTAAGCTTCGATTCGCAAAAAAAAAAAATTAACAAAATTACGTTGAGTTCAAAAAATTGCGTCACAAATGCCAGACCCAGCGACGAAATAATTTTTCTGTACTTTCAGTTTTTACGCTGCAAAAATTTGACTTTTATTTCTTATTACTCCGTTTAGGTTAAATTTAAATTATAAAATAAATTGAAACTTTTACCGGATAGCAAATTGTCATATGTTCTTAGTAAAGGTTTCAACTTATTTAGCATTGAACTTATGGTCACTTATAGTCACTTAATTTATTTTTTCCTTCGATTGAGTTCAATTGACGTATGGTTTTAGAGTCGATCCCTACAACTTCGGCGCCGACGTTCGTGATTGCGTTCGGCTGCATAGAAAACATTTTTTCTTTGATCGGAATGTTTATGTTACCTAATCCAGTCGATGATCCACTGAAATACAAAATTTCCGTAAAAATGTCGTTCCAATTGTTGTCGATCAAAAGTTTATTACCCGTTAAGGATAATTGGTAATCCAGACATCGATATGACCGTTTCGCCTACTCTTGGATAACGTAACAACGGACAGATCCGTTCGAAATTTAGATCTAGATGCACGACCGCTAAAAGAATTCACGAGGCTTAAAGAGCAAGCCGACATAACAGATGAATTGATCTTCCCGTTCGCCAGCTGATTTACTGCGACGCTTCCCTTTCGTTTCTCTTATTTTAGATTTTGCAGCTCTTGATGAACGATTACTTGACTCTCAGAGAATTCGTTGTTGAGTAAACCCAACTATGAAAATTCATTAGAAACTTTTAGAATCTCTACGCAAACTTGGAATCAATCTTAGGATGCAACTCATTACGTATTACTTCTTACGACGAACGTGTTAGCTTTTATTTGAATTATTTTGTCATTGATATGACGCTCAGATATTAACACATCTAGAACAGTTGTGTTATGCAGATAATTAGAAGACATTAACAAATGTTATATAAGAGCTTACACGTTCATATTTAAAACAATACGTAATGAGTTGTATCCTAAGATACTTGACTCTGTAACGTAACCTATTTATCGGTCGGTTCGCGATTTACAAATAACATTGACCCAACGAATGTGAAGAAACAGACGAACGTAGCACCGCGAAGAGAATTTTAAGGAAAGAAACCACGAAAACCAACACAACAATTAGAGTGAATAATAAAGCAATGAGCTAAGCGAAAGCATTTCTAGTAAAATGTTAAAGTCTTTCACATGCATACGTACCGTCATCAACAAATTTGCCAGCAATACTTCCATTGACCTCATCTGGTAACGCTTCGAAATCGGCTGTTTTTAATTTCAACCATTGAGCAAGTGTCATTTCCATTTCTTCATCGTTTATACCGCAACGAAATTGATTTCTTCTTTTCGCCCCTGCCATATACTAATTTTGTTTCGCTGATTGTGAATTCGTAGCACTTCCTCTTCCATGCTTTTGCAACTTCATCTTCATTGTTTCGAGGTCTTTTGTTATTTGCGGCATTTTTTATTGATAATAAACTTAAAAAAAACGAAAAAATTGATTGGTCGCTGTGTTATTGCACAAATGCAAAATAAATTAAAGTCGTCTGAAGTCCGATAAAAAAAATAATTAATAGAAATTGACTGATAAAATACGAAACCGATAAATGACGCAAATTTCACAAATCTTTCTTTTATAACCGACCGTTTCTGAATGTATGTTTCAATGGTTAACCAGATGTGGCATGGCGCTAATTCCAATTTACGAATTCGAAAACTGACGAGTCCATCGCCGCAGTGGACACAGATCCATCTGGTTATCATTTCTCTGACCAGACAATCTTATTTAAAATTAATTAATGCGAAACAGTTCACATTATATAAACACCACGACTACAAAAATGTACATCGAATTTACACAGATTTTTTGGAGTTTTTGAAGTTCGTCTACATTTTATACATCGACAAATTATGCCGCATGGCCGAATCGAGTTACAAATCGATTGTTTTTTCTTCTGCAATAATGAATAAACGCTTTTAGTGCGCCTTCAATTTAAAACTTTTATGCGTTCGTTACGATGCGGTAAAAACGGCTTAGCTCAGTGGTAACATACTTCCTTTCCACCAAGAAAATCCGGGTTCAATCCTGGTGGAGACAAATTCTGTATAGGATTTTTCTTATGTATCATGAAAGTAACGTTCCTAGGCGCACACCCAGGCTTCATAATTTGGGTAATCGTGAATGCCGCAACGAATCGTACATAGAAGAATGACAAATATGAAGTCACCCATATTCGATGAATTCTGTGTACAAATATCTGAGTCTGACTTTGAACGGAAATATAATTAGCACCAGAAGAAATCCTCTAATGGTAAAATGCCAGCTACCGTTAGGCGTGGTTCAGAATTCACGTTAAGCATGTGGTCCAAAAAACACATTGATGGGGCGAACCGGCATTATAAGCCCTACTAGTTTCCGCCCTAGTACATCATAAATAAAATGATCACAACGAAAACCTCTTAAAAGGTAGAGTGTGACGCAGTCCGTAAGTGAAATTGACGGACTGCGTCACACTCTACCTTTTAAGAGGTTTTTGTGGTGATATCAGTCGTTTTGGAAGTTTTCAGTTGTTATAACTAAAATTCATGTGAAAAATTTTCTATTTTTTGAAAAGAAAGTTTTCTTAGAAAAAAAATTTCTACGAAAAAAATCTTCTCAGAAAAAAATTTTCTCCGAAAAAATTTGTCTTCGAAAAAAAATGTCTCCGAAATTTTTTTTCTAATATAAAAGTGTTTCTCCAAAAAACCTTTTTTTCCAAAAAAATTTTTTTTTTTCCCCAACAAAATTGTCTACAAAAAATTCTCCAAAAAAATTTAAAAAAAATTTCTCCAAAAAATCTTTGTCCAAAAAAATTTTCTCCAAAAAAAACTTTTCTCCAAAAAGATTTTTTTCCAAAAAAAATTTTCTCCGAAGAAAATTTTTCTCCAACTCCTTCGGCTACCATCGGAAACTTCGTGTCACCTTCGGCTTTGTGTCACGAATTCTTCTCACTCACTGATTTATATAACTTTCCTGAAAAAACCAACTGTCTGGGTATTCTTATTTAGAATTTACAAAAAATCCAAGATGGCGTCACTTTGACAATTGGCAGCCATTTTCTTAAAATGCTAAAAAATTCTCCTGACCAAATTCTATAACTTTCTAGAAGAAACCAACTCTCTAAGTAATGTTATTCCGGAGCTAAAATTCGAAAACGGACGAGCATAAACGAAAATCCAAGATGGTGCCGCAATGACAGCTGGCAACCATTTTCTTATAATCCCAAAAAATTCTCCTGATGAAACTCGACAACTTTCTAGAAGAAACCATCTCTCTAAGTATTGTCATTCCGAAGCTAAAATTCGAAAACCGAAAAAAACCTAATTTATAGCTTGGGTCAATTCAAGATGGCGCCAGTTTGACCGCTGGCAGCCATTTTCTTATAATACCAAAAAATTTTCCTGACCAAACTCTATAACTTTCTCGAAGAAACCAACTCTCTAGCTATTGTCACTCCGGAGGTAAAATTCGAAAACTCCGAGCATTACCTAAAAAACCCTCAAAATTGACCACTGTTCCACATGGCACGGCTTTTCCAGAATTTTCCCGGCCGAGACTGACGTTCCCTGAAAATTTCAGTAAGATCGGCTCATCGGCTGTCTAGGGAGGGGGTCAGCTACCGTTGCGGGCATGATTAGGGAAGTTTGAATCTAGTGTTCAATACATTACAGCGCAAAAATTTTTGATTTGGCACCAGGCTGCCCTCTATGTGACCTTGAACAATGAAAAAGAAGACAGCCGGGTGCCAAAAATTGAAGAATATCACTTCGCAACAATGATGAAAATTGAAGATGAAAATTGATGCGTTGTGAAGCATTCGTCAATGCCGTCATAGTGTAATTCTTCAATTTTTGGCACCCGGCTGCCTACTCTCTGCCGTCGAGACCATGATAAAGTACGCAGCCTGGTGTCAAATTGAAAATTATTGGCTTTAACATTGCCTTCCATCATTTTCTGATCCCAGGCTTCCTAGCCGAAAATGTAGTGTTCCACTTGTTGCAACTTTTTGAAGGCTGCGTACTTCGTATTCAAGATCCAGTAGATCCAGTAGATCCTCATGTACTTGAGGAAGGATTATTCTAGTGTATGAAAGACTATAATTGCTGAATGTAATGGAGATTCTCAGTAGAAATGTAACAAAGTGCGCCATCAATATGCGGAACTTCACTTCAAATCAATATACCTCTAAATTTTTCGGCAAAGAGAAAACTTCAGTGCCCTAAGGACACCGGGCGATACTTGTAAATCACAATTTTCTTCAGGTTTCTAACAGTTGATATGAAATGTAAAATAAAAAAAAATCAAGTTTTCGAAAAGTTTTGTAACTTTTTAGCATACAAACACATTGATGTCGCCGCAGTACAACAGTTGAGTGCTAGAACGAAACAAAATGATCGTAGCTTTTCATATCTTTGACTATTAGCGAGAAATATCGGAATTTCTGTGGTGTTGAAGCGATGAGTCACTTAAACAATTTGCGTTAACATAAAAACATTAAAGTATTTAGGATAATGTCAAGTCGAGCACGGATTCTGCAATGTTCAACATTTTATGCAACGTCATCTAAAATTAACTCTCCCATAGCAGTGAAATTATGCGACTTGAAAATGAGCCAAATTTGGGAAGAAAATAATCCAGTTTGATTTGCGACAACATTATTTTCAATCATGTGAACGAATAACAGACGCTGACATGTTACATTTACATGTGCAGGTGTTCAACATGAAACCGAGTAAAGTATTTTGAAAGTTACACAAACGATCCATTGCATTGCATTTCCAGGATGAGTTCACATTAAGTGAAATGAATTTAAGTTACATTAAATGGTATGGTATTTGGCATAGTGTTGTGTCGATTTGAAGAATAGAAAGCTTATCAGGAGAACAATTCTTCACGAATTACATTATTTTAGTGGTTTCTTCGGGAAAGTTGAAGAGATTGGATTAATTTTTTCCTAGAAAAATTTTTTTGGAGAAGAACTTTTTTG
>CM055406.1:127396441-127410959 GCA_029228625.1 Pseudolycoriella hygida
CCAAAAAAATTTTTCTAGGAAAAAATTAATTTTCTCCGAAAACAATTTTTCTTCCAAAATAGATTGACACTAACTGATTTTATCTTATCACGAAAGTTGGGGTCACCGCCGCTAGCTGTGTGAAGTGCCGTAACTAAAAGTGTTGAAAAATTATTCCGCTGGAGGGCGAGGCATTTGGGACGCAATTTTTGTAACACAGCATACTTTTGGTTTAAAGAAAGCACTCTAATTTTTTCAGAAAATAAAACTTTGAACATAAGATTCCATTCAAACAAATTTTTGCGTACTATCAGCGATAGCGCCACCTCAAGCGATATCATTTATTTTGGAAGCGGACTTACAGACTACGTCAAACTTTACCTTTAAAGAGGTTTCTGTTGTGATTGAAATTGAAGGTGAAAATGTGAAGTCGGTTTTCTGGGAGTGGGCGCTTGGAGAACAGAGTATAAGGGTGTCTAAAAGAGCAAAAAAAATCCAGACGTAATTTGCGAATGCTCCCTGATATAACGAACCCATGTTTTCGATGTTAATATTTCTGTATGAAAAACATAGCAAGTCTACGTTTATGAAACATGTTTCGACATGAGTAGAAATTGTTATGTACACAGTATATTTTGTGACTCACCGATTTTGTGTGGATAGCAAAAATGCTTAATTCCTTTGTTATTACATTTTACTGCATTTTTCGGGCTAAAAATACGCTTCGATATATAAAATACAATTTGATGTCTAGATAAAAATTGTTGTTTAGCAAGAAACTAAAGGTTTTGTCGCCGCCGAAAACCAGAAACCATCCATTTGGAAAATACATTTTCCCCACATAGTAGCAAAGCTTTTTTTTTACTTTCTTTATTTGGATTTTATTGCCCGAAATTTTCTTCCATCCAATATCGGGTGAAAAGAAAAACTGAAAATAAAAAACAATAATGTGCAATCGATTGTAAATTTATTATTATTTTATTTTTATGCAATTTCTACTTTGAAATACTTATTTTTCATCCCGGATAAATTGCAATTTTGTGGTTTGCTTGCCAGTTTTGCCTGAACATGATATTCAATAAGTTGATTAAAAGGCAAAAGGAATGCAGTTCGTTTTAACGGTTGGTTTTGTAGGTTCTTTTGTGTGGAAATTTTATGCCTGTGATTTTAGTAAAACATTACATCAGTCACTGAATGTCGGTTGATTTGTAACAATAGTTGTCACAATTAGGAGCTAGAAAGGTTTCGATATTCTCACTTCAACGACAATTCAAATAGTGCGCACGCTTTTTTGGTGGCATGGGGGTTTGAGAAAAGCGTGCTCTCCATTCATTTCGAATTTTTTTTCCACGTATTTTTCGGAGGAAGGGGGAGGGGGTCTAAAATCCGTTTTTTTCAGCGTGCGCACTATTTGAATGACCTTTAACAATGTTTGAATTTTCAGACTCCTTGCTCTCACGTCCATAAAAGGCCGATTATAAAGGATACCACGCAAGAGGGGTCTAAAACAGCAGATTTTTGCGTGACACCCTTCATGAACGTCCCCTAAGAGTTTACCACGACGCGACGGACGTTTGTAACCAGTCGAATTTCAACCGGGGAGTTTTTCGTTTTAATGTTGTCTAAAATGAGAGAAACTTTTCACTTTTTTCATGACTCAGGCTACGATAGTTGTTTGTTTCCATTTCTCCAATGATGAGATTTTTTGTGTTGTGTTGTAGGGAAAATAAAGGAAAGGAAATCTCGCGAAATTACATTAATTTTTATCCCTTACGACGGATTCACCTACTCCTACATCCCTATCCTACCCGTGGTAACACCTGTTATAGTGAGCAACCCGCATGAACGATCAGGTAACCAACCCTGGTGTAGTAGTGTGGGTCACTTAGCATAAGGATGGGGGGCTGTCTTCGGGTAGTACCTTAACGTCACGTATAGGAAGGGACGAAGGCAGCTAGGCGCTATCAAGATGGGGTGACGACTTAGTATGGTGGCGGATGATCTCATCGACAAAAGACAACGGCAGCATACACAGCACTAGTCAGTTGGGCTACCGTCACAAAACAAAATTGGTCCTCCGATGAATAGGGGGTTGGAGTCGAGGATTGCGACCTGGCTCTGGAAAGCAGGAGAAGAAAGAGACAATATGCGGTCTCATTCGGATGCTTTGAGGATTTCGGCAACGACTCGGAAACGTATAAAGGATATGAGAATTGGAACATGGAGTGTGAGATGTCAGACTCACAGAATTGTAGGATTAACGAAACTGACAAATGAACTGAAGAAGACCAAAATCGACTTTGCAGCTATTAAAGAGAGCGGCTATAATAAAGGCTCACAAATTTCCCGCTATAACGGCTGCATCACCTTTCATAGCAGCAAAAGTCGAGACCATGTACTTGGTACTGCCTTCCTGGTAGCTAGAAAATTTGAACACCTGGTTCTAAACTTCTGAAAGGTCAACGAGCGATTATGCGTGCTACGAATTAAAGGCCGTTTTGAGAACTAGTTAATGTACACGCGCCAAATAGTGAATCGTCAGACATAGTCAAGGACGCATATTATGAACTGCTCGCAAATATCTACGATGAACTACCGGCACACGACATCAAAATCGTTTTGGGAGATTTGAACGCCATAGTGGGTAAAGAGGAAGTGTTCAGACCAACAATTGGAAGATAGAGTCTGCATGATGAAACGAATGAAAACGGACAGCGCATGATTTATTTCGCGACTGAAAGAAACCTTGTAGTGAAAAGTACCTTCCACCAACATAAAATCAGACATCTAGCTACCTGGAAGCACCCCAATGACAACTTGTCACGTAATCAAATCGACCACCTATTGATTAGCGGAAGACACCTCACTGATGTAATTGATGTCAAAACTTGCTGTAGAGCAAATGTCGACTCTGATCACTATCTTGTGGTGTCAACACTGCGATCACATCTTGCCCGGTTTCATAATGGCCAACGAGAAACTGTGAGGCGTTTTGCAGTGGACAAACTAAGAGATGCACAGATAGCGGCGACATATGCTGAAAACATTATCACAAAGCTTCAACAAGCTCAACCAGATGATACTCCTATCGACTGTCAATCGGTCAGTGAAATAATCAAACAAGAATCGACCAACACCTTAGGATATCAGAGCCCTAATGACTTCAATACCTGGTTCAATGCGGAGTGTGCTGATGTTACAGAACGTAAAAACGCTGCGCGATTTAGAAAGGAAACTGCAAGAACGTGAGAACAGAGAGTGACTGCAGATGCGAGATACAAAGAACTGAGGAAGGAGGAAAAACGTTTGCACCGGCGCAAAAAGAGAGCTCGAAGATAGGACGCTATCATTAGCTAGAGAGATTGTGTAGCGCAAAAGAGTCACGAAAGTTCTACAAATGTATAAACAATCAAAGGAAAGGATTCAACCCCCGAATAATCATCTGCAAAGCAGGAAACGGAACGTTGCTTACTGCAAAACATGATGTCTTGGAGGGATTCAAAGAGCATTATGATGCATTGTACAACGGGGATGATGATGTCACTGATGATAGCGATGTTTCCTTTCTTGACGACGACGGTCGTATCGTAGCAGCGCCAACAATGGAGGAAGTCTCAGCAGCAATTACCTCACTCAAAACAACAATCTTCCGGTCCCGAGAATATTCCAGCGGAACCACTGAAGATGGGTGGTGAGGAATTGTCAAAAGTGATGTATGATTTAGTAAAACGAATATGGAACACAGAAAACTTACCTGGCGAGTGGTTAGAGGGTGCCATTTTCCTCTACACAAGAAAGGCCATAAAACCGAATGCGAAAACTGCCGTGGAATCGCCTTGCTGAACACGACTTACAAAGTTTTTGCGCGAGTGCTATTTGAAAGACTAAATCCGCTAGCTGAGAGTGTCACTTGGGATTATCAAGGCGGAGTCAGACGAGATCGTTCAACAACTGATCGGATATAGTGGCAGTGGTGAAAGTCCAAAGGCTGAGGTGGGCGGGGCATTTAGCACGCATGGGCAGAAAGCCAAGGCCCACAAGTGGCTGTAGCGCCCAAAAAATAAAAGTAAGTACGACGGACGATGACGACGTAGGGAATCATCCGCGAAGCATAGTAGGTGGTTGTTTGTTTATGTTAACAAAAAATTCAATCAAAGGATACAAGTCATTACGTATTACTTTTACTATGAACGTGTAAGCTCTTGTTTGAATTATTTTGTCATTGACATGACGCTCAGACATTAACACATGTAGAACAGTTGCGTTATGGAGATAATAAGAAGAGATCATAAATTCAATCATTTACTGAAAATGTGATAATAACAGATTAGTTGTATGTTTGCCCTGATTCAGCTATGAAAACTTTGATTGTTCAACTGGTCCCATGAAAAATGAATGGACGGCGCCACTAATAGTGAGGACAGTATTATCATATTATTTTGAATTAGTCATAGATGAGAATCTGCAAAAGATTGGGATGGGTCGGAAATAATTGGGGCGGATTAGACGAAGGTGAAAATTTGTTTGAAAACTTTTTTACATTTTTTTACGAATATTTATGGGTACACAAGACACAGGTCTTTCACACTGCTGCTTCGAATGGGGATTTCAAGATTGCCTTTTCGGCAATATCCAACATAATTAAACAAAGATGTAATCAGTAATTGTGTACACCAAGACGTATTTATGTATACAGTGCCCGGAAGGCATCACTGATAGCTCTCCATTTTCGTGACAGAAGGAATGTACGCAAATTTTTTCTTAATTATTATTACTTAGACTCGCAGTCGTAGGTACACATAGAGACAAATGAATTTCAAATAAAAAAATGCAAACAAAATTCTATATATTTTTCAAAAAAATGTACAGGAAAATTCCTCTTAATTGAAGTTTACATTTGTTGATCAAAGAACTAAGTCTGCTGGGGTGTATACAACAAAATAATAAGTCTTTCGAGAAATTCATTAAATTAAAAAAGTTACAAATTTACAAAGAAATCTAAACTATGTTTTCATCACGGCGTGGCGAGGGAATACCTTTATTTCAGCAAACGTATTGTTGGAAAATTGAACATGAAAATGATAAAGTAATGTAAGGAATCGTTCATTTCTTTCCATTGTAATTGCAACTCACAATAGCGAAAATTGTGTTTGTATTCAGGTCAGGAGGTCAACAATGACAATTGCACCTGTGAATCAAAATTTTCGTCATTCCATACCAGAGAGCTACTATTTTTGATGAACTTACGTTAGTAAGCACTCTGTTACATACCAGCTACCAGCATATATTAGAGCCATTGACAGTATCTTATTAACGCCCTCATGAAAATTGTGTTGCAATGTGAGACACAATGGATTAAGTCATTAGTTAAGCGACATCTGCTTTATGTTTTCAACCTTCCTGTCCGTCCATCTGTACGGTGCACAATTATGACGTCACAAAAATCACGTCACAAATATGACTTCACAAAAAATGACGTTACAAATATGACGTCATGAAAATAACGTCACATATATGATGTTACAAAAATGACGTCACAAATATGACGTAATAAAGTGATGACACAAAAATGGTGTCACAAATACAACGTAAGAAAAATGACGTTAAAAATACGATGTTTAGTGTCAGTGTTTAGTTTAGTGTTTTAGCTTATCATTCTTCTCCTTCTCTACTCCGTGTGTGCACTCATCACAGAAATGGTTTCGTTTGCAATGAATAAAAACAGTATGTATTTGATTTATACTTGGTGGCGATGATGCAAAATTAAATTTTCTTTGATTTTTCTTTGCTTATCGATCCCAGGAAAACTAGAAGTCGGTTTACTATATTTCACCAACCGTACGTTTCGTTAGTTTTATTGCAACATCTTCAGCTTTCGTTTAAATACCTTGAGGATGTTGCTATTGCTTGGGTAATTGAAACACTTTTTTATTGGCCGTACGAAGTTCCTATACGTTTACTACAAACAATTTTAATGTAACATGGGGTAGAACGAGGTGGCAGTTGGGGGAAGCATTTATTATCGTCTAGATATGACGAATCAACAATAAAAAAAAATGTCCGTCCGTCTCCAAACGGCTCAACCGATCACCCTAAACTTTTTTGTCCTGAAAGATGCATGCCTCCCATGATTCAAGTTTAAAGGTGAGCAAAATCGATCGAGCGGTTCCGGAGATATGGTCGGGGAAGTGACCAAAAACATGGTTTTTCGAGGGTCAGTGAAGCTTTTTCGCAAATATCTCAGCAAGTATAGCACGGAAATTGCTCATGTTGGTGTCAAATGAAAGGATTTGATGTCAGAAAATTGGGAAGAAAAATTTCTTGGGGGGAACTGGAATAACCCCCACTATTTTTATCGCCCACCCAAGGCATTGCACTGTTAGTTTTTATCGCCCACAGATATCCAGAGAAATTGTCAAAAAAATGAATTGTGTTAGTGGGCGATAATCCAAACGTAGACATGTCTTGCTAATTTTTATTGCCCACGTGGGCGATAAAAATTTTGAAGACATGTCCACGTTTGGACTATCGCCCACTAACAAATGTATGTGGGCGGTAAAAATTAGCAAGACATGTGTTTTGTAAGTAACTGTACTTCCTCTACGGAATATCCATAGAGATGAATTTAACTCGATGGTAAGTACACTGGTACACCAAACGTTCTCATTGCTCAAAATATCTTAATAAATATCTTAATGAACCTATAATAATCCCCATACTTTTTCGAAATTTTGATGTAAATGACAAAATCAAATTGTTCCTAATCAACCCTTTCTTGTTTTTGTATCGATGTATATCATGAGCAAAAAATTTCGTTTACGAAATTTTGTTTTACGATACTATCTGGGACCAACTGCGAGTCTCAAAATCAATTCGATTACGCGACTTTCAGACGACCTCACCTGGTCTCATCCCTTCATCTCATCTCCTCACCTAGTCGTTAAAAAATGAAATGAAAAGTCACAAAAAACTATGTAGCTAACAAAGCTTCCTAGCTTTCCTTTTACGAAATGTCAAGAAAAACTTGGTGGCTAACGAAGTTAGGAAACTTTTCCTTTTACGAAATATTACAAGAAACTGGGTGGCTAACAAAAATAGTGAGATTTTCCTTTTACGAAATGTCAGAAAAAATTTGGTGACTAACGAACTCGGGAATTTGCGCTTTAACGAAAACGCAATAAAAACATGGTGGCTGACGAAGCTAGGAAACTTTTCCTTTTCCGAAATGTTACAAAAACTAGGTGGCTAACGAAACTAGGGACTTTGCGCTTTATATTTAGCAAAAGGAAAAGTCCCTTAGTTTACCAGTGTACTTACCATCGAGTTAAATTCATCTCTATGGATATTCTGTAGAGGAAGTACAGTTATATTAACACTTACAAAACACATGTCTTGCTAATTTTTATCGCCCACATACATTTGTTAGTGGGCGATAATCCAAACGTGGACATATCTTCAAAATTTTTATCGCTCACATGGGCAATAAAAATTAGCAAGACATGTCTACGTTTGGATTATCGCCCACTAACAAATGTATGGAATAATGGTGGGCAATTTTCCAAAATGGTGTAAGCTACTATTGGATTATCGCCCACTAACAAAATTCATTTTTTTTGGATATCTGTGGGCGATAAAAAATAACAGTGCAATGCCTTGAGTGGGCGATAAAAATAGTGGAGGTTATTACAGTTTTCCATTTCTTGGTCATATACGAAAACAGTTTTTCGTGTTATTTCGTTAACTATGCAATATGAAGATTCACTGTCAAAGGCAAAGTTGTAGAGAATGAAATTATAGGGCACACGTGTTTCAGGGTTTTGGGTAAAAATGCCTCTATCCTGGGATATGACCACTTCTAGAATTGGGAGGGATGATCCATATCTCTAGAACTATAAGAGATAGAAAGTTGCTTCCAAAGGCAAAGTTGTAGAGAATAAAATTTTAGGGGACACTTGTCTCAAGGTTTTGGGTAGAATTGCCCCAATCCTGGGATATGACCACTTCTAGAAATGGGAGGGATGATCCATATCTCTAGAACTATAAGAGGTACAAAATTGCTTCCAAAGGCAAAGCTGCAGAGCATAATATTTTAGCGAACACGTGTCTCAGGGTTTTTGGGTAAAAGCGAACGCGAACGCGTGTATGTGTCTTATGTAGCATCAGTTCAAGAGTGTAATGTGAGTGTATCTCTACAGTAGCATATATAATATTTTATCATATCGGTGAAACCACAACAATAACATTTTGTAAACGAAGCCTAGGTAGCCGTGCGGGTTAGAGCGTAGGATTTCAAATTTTTTCACATTCAGCGCCCGATGTTCAAATCTTGGTGGCTGCCTTTTTTCTTCAATAAAGAATTACAATGAAAAAATTTATAATTTGCACATTCTACACATTCACACATTTCATCACTTTCAGCTATTTTCTCATTGTTATAACAATAGCAAATCATCTAAAAGAGAGGAAAATAGAAAAAGAGATAAAAGAGCAAATTATAAATTTCTTCATTTTACATTTTAGACTTGTAATTCGATAGGATAATAATGATATAAAGTAAAATGAAAATCCGTAGGCAGCACCTAATACATCTCATACGCATCTCATCAAGTCACTAGAAATACTTTGATAGAATGAATGAATGAAGCTGGTGGCACACCAAAGGCATCGGCGGCCTCGGAATAAGACCAAAATCAAAATTACCTATTTAGAAGCACACGGTAAGTGCAAATATTTACTTCATGAGTATTGAGCGTGAGCATCCATTACGAACAGGTTTGTGTCTTATCTATGAAGGCTAATTACAACGTAAACGGTTGTACACTAAAGTGACATCAATGAAGTAAATTATTACTAAATATTTTTTGAGCTTTTTATTGCCTCAATAATCTAATGTATCGATACTGATATCAATCTTCTTCCTTTCACTCTTTGAACGGTAGACATAATAAATAAATCATTACCGAGTAGATTTTAATAGGTCGGTGAAGATATTTCGGTCGAAGGGGCCATCGATAATATTTTTAGGTAAGGAAACAATTCTTATACGTTGCACAGTTACAAGGTTTATTTTTGTTTGTGTATTTATACGGAATACGTGTGGTGTAATTACTTAACAAGTATCTAATGCCGTATCAAATTGGTGAAATAAAACCGTAATTTAGATGATATATGAACGCTACACTCGGTATGATAAAGCAAGTTGTATAAATTGTTCGTTGTATTTATTTTGGGGCTGACTATTTACATGTAAAGGAAATTAATATTTATAAGCAAAGATTGTTAGACATGAGACATCAATCCAATTATTTGTGACATGATATTCAAAGCTAAAGTAATAACGTTTTATACAATCCTGAAAGAGAACAGATTTTTCCGTGATCTGTTTCCGAGAACTTTCACGTTGTTGAAAAAGTTGTTTCTGTCAAAACTTAAAAGTTATTTCTGGGTTTCATTTTAAGATGAATCCAGTGTGACGCCATGGCGGCAGTTCATTGTGGAAATGTCAAAGGTTACTTTTGAAATCACCCCCAATTTCACACGTAGCAAGTAACAATGCTCTCAACTTTCAAACGGAGAAATGATACATGGTACAATGATACACTGGTACATACGCCTGGTAGATGGAAGGAACCTGTGAATGACGGAGAGGCTTCTCTCAGCTCGATTCTTTCATATATAAACCAGCTGCCATCCTTTGTGTTCGTTCTAGCTGCCCGCAGGCAGACGTACCAACTTATCATTTCTTTGTTTTCAAAGAATAGACCGTGTCATGTCGGCGTCTTGTCACCGAACCTCAATTGGTGACATCTATGCCTTTCATAGCTGAAGTTAACGTCTCAACGTAGAACTGCTCCCTTTTCTCAAGTGGCGTCATCCATGCTTCCATAGCTAAATACGGACAAACATAAAACTAATGACACAATTTATAGATGTGTTACATACGTGTCTTGTCAACGAACCTCAAGTGGTGTTTTTTTCACAGCTGAATTAACGTCTCAACATAGAACTACTCCCTTTTCTCAAGTGACGTCATCCATGCTTCAACAGCTCAATACGGACAAACATAAAACTAGTGACTCAATCTATAGAACACCGAATAAAAACGTCAAAATTTCAGCTAACTTCATATTACATGAATGTTCTGTTCAATTCTTTTGATTTAATTGAAATTAATTACGCGTGATATGAAGGGTTAACATTGACTTTTAAACAATGAGCTGTCAGCCTGGTGAGTGGCGCAGACTGTGAGTTAGTGATGCCTACGAGCTGCATTACTGTCATAGACAAGATATACAAAGAAAAATTTCTCCACAAGACATTTTGTTTTATTCAGATTGTTTATAGTCAAACTGGGATTGCTGGGATGGTGCCAACGAAATCATGAAGAAGCATTATAAATTTTTGCCTCTGAATATATGTTTCACTTTCGTCTAAAATAAATTTCGCCTGTGGCGCTTTCTCTCTTTTTCGGTTTTTTATTAGCCTCGTGTTTTTGTTGGAACAGACCAAATTTTACTCAAAAGATAATGTTGATAAATTTTATTCATTCACGATGCATGGGAGATTGAGAATTTAATTTCTACATTACCCGTATGAACTTTTTCAGTTTACGTTACGTTACAATTATTCTCAATTATGTATTGCTCATTACTTGATTAAGTACTCACACCAATACAGTGCCGCACATATTGTTAAAAGTATCACCTGTGACATAACTTGATTTCTGAGTTGAATTCATGGAATTTTGTGTATTCGCAGAATCGAGTATACCAGAAAACTTAGCGATTGAAACGATGAATATCGGGAATCCGGCGCGAAGAAGAATGATGATTGAAACGATAATGTATAAAAAAGTGAGAATTCAAAAAGTCGTTAAGAGATAAATCAAAGTTAAACATGAATTAACACCCCAACGTTTCCGTATCAAATTAATTTTATGGATTCCAAGTTTAGCTTATTCTTTTGAAACCCGCAGAAATTTCTCAAGGTTGGGAAATCCTACAGAATCTGTAAAACAATTGCAATGAACTCTGGTACCCATGGATCAAGGGTAAGAATGTTCACTTCAGCTTTGTGGGTGGCTGTCTGTGTCTACTTAAAATAAGGAAATATTCTTGAACTAGCATTGTTACCCGGGCTTCGCCTGGTATATGGATTTAAAAACCTGTAAAAATTGTTCGGCTTATACTTATACCATCATTGTTTTAAACTTCAAACAGTTATCTACATAATCAGTTTTTGAGCAAGGAAGAGTACCGTCTAAGCCAATTTTGAAGAAAAAACAGACAGTCTGCCTCGTATTCGAAGAATTCAGGTGTTTTTAGGCGCATAATTTGTCAACCAACATTAGAGCGAAAAATATTTTTGAAAATCTCATACAAAAAGTCAATTTTCCTACAAGATGTTTTTGATATTAGCCCATGAGGCCATTTCTTTAAATTCCCAAAAATGAAGTTTCACAACTGCAAACTACAAAATATTAAGTCGTGAATAAATGGGAGGGGCTTCGCTTATAATGTACACTTCTTCAAGAATTGATCAAAAACTCTAAACTTGCTGGAAATTTGTCAAAACTATGTCTTATAGCTTAAGAGAGTCACACAGAGTCACCTATTCTCAGTTCTGACCCATAATTATATACTTATATCTTTTGTGCTAGAGCCGACCAACAGACCAACCCAGAGCTATAGGTTGGACCCATCTATACTTGTAGTGGGCAACAATGTTCCGCTGAGTTTTCTTAACATCAATGCAAACAACAATGCATCAACACAACACAAAAATCTCTTCATTACAGAAATATCCATGTGTGGTCACCCTGATCGAAACTATGAAGTAGATTTTAAAACTCCTTTTGCCCAAGAATCCGTACTTAATATCCTTCAAAATTTCCTAATTTATCAAAAAACAATTTACATTTACTATCGGTTTTATAGTATCAAAATCTAAAAAACCAAAAAAAAAAATTGACATCCGCCGAACTATTTGTTCTCAGAAAAATATGTTTCCAACGAATTTCTCATTTTCTTTTGCTATGTGTTTTCCTTTAACCCTAAGGAACTCATAACAGCGAAAAGTGGAAAAATTCACACCTTATATTAGCTATGGCGAACCTTCAGAGTAGTATGACTCACGAAAACTGGAAAATTTTCAAAAAATCGTTTTGGGCAAGCAACAGCCGGACTTTTTATAATTTTTCTTTTGACCCAAGATGCTATAAATGATTGAATACGTTGATGAAAATAGGTCCAGAGTTGAAAAAAAACATTTTGCATTTCTCGACCCACCCTACTGACTACACTACCTCATTGCACCTCATTACACTTCACTGCGTTTCACTGCACCTTGATGCACCGAACTACACCTCACTGAAACTCACTACATCTTATTGTGCCTTGGTGGATCTGACTCCACCTTGATGCACTTTGGTGCAATAAGAGGGAGTAAGGTGCATCAAGGAGCAGTAAGGTGCTTTAAGGTGCACCAAGATGTACCAAGGTGCAGTGAGGTACAGTGAAATGCAGTGAGGTGCAGTAGCGTGTAGAGAGGTGCAGTGCAGTGAGGTGTAGTGAAGTGCAGTGAGGTGAAGTGAGGTGCACTGAGGTGTAGTGTAGTAAGGTGCACCAAGGTGCAGCGAGATGTACTGAGGCGCAGTGACATTTTTGATTTTATATTATAGAAGACCATCGCCGACCTATTCAAACAAAAGTTTCATCGACGACTCTTGAAATTATGTCCGCCGTGGTAGCGGAGGGCGTGACGCAGTCCACACACTCCAAAAAATAAGTCCACACACTCGAAAAACGCCATACAAAGACCTTTGAACAAGGAGCCATATATAAATGCGAACTTTTGAGTCTTCCCCATCCCCCTCAAAATTATTTTTTTAACAAAATACGTCGCAGCAGCTTTCAAACGAGACCAGACTCTTCAAATTCGGTTGGAAATGAGCTAAGATATCGATGTTTGAAAATAACATTAACATAAAAAAGTTGCTGTATAATGCTTCTAAGTCTACGAAAATTTCTTGTAAATTTTTTGGCGTGTAAGACTTGCGTTACGGCCCCTTACTACCGTGGGGCCATGATACAAGATAACATTCTATTCAAACAAAGTTTTGCGTATTATCACCTCAAACGATATCATTAATTTTGAAGGGGGTTTACGGAGTGCGTCACACTTTACCTTTAAAAAGGTTTTTGTTGTGATAGTTATTTACGTCACAAGGACAAGAGCCGAAAGTACTTTTACGAATGACGTATTAGGTTTTACATGCTTCATATTAGAGCCGAAAGTAAAAAATTTTAATTTGGAAAACTTTCGCCCCTCAAATGTGAAGCATATAAAACCGTATACCGTTAATAGTTTTCGGACACTGGACACTTCATCAGCCGATTTTGCTCATGTTCGAAGTAAAGAACATGTGGGCGCTCAGTGACAAAAATACGTGTCTTACCATTTGTACTATTTCCAATCCTCAATCGGCGTACAACCTGAATCACTGGACACCTTATACGATGCTCTCAATCATTCAATGAAAGTGTGAAAGTGACGAACATAGTAGACTGTCTAGTTGGACCCGTACGAAGTACAAAGGTCCTATAAGTTTACTACAAACAATTTTATTGTAACATGGGGTAGATCGAGGTGCGAGGTGGGGGGATGCATCTATTATCGTCTAGAGATGACGAATCAGCAATAAAAAAAATGTCCGTCTGTCTGTCCGTCTCCACTTTTTTTTCCAAACGGCTCAACCGATCAGCCCACTGAAAGGTACATGCCTCCCATGATTCAAGTTCGAAGATGAGCAAAATCGACCAAGTGGTTCCGGAGATATTGTCGAGGAAGTGACCAAAAACATGGTTTTTCGAGGGTCGGTGAAGCTTTTTTGCAAATATCTCAGCAAGTATAGCACGGAAATTCCTCATTTTGGTGTCAAATGAAAGCATTTGATGTCACAAAACTGGGAATTTTTGTAGGAATCGGTAAAGGGGTGTGGGCACTGGGACCAATAGAATGGACGAAATTGAGAATCTTGACCATATACGAAAACAGTTTTTCGTCTATATTTCCTTAACTATGCAATATGGAGATTTACTGTCAAAGGCAAAGTTGTAGAGAATTAAATTTAAGCGAACACGTGTTTCAGGGTTTTGAGGAAATATGACCCAACCCTGGTATATGGCCACTTCCATAATTGAACAGGATGACCCAAATTTCCAGAACTATGAGAGTTAGAAAGCTGGTTCCAAAGGCGAAGTTGTAGAGAATTATATTTAAGCGAACACGTGTTTCAGGGTTTTGCGGAAATATGGCCCAATCCTGGTATATGGCCACTTCCATAATTGGGCAGGATGACCCAGATCTCCAGAACTATGAGAGTTAGAACGTTGGTTCCAAAGGCGAAGTTATAGAGAACTAAATTTAAGCGAACGCGTGTTTCAGGGTTTTGGGGAAATATGGTCCAATCCTGGTATATAGCCACTTCCATAATTGGGCAGGATGACCCAGATCTCCAGAACTATGAGAGGTAGAAAGT
>CM055406.1:127411459-127444685 GCA_029228625.1 Pseudolycoriella hygida
CTCCAGAACTATGAGAGGTAGAAAGTTGCTTCCAAGGACAAAGTTGTAGACAATAAAATTTTAGATAACACGTGTTTCTGGGTTTTAGGGAAAAACGACTTAGTCCTTGGATATAAGTTTTTCTAGATTTGAATGGTCTGAGACGCACTTCGGTAGGGCCTTTGACATTACCTTGGGTAATTTCTATGGATCTTTGAAATTCCCACAGTTATAAAAGAACAGAAAACGTTGGATTGTTTGCTTATTTGTATATTTAGGTACGTTCGGGTCACTTTGCCACATCTATTCTGTTTGTCACATATATTCTGATACGTACGGGTCTTTGGTTATATTTTCATATGAATAGGTCATGTATATGGTGTCGATCTGACACACGCTACAAACCTCACAGTGAACCTGTTAATACTGAGAACCTCTTTCTACATCGCGATGCATCGTACGAGTCAAAAGTGTTTTGAGAAAGATGAATATTTGCTAGCACCAAATTAGAAGTCGGCGCTTCTAAATCAAGCTCTGTAAGTCATAGGGAGGTGCGAGAGTACGTTGATGTTTTCGATTAATCAAATCGTTGGTTGGATCTTCCTAAAGACAGTTGTTTAAATTAGAGAGTTCACATTTGGTAAAGGTTTTCTGTTACTGTATGTACACAGAATAAAAAAGTTTTTGTTTTGACCCCACAAACAACGAGGATTTCCATTTTCAACAAACTTTTATTTAAACTTTGTTGAAGCACCTCGTGTATAACAACCTGCTGTGAATATGTGAAAGCGGATAAACTTGCAATTTATGCGCTTTTAAGCTGAACAGAGGCCGCAAATATCCAGCTTCCAATCATCACTATGGTGGTGCGGCATGTTAATTCACTGAAATAATGTGGCCACACAAACTCACAGTAGATACGGCTTTGTATAAAGAAGTAACAAATCACTTGTTTTCCATTATAGTCTCTGTCTCTATACAGCAGTACTGTTGTAACTGTCGTTTGAACATTCGAGTAAATCATTCTAATTCCGATTTGTTCTGAACAGCGTTTTATACGGTCTAGGCTTCGCCCCATTTATCGATGTATTTGTGCTGGGCCACGTTGTTCTTCCGTTTTGTGGCATCGTGTCGCATATGTTTGTTTAAACTTAGGGAAGTAGCGCACATTGTGCCAATAGTGTTTGCATCACAGTGACGATGATATGCACATGACCCATTCCACTTGAGGCGTCTCGTGATTGATAAAAGGTTCTACAAGGATCTTCAATTCGTACGGTAAAGAAATGCGTAAAATCAGCACACAAACAATAGATTTTTATAAGGCCATCTTTTGTCAAATTATTCAAGTTCCAATTGAAATTTGAATGTTGAGCGGACTGATAGAGTCTATTAAGAATTTCTAGCGTATCTTGTGGAAAATTGCATAATGCAAAAATACGGCTTTGACGCTGTTCTACACAATGTTCGTGGACCTTGAATTTCCTCAAAATTTATATAGGTAGACGTAACCTTTGCAATGAACTCCCTCTTTTGTTAAGTTTGGTTCATTCTTTTCACCCTTTCTTAACGCTTTTTTTGAGAATATTTTCTCGTGGTTACCTCCAATTTCGTTAAGTTTTCGTTAAGCTTTAGTCGATTTTAGATTAAGCTGTTAGTTGAAAAACTGTCGCAACTCTCTTTCACTCCATTTTTCAATATTATCTATATTAATATTCAGTAGAAAATCCAACATTTGGAGCCTGGATACACATAAAGCCATCAATTTGGATACATTTTAATTACAGTGATGAAACAGACAACAGGAGGATAATATAACTTTTTTCATCAACAGTTAGAGAACATAAACGTGTAAAACATCGACTACTCTTGAGGACGTCTAATGGATGTCTACCATACGTTTTCGTACGGTTGTCAGGACCACCTCCCTCACAGACAGACGTGTACGTAATTTATGAATGACAATTCATTATTTTTTTAAATGTATAACCCACCATTTTGCGCTAATTTGCACTCAATACATGGACAATAAAATAGAATAAACGCGGAAACGCTTTTTCAAATAACTACCATAAATCGATAAATAATTAGTAAAATAAATGAAAATAGCCCAATTTTAGTTGTTTTTAATTGTAATTAGTCACAATGAGTGTCGCAGAGGGACAAAATTTTTCAGTCGGTGGATTATTTGTGGAATACTTTTTATTGTTCTGTTTATTTGGCATAAAGTGGCATCTTTTTGTCATATGACAAATTACCAACGAAACTCGCAAAGCAAATAGCTTAGTCGTTACCATATTCTCAAGACTTTGTTCCCATAGGGTAATCGCACCAGTTATGAGCCCACTCTAATTACGAGCCCCCAAGAAAATTATTGCTGTTTATTAGACCCGTATGAAGAACGACGTTCTTCGAAAAGGGGTCTTATGCTTTTACCACGACGTTTGTAATCAGCCTAATTTCGACCCGGGAGTAGGAGGTATCACCGATTATGGTTCCTAGATGACGAATCAGCAATAAAAACATATGCAAGGGACCCGTACGTATCAGAATAGATGTGGCAAACAGAGTTGATGTTACGAAAAGACTCTAACGTATTTAAGTAAATATTGCCCTAACTCTTGAGTGTATCAAATTACGTCCACATTAAATTGTATTGGAAATTGCCGAGAGGGCAATATTGAAAAACCCGTCCAAAGAAACGGCGTAAAAAAGGCCTTCCGAAAGTACAAAATTGACCCTCAAATAGACAAAAATGTACATCTCAATTTTTTCTACAACATAGGAAAAAACCATTTTTTTTGTCTAGGGTTGACCTTAGGACTGACCTAGGGTCTTCAGGAGAGACCTCGGACAAATATTTACATAGACAAAAAAAATCCCTCAATTTTCTCTACAACATAGTGAAAAACCATTTTTTTGTCTAGGGCAGACGTTAGGACCAACCTAGGGCCATAAGGAAATGCCTCGGACACATACTTCCATAGACAAAAATATTTCACTCAATTTGGTCAGCAATATAGCAAAAAAAATTTTTTTTGTTAGGGCGGACCACAGGACAGACCTGAGGCCCGCTTCAACTCTAAGCACCGGGTCCAAATTTGTGTTTGAATATAATTATCTCTCAAATAGAAAACGAATCAACAAAATCAGTTGATTTATCCAATTTATATAACCAAACACGTTGGGCCCTTGTAGAAACTCAGTTTTAGGATCCTGACTGAGTCCAAGGGTTTTTTATCAAAACATTTTCTGCCATAAAAAGAGGGATAGTGCTAGACCTTTCGGTCAAAGAACATTTGAAAATCGAAAGAGATTTACTCGAGGTATAAAAAAACATGTAGAGCGCTAGCAGAGACTCGTTTTTAGTGCCCTAGCTGCATCCTAGGGCCCAATCTCAAAAAAAGTCTTCTACAAATAGTAGGGCTTTCATAGACCTGTTGATTAAAAAAACAATTATGAAAATCGGAAAAGATTTACTCGAGTTATGTAGAAAATACCAAAAACCACTTCATTGCTCTTCAAGGTTTTGAGTGAAAGATCTGCCCTAATTTCAGATCTGCCCTAAGAAACTTAGTGCGAAAGAGATAAAAAACTTTGTGTGGAATTTTGTATAGATTTTCTTTTCTCTCTTTCGCACGAAGTTTCTTATGCAAATTACGGCAGAGATGTGGACATAAGAAAATCATGAAAATTAAATTAGTGAAAATATGTTGAGTGATTTGGACTGAAGTGTCCTTAGTGTGGGCCAAACTCACGCTACGATACCCTTCATGATATTTGGTGGTTTTTCGAGAGTCAGATTTCCTCACAATATTGAGACAGAAAGTATGTTAGTTCGATCCACTTTTGAACAATTCATTACTTTTCTTCCCACCTGTCATTTTTGACCCAGGACCGTATACTATTTCGCATACTGTACTAGTGATGAAAAGTTGAATTTTTTGGGACTAGTCGTAAGCTTGTATCTTGTACTGACAATTGACAATTTTAAAAGGAAATGTTTTTTATGACTTAACACCTTTAAGATTGATTTCGTGTTCCGCGCCCTGTGTCGTTTATTGTCGTATAAAATTTTACTAAACTAAATACTATTTCAACGTCGCGCCCTCTAACGAATTTATGCGCGCAAAATCTTCCAAAATTTTAAACGTCGGTTCGGAGAGGTTTTTAGCGTAGTGTTGCTTCGTACGGGTTTTTCAACACTGGCTTTTCGGCAATTTCCAGTCCAATTTAATGTGGACGTAATTGTATATACTTAAAAGTTGAGGCAAAGCTCCAAATTGTTACTTGGGAGGCGAGGCGATGCAGTACGTAGCAAGGTAATGAGCGAGTTTCTTAGTAAGTAGTATGTTGTAGACGGGTAGTTGAAATCACCAAAACCAAAATTGGCAACATTTTGTAATAAAATTTATATGAAATTTGTAAACCAAATCTACTTTGCTGCTTTCGTACCATCTGTTGTAGATTTTGTATAATTTGTTATTATATACCACAGATGGTGTAAGTATCAACAACAACACAATACAATATACAATACTATGATATACATAGTCATTCATTCATGCGAGTATGTAATAAGATCGCGTAGGGAGTTGGAAGAGCGTTTTCTTCACGAGTGACGTGTCCCGGGTTCAAGACTAACTACAATAACGGCGGAGCGGGTTAGCTCAGTGGTAACGTACTCGCTTTCGACCAAGAATACTGTGGTTCAATCCCGGTGAGGGACCATCCATAAATTACGTACGCTTTTTTCAGTGCTGTCATCAGATTTAAATCAACAATAACTTGAAAAATATTTACTTTTGAGACATCAAATGTATGGCCGACCCCCCCATTTAGGGGGGTAGTATGGGGGGGGGGGGTCGGTCATACATTTGACGTGTCAAAAGTGAATATTTTCCAAGTTATTGTTGATTTAAATCTGATGACAGCACTGAAAAAAGCGTACGTAATTTATGGATGGTCCCTGAGGGTAAAATTCTGTATAGGATTTTTCTTCAATTTGTAGCATGAAAGTAACGTTCTTAAGCATACCCAAGTTTCAAAAAATGGGTAGTTGTGGTGTTTGGTGTTCACAACGAACCGTACACGGAAGAACGACATGTATGACGTCACCCATACACGATGAATTTTGTGTACAGATATCTGAGTCTATCTTAAGGCGGAAATATAATCACCAGATGAAATCTTATATATGCAGCAACAATATATAGGCGTGGTTCGGAACTCACGTTAAGCATGTTGTCCAACAAACAGATTAATGGTTGCTCAGTTGTGTGTGATACACTGTAGTTACGGGCTCGCTTAGAATAGACATAGTTTCGACGGAGGCTAGAAGGTGTATCGTAATGTCCGGACCCAAACATTCGGCGTGTACGGTTTGTGCCGGAGGCTAGAAAGATGCATCGTCGTAAGTGTGCTCAGACGACGAGGCTCATTCGGCGTACCGGTTAGAACTATGCGTTCTGAAATAGGAACATTTAATGTGGGAATCTAACTAAGACAGAATACATGACTAGGTGGAATGATAGGAGAGTAACGGAGAAGGAACAGAGGGTCATAGTATCTGTGTTTCAAGGCCAGTTGTCCACCTTGACCAGAAATCTAACTACAATAACGAGCATGTTCTGCTAAATACTCTCCTAAAACAACACAGAGAAGTATCATTTCCAGGCTGGAAACATGTTCAGCAAAGTCAACGTACCCGTCTAAAACATGACATCTTTTCTTGATGAGTATTGTTCGATAGTGAACATGCGAAAAATTAAATAATACATAGATATGTGACAAGTAATAGGTCCAAAAATCATTTCATTTATGAAGGTCATAAGGTCACGGCCACATGAACACGAGAAAATCCTAAATGACTTCGGCACTTTGAGTTTGGCCTTTTTTTACTTAGGTCATTTGGTACATTATATCACATTCACAAATCATTGTTAACAGTCCATTGTTTCTATTGAGAAACGTTGAACTAACAAAACCCTTCCTTCTGAGCAATTATCTATCCGCAAATCGAATCCCAAATGAGAAAAAATGGTTTTACTTTTTGCATAATCAAAGCAATTTCGTAACAAAATTATTTTGTATACGGAAAATATCGATATTACATTCCCAAATAAAAGTGATTATGAAATCTGTGGAAAATTGGGAAATTATTTCGTAAGCATTTTTATATTCTAACACATAAGAGTCTTTTGTATATTATTTGCGAAAAGTTTGTTTCTTATTACATGCAGTAGGGTTACCTTAAATGAAGTATTATAGTGGCAGAAATGTAGGAAATAACTTTCCGGAGGTTCACATATTAAATTTGCATATGAGACATTTGCATAAATAAAGCATTTCTAACTTCAAAATTATTCTATAGTTTCCCCCAAATAATTTTCTTAAGCATAATTTTCTTTTTGAAATTCCAGAAGAGGTAGCTCGTTACGTAAAAACTAGTTTTCTCTCGTTTTTCTGCTCTAAAATCGTTGTGAACAATGCACTTAGTAACGTAAAATTACTGTCGATTCGTCAGTTAAGGTAATACATTGTACCGAGTATAACATAGCGAGAGATGAGGCGAATGTAATAGGAGGGATTCGCTCAGTATCTCTTTCCGGTATGATATTCGCGCTGTACGTAAAATGGTTGCTTCGACGTTTGTTTAAAAGAATAATACGAATGCTTCATGTATTTGACTAGCAACAAAGTTGCACAATCTTACGATTCATTCACTAATTTGTAAATTATATGAATTTGATTGTGTTACCATGCAAACTGGTTTCTCTTTCGTAGTCAGTGAATGAAAATATATTGAGTGTTACACACTCAGGAGTTTCTATAGCCTTTACATAATTTACAAAGTAGCATTATGGGCGGAACGGTGGTGTTTATACCAATTATGCGGGCGTGGTAGTTCAGTGGTGACGCGCTGCCTTTCCCTTTCCACCCGATTCTCGGTAACGAAAGAATTTTTCATTCAAAAATATAGTTGAGAAACGTCCACATCCACAAGTTCACTCAAGCTTCCGATGTCCCCCGTCATCGGCTCAGATGCTCAATTCAATATCGACCTTCAAAATTTTACGTATGTGGACCATATGCGACGCCATAAAGTTTCATAAGCTACACAGGACATAAGCTACGCTAAACATTAGGTAAGCGGATGTTCAGTTCACCCCCAGTACATGTGATAATAATTACTGAAATTAGTTTTTCATGACTGGTACTCAACGGTAAAGTTAAGCAGTGTTAAAATGTCAACAATTTTAAAATAATCTAAAAAATGCAGGAAATTACAAATGCTTTTGTTCTTCGGAAAATTTTCGCAGGTAGGACATGAAAAGTGTTAAGTGTCACTGGAATTTTTCATTAAAATTATTTTTCCAAGAATTTCTTTCCTCATAATTAAGTGAATGTGTATGGAAAATAAAAAAAATTATAGTTGCGATAGTTTCATAAAGTTTCAGAGACAATTTTGACACATGAAAACGAATTTTAATTTCCTCAAAACATTTAGAAGATTTTTGACGTTATGTAATAGTATTTTATAACACAAGGGGCATAATCGCGTAATTATAGACTTTAATTGTGCGATATAACCCCTCGTGTTATACGATATTTTATATCGTTCGGGCATATAATTAGCCATTTATATACCTGAAAGTATAATGACCATATTATAGTCGAGTTTCATACAAACTGTGAGGTATATAATAGGCAAATTATGGTCGACTATAATTTTCGATTCGACTATAATTTTCATTATAGTCCGATTATAATATCAAATTTCAAAGGAAATAAAACAAAAGCCACGAGTCAAATGGTGAATTATATGCCCAAATGATATAAACTATCGTATTAACCAAGGGATAAATAGCTTGATTATATTCTCGGTACGTGAATATTCCTCCGGGCATAGCCCCTCGGACATTCACTTCACTTCGACTATAATCGCGCCATTATATCCCTTAGTTAATAACATACTATAAGGTTCTCTTAATTTCTGCCTTCATTCATTCATTTACTAGACCTTGTTGTACTTCTTACATCCAAGGGAATTATCACAAATTAAAGCGGAACAATTATTACCATAATTCTAAAATAAAAAAAGAAATCCCGCGAAAATTTTTTAATCGATGTCCCACCGAAAACTTGTCATTACATGCATATGTGCACCCCACGGAAATTATTTATTACATGTATGTTAGGGCCCCCGCCGGAAACTTCTCATTACATGTATCTGCATGTAATGACGCGGTTTCGGATGGGACACCGATTCAAACAGTATACAGTGGGGGATGGCTTAGTAAGTCATCCATTCTGGATCATTTCGTAACACTCACAAACTCAATCGTGTATTTTTAAGCAACTCGCTTTAAAAACTGTTTTTTTGACTCGTGTAGTTGTATACCTCGCCTTCGGCTCGGGATACAAACTCTACACTCGTCAAAAAACAGTTCTCAAAGCTTTTTGCTTTAAAACACTGCTGAGTTTGGCTCATTTCACAAAATTGATCCCTCATGTAATGACTTAATTCCGCACCCCCACTGTAATTTGCTATTATTTTTTCAGGTTCCTTTTCTGTGTTTCCTTTTACAAAATATTATTTTTCCGCGATCACTTTTCCCGTGATCAGCTTAAATACATGCCAAATTGAAGCAAATGTGATATATTTGATTAATCAGCGTGAATTGTGTATGTGTTTTTGTACGATGTGCATACTACACACAAATAACTTGTTTTTATGTTTGCTTCAGCTGGTGATTACGTTAACCAAGTCTATATCATGGGCACGCGGTAGCATTACGTGAATTAAGAAAAAAAAATTCGTTGACTGCGGAACCATATGGCCCATTCTACGAAAAGCTGACTAAACCGTAGGAAGGTAAGATTTCTGTTGAATGAGGGAGTTGTAGATAACATTTCTATCTACATTTCTTTCATATAAAAGAACTCTTACTTTTCTACGGTTTAGTCAGCATTCACCGTTCTTTCATTACGTACATTCAACTTTTCGTAGAATGGGCCATATATCGGTGACCTTATGCAGCAATTACCTTTTTCCATTGAAGGACAATGGTAGAAGTTGGTTAGTGCATAAAGGCGTTGATATAAAGCTAACTTATAACTTTTCACTCATTAAAATCGGTTCTTTGGATCCGGAGATATGAGCTGAAGAAAATTATCATTTCCAATACACAAGTGCATTTTCATAGAATTCAAAGATCATGAAAACATCCTACGTTAGTTACTAAGTTAGTTAGTTACTTAGTTAGGGGGCCATTATATTAAGCGATGCGACTCGCATCGCGTAAGGTTTGTGTGAAAGCTCAACTTGACAGAACAAAAATTGTTTTTGTTAAGTTGAGTTTTCACACAAACCTTACGCGATGCGAGTCGCATCGCGCTCAATATAATGACTCCTTTAGTGGGTTACTGGTTTCCATTGCCACTTGTATGAAAAACGACTTTTTCGGCTCCCGCTCGAAAGCGGCTCAATAACTTTTCTTGAAATTTTGCGGGGACCTTCGGCTGGGCATTCTACGTCATATGAAATTTTAAAAAAGGGGGAGTACATGCCTCGTTTGAGCGCCAGGGCTCTTAGAAGGCGCCATATAAAGCCCATAATGTATGGGTTCGTATGTGTAATGTGTATGGTAGCGCATTTTGTATGAGGCAAAGGTTGGGTGTCAAATGGAAAGTGGTTGGGTTGGGTATTTTCAAGTGTATCGGGGTGACCGCCATAATGACGAAAAAAAAAACTTTTGATAGAGGAAGTTGAGGGGATCATTTCCGCCCATGGAAGTAGTTGCCGCCGCTCTTCGGTTTCGCGGAGGCGGCGGCTCAAAAAAAACTTTTAAAATTGTGTAGAGGAGGTTGAGGGGATCATTTTCGCCCATGGAAGTAATAGCCGCCGCGCTTCGGTTTGGCGGCGGCGGCTCGAAGAAAGTTCTTTATTATTCGTCAAAAACAATTTTCTTACTTCCCAAAGGAGTGATATTCTTCAGACTCCATAAGTATTCGATAAATAAGTTTTTGAGTGTATTTAAGTGTACTTTGTAAGGCAAGGAGATCTGAAAGCGCAAAAAAATTATTACGTTTAAAAAATACAAGCTCACACACACCTAATTTTATTTTACGAAGTTCAATAACCTTCCACTAGTAACAGTTCATGAAGAAGAGTTGTCGCTGCAAGCTGAGCAAAGAACTTTATCATTATGCTAAACCTGTGAAAATTAATGTGGAAGAGACTCTAATTAATTTTGAGTGTAAAAACAATGTTTACGTATGACATGAAACCGACAATTAAAGATCTAAAAGCTATGAAAACTAAACAATCGCGAAACTGTTAGATCCTTACGCGAAAAAGATGCATTTTACTAAAAGGCAGATAATGGTAACAAGTTGATAGTTATGGACAAAAAAGACTACGGAAATGACTCGAATTCTACAACTTTATAAACTATTCTTGAAAAGTTAGTAAATTAAAATACGAATTTCCCATTGAAGTAACTTCATGAACAACATAAAGCTTAAAAAGACGCTAACAAGCTAGAAACTATGTGAAAAATTTACATTTACGACAATAATCAAAATAAAGATACATTTTTGTTGGAACGCAAACGAACATTAAGCTTAACAGATCCCTTTGAAAATAATTTTTTATTTATTTTTTTTATAAAATCTTCTTTGCCAACACCCGTACGTTCTTTAGTACTCTGCCGTACTATCTAATAAATTTAAGATTTTTCCTTTTCATTACAAATCTTAGTTGTCTGAATGAACCAGAGAAACTAACTAAGATAATAGCGAGAACCCACGAACTACAAATTTTGAATGGAACAGTATCCTCTAACACAATAAATTAATTTTAGATCAACCTTGGGAGTTAAAATTTACCTTTTAATGTTGTGTATAACTTTGCCTTTGGATGCAGTTCTCTATAGGTTCTCTTAAGGAAACGGCCTAAATGACAGAATTTGGTCCACCCTAGAACCACTTTACAGACTTTCCGCGTTGTCTGAGATCCATATCTTTCATTTGACTGGGTAGTTTTCATGCTGTATTCGCCAAGATATAAAAGAACAAATTTCACCGAAGACTCTCGAAAAAAAAAAGATATCGGACACCCAAAATTCCGGAACGACTTCACCTCGGACTTCACCGATTTCGCTCATTTTTGAACTCAGAATAGGGCATGATAGATAAGTCTTCGAGGCGAATTTTTTACGTGAAATGAAGTGGATAATTCCCAGATAACAATTGACCCCACGAAATGTACATAAAGTGCCATCGGAAAATGTGGTGATCCCATTTAATGTGCTCCAGTTCCAGGACATTCAATGTATATTAAAAACCGCCCTTACCGTTACATCTTTTCTTTGGAACGTAAAGTGCATTTAATGTACATTAAATGTGAATTACATGTACATCTAATGTACATTTAAAACACTTTGAATACACAACTACTGTACCTTTAATGTACTTTTTAGTGTGAATTACTAGCACATTTCATGTACATAACGTAAGAAAAGAAAGGAAAATTTAATTTAGTTTTCCGACTTTTCTATTTCGGTTTTTCTTATTCTGATGATCGATACGTCCTCCATCTACTTTTTTTATGCCAAGCTCTCATTTTTTTTATTAGAAAAATTTCTGCCATTTGCGGGGCTTGGACCCAAGACGCTCGGGATTATGAGTCTACTCCAATTGTGCCACCGGATACTTATGTGTTGGTGTGTTAAATTTGTACAGTGTAAAATTATAGAAAGTACATTAAATGTACTTTTTTTGTACTGAGAGAAAAAGTTTTGGAAGATATGCTAGTAAATGAAAATTAAACAAACTCCACAGAGTGTTATTTAAATTTATTTGATCGAACACACTGTAGCGGTTGTACATTTACTAAAAAGCTTTTATATCCCTGCACACGTTGATGCTGCATTCAAATTATTGTATCATCTTCATTGTTTAATTGTTATTTGAAATTGATTTTATGCGAAGCGATAAAAAATCTATTCCCCGTTAGCTTTTTTCTTTGAACACATTTTCCTTTTTTTTCTTTTAAAATTCGATACTTTTTTTTAATGTTACCCAACCAAAAGCAGCCGTGATATCCATTCACGGACTAAAAATATACATTTTTGATAAAATAAGATGAGCATTTTTCGAAGCACATAATCTAAAAATGTACTTGTGATTTGGTGCAATAATTTTGAGTTTTAATAGCACAAAAAATGTGGATTTTATTTACATCGAAAAATTTACTACATCACAAGCACATTTTTGTTACATTAAATGTGATAGGAATAGTGTACACCTTATCAAGCACATAAAATGTGCGAAAAATGTACTTGTGATCTAGTGCAATAGTTTCGAGTTTTAATAGCACAAAAAATATGCTTTTTACCACTTTACAAGCACACTTTTTGTACATATTCTCAACGACATTGAATGTGAGCAACCACATTAAAAAGTGTGATCTGTGTTATCTGGGTATATAAAATCATTGTTTTTTCATCTAGTAGTTGAGCTACTTTTTTGAGATTCCTTAGTTTTTTTAACAAACTTTTCGCTAGAAGATAAGTCTGCACTTTCACCCAGGACACTTGGTGCCAAAAATTTTAAAATGCCAAAATTAAGGAAGTAGCGAGTATATTACATCGTCTTAGTTTATAATTTGACACCTGGCTGCGTACTTGAGCCTATAATTAGCGAATAAAGAAGGCAGCCTGGTGCGGAGCATCTGTTTTTACCAAAGAGTAGAAGGTAGTAAGATCTATACGTCATATAAGTTACAACTCGGCACCAGGCTGCGTTCTTGAGCTATGATACTTTGAATGCAGGGGGCAGCGGCAGCCTGGTGCCGATTTGAAAATTATGTGACGTATTTATAGCGAAAAAGTCGCCGCCTTGCGGAAAATTATCGAAACTACTAATTGAAATATTTTAAATAGCAAGTGGCGCCGATTACAACGAGTAGAGCTTTATAACACTAATTGTTTGTAAATGTTTTCATAGAAAGTAGAGCTGTTAACACCAGAGTTCTTGGATAGAACTCACTCCTGCCTCCACTTTAGTAAGAACGGATGTTCAGCACCAGGCTGCCTTCTTTATTGCCAGCTTTAGGTCTCATGTAGGCAGCCTGGTGCTGACTTCGATGGTGTTACTAACTAATGACCTCACTTGTTCTTCGACTTAGGCGTAGTCAGAATTTCAATACCGGGCTGCCTTGATGGACAAGGTTTTATCTTTCTTCAGACGCCCTCTTAATTATTCATGACTTTTCCATGAAACATACACAAAATTTACATTATTTTTACAATTAGAACTTTTTCGTTTAAAATATGAAGCCGCTAGACTATAAAAATTAAAAATTTCAGTTTGCAGTACACCTACAGCACTCAGCACTATTATTTCATTGACTAGTACCAATAAATGAGTAGAAATATTCAAATGTTTTTAGCTGTCTCAGAGCCATATTGGCACTTCCATCATATGTACCTTACACTCTTTGAATTTTGAATTCAAGGAATTTCAATGTGTGTACTGAAATGACTGAAATTCATAAAAATTCAGTTGCGAACAGTACCAGGAGATTCCAGTGGTTCAAAAAATAATGTTGGTGCCTTCGGTTTTATTTTTAATTCTATTTCCAGCTTACACATTCAAATTTTCTGAAGAAAGGCCGATTTTCCTAACATTTCGCTTTTTGAGAACATTATTTGACGAAAAATTATAGTCAATATTTGAGATTATGGTTGGAATCCACTATATAAGGTTGTGAGAAGATATTTCAATCGATTTTCCGTTCAGGGAGAGTGTTAAAAATTTTTTTGTGAGGGAAAAGTTCCACAAATCACTCAGACTCAGACTGCGCATTCCAAGCGCGTGGGATATCTCTAGAACCAGTCAAGCATTTTTAAAGTATTAGCGCTCACGTTTCCGGACTAACTACTAAATATTGTTGGAGTAATAATTTCAATATAATTCTTGCAAGTACCTGTATCGTCCTTACTTACCTTTTCATCGGTTGCGTTGATCTGTTGACGTTACCCTAGTACTTACGCACCATCCTATCGTGTATAGAGCGAGGGACCAGGTTATCCGTATCTTCCCATATTGTTCTTTACCCAAGATTTTTATTTTGACAATGCAGTGTCGAGTAGTCGTACACAGTACATTTGAGAAGTTTATTGTTTGCGAATTCCGGACTAGAAGATGTCTGTGAGCGAATAATGACTGCGATTGCTGTTGGATTAGTTGCAACGATTAATTGAGATGAATGTCCTGATTGATATGCCCGTTTGTTGAACTGTGCATCATTTTCATGTGTCTAACCAACTTCTGGTAATCTTTCGAGGCATACAAACAATAATATTTGCAGTCGTTGATTATGATGTTGTTTCGCCATGAACGTAATTGTTGCAAGAATGATTTCGCTTGATTTTGCACTGAAATTGGATTCGTCTACATCCCCAGTACTCTCTTTGGTGTTGTTGTTGCATTCGGAGTCAATTTTCAACCCAATGCGCCCGAAATCATCCGTCGAATTTGACACTTTCGCAGTGTATGAGCCGTAAAAAAAAAAACAAAAAAAAACAGAAGTATGTGAGTCGAATTCCACTTTTTAAATATTTCAAACGTTTCACACTCGTTTAGCTTTACCGACACTGTTTTCATCAAGTTTTACCGCCTTAAAATTCAAAATTTAGAAAAAATTTTTTCGGTGCGACCGAAAGTTGCGTCCGGCCATTTTCGCACCGCCTACTCCTCTCGAGGGAAAATTTTTTCCAAATGATAAATTAAATTTCGCGTTCCATGGCGTGACTTCATAACTAGTAATCAAACTCGAACGTGTATTACAGGCAAAGACAAATTTTGCAGATACAGTTGATGAGAACATTTTTGCTCATGAAAGTATAGGTCCGAAGCCTTTCCTCAGGGCACAGTGCCCTGGCTTTGTCGTAGGGACGGCACTAGGACCGACCTCAGGCCGTAAGGACAGGCCTGGGACCTAAACTTCCATGAGCTAAAATGTGCTGCTTACTCTCTCTGCAAATTTGCCTTAGAATTTTATTACCTAATTCACGAAATATTTATGAAAAACAATAGCCTGTAATACACGGACGAGTAGCCCGACTTCGGCTCACTCTATGGACTCTCAACACCGAAACATCGAACCGATTTCCACAGATCTTTTTTTCTTGTGCCTCGAGATGTATATCTTTCATTTGATACTCTAATCAGTAGTTTCCGAAATGTACTAGACGAGATATAAACGAATAAGTTTCAGTGACCTTCGAAAAACCGCATTTTGACCACTTTCGTCGCTATATCTCAGAACGACTTGACCGATTTAGCTCACCTTCAATGTTTGCCTTTTTATTACGAATAACTTCCAGAAATTTACGTAATTTTGAAAATCGGTCATGATTTCCTCTAGATATTGTGTTGACGGACGGACGGCGCCTATATTAGGTGCGGATATTTTCTAGAGATTAAGCCCTAGGCTTTCACGCTTCGTATATTTAGTAACCCTACTCAAGACTTTGATTTGCCAATTATAGTTGCTCCAGTATCTATTCGAAAATTTTCCGACAGACTGCTTCAATGTCGGCCTGTACTACCACCATTCAGTGTGATTCTGAGCCTGCAGGGAGCGCAAAATCTCTAATCGAACAGTGGAACTTCTTCTTTTATACATCCTGATCAAAAATAATAAAACTTGTCCTAACACTCAAGCTGACGGCCAATGAAGACATTGATTTTTCACGATTTCCGCGATTTTTTTCACTTTTTGTCATTGAGCGCCCATCAAATCGCTTCGGATCACGTCCGGCCCATAGTAACTTTTCCTAATTGGACCATTTGGCACCGTTTTCCGGACTAAGCCCCAAAGTTTTCGACAACTTTTTTTTGCCATACATTTTTGGCAAGAATTATGTGGTCCGATTTTCGTGGGGGTTTTAGTCCATTTTGTATCGCATTTCAAAAATTTATGATTGTGTTGTATCTCTGTAGATGTATTCTCTTGCAAAGCGCTGCATCATCGATATGCATTATGTTCACGAACTTAGTCTGCTAGTGTGATAAGAATCCATACACAAATTTTCCGGTAATGAGTAGAAAATGTACTTACAAATTTACAAGAATGTAAATTTCGTGGGTACTTTGGGGGGAAGGGGTGGGAGTAAGTATGGGCGTTATATGTGAAAACTTTCGGTAAAATTTAACTTAGCTTTTGGTAAAATTCATTTTTTATTCAGTAAAAATTGATTTTTTTCGGTAATGTAGTTGAAAAAACCTTAAAAATTTATTTTCAATTTGACAATTCCCATTTATTTTCGGTAATTGGGAATATTTTTTATGTACGTTTATATATTAATCCCACATAAAATGTACATGTACATAGATGTTGTTGCCAATAGACATCGTTCTTCAATTTCTATTAAGTGAATTGTGCCGGAAGAATTTTAAATAAACTCCAACAGTGCTTCACATATCGAAACAAAATGTGCGTTGAAATTAGCATAAATAACTCAATTATTCATTACCTACATCAGTGATTTAGGTCATTTATTTTTGGAAAGCTTGTCTTCAACACAAAGAGAACTTTTAATCGGTTCGAAATCATCATTTAAAAGTACATAACATTACCCTTTGCCGAATTTGGATGATTTGCGAGAAACGTTCGTCGGTTTTTCTGAATATGTTAATGTGTTCGGGTCTAATTTCTATTGGAAATGTTTGTATACCATTTTCTTGTTGAATTATTCATCTATTTGCCCCGATCAAATATTTATATTTAAATTTTCAAAAAATAAATTGTTTCAATTGATTTTCTATTCAAACATATTACGAACAATATTTTACATGATCGCAATAAAGGAATTTATTTGCACAAAATAATAAACATCGAATGATATAAAGCGTAAATGTATCAGCGATTTTTCCTTCGTTTCTTTTTTTTCGGCGAATAGAGTGAAGTTACCAGGTTTGATGAATTTAGCAACATATACCTTTCGAAAAATAAATCAACAGTAATGGAAAACTCAATCCAATTCCACGGTAAACAACTTTTCGTGTATCAATTTTCATCATAAAATATGGAATCCCATGTAATTAATTCGAAGATGCTGTTCGCACACAGTGCGAATAGCACCTCTTGAAGACTATTCGCACACAGTGCTAATAGTATCTCTTGGAGACTATTCGCACACACTGCGAATAGTATCTCTTGGAGACTATTCGCACACACTGCGAATAGCATCTCTTGGAGACTATTCGCACTCGGATTCCTGGATAAAAATGAAATTCAAAAAAATCTCTTATCGAGAAATTTAATAGAAGATTGCTTCATTCAAATATTCGATGCATTCAGAGGTTTTCCCACATATAGTGCCGTAACGAACTCACATTACCAGTTGACACCCCAGATCCAGTTCAAACAAATTTCCCGGTAAAAGTGGATTTTCCAGTTCAAGTCAATAAGGTGCCATTCAAAAATGACATCACGCTTTATTCGATTTTTTCAAGTTGGGTCCGTCCTATGTCACACTATGTCCATTTTTTCGATTGGTCTATGGGAAATATGGGAAAAGCAAATTAAAGTAAAACAGTAGGGTTCGATCTATTTTTATTACGATTGTATTTATTGCACTATTTTACTCAGGTATTTCGATACCGTCGTTGTCCAGTTCTTCAATTTCATGCCACTCAGCGTCTTTTTTCCCCTTCACCATACGCAATAATAGCTAGACTGCAGTCAAGTGTTTTAGTCGGATTCAATGCCCTATTCGTTCTGCTTTTGTTTTCTTGCTGCCGCGTGACTTCGAGTGTAACTTTTTGGAACAAAGGTTGGACGTCCGATTTCGTCGAATGTGGGTCAGCCCATGTCACAGTAGGTCACATTTTTCCGAAACTGGGTACTGAGACTGGGTAGAAGCGTGACGTCCTTTTTGAATGACGCCCTAGCACAAGTCAGAGAGGTTTTTTCACGCTAGAGGCGAGCATTTCTGTCTAATAGAAAATTCCAATGCGATGTATACATGCCGTTACCGAGCTTCGAAGCAACTTGAATGGTTTGAGATGAGAAAGATGTTCCAGTTCTGCTTCAATCTATTTTCAGACGTATTGCTAAGCCCCGTTCAAACCCTAAGCGCCAGCTTACTTTCCCCTTTCAGTGGAATACTCACAGTTTAACAAATTTCCCTGTAACAAGCGATTTTGCAGGTCAAGACAAAAAACATTTACATACAGGTTTTCAAAGCAGACAACATTTCAATTCAGTTTATAAGATATGTGGACGTGACTTTTAGTCCCGTTTTTCGAGCCTTTGATCAACTCGGCGGCTTCATTTGGGAAAGATGTTGCAATTTTATTCCAAACACAAGTTCAGATTCCACTGTCGTAGCAATTGCCCTGTTCTGATACCGAGTAGAGTATCAATAGGCTAGTCAAATCCGATGTCAACCTTGCAAAAATTAGAACAAAAGCAAATAGAACGGGTTTCGATAGGGCTGTGTCTATCATCGCCCGAAACTCCCAAAAAATCCCACTGTAGGGTTTGTGATTGAGGGTTTGTGCTATCTTTTTGTTGTTGTTAAAGAAAAATCGGAGTTTTCCAAAAATTTTTTCGATTACTATTTTTCCCAAATCTAAGATAGTTCAAAGTTTCTAAAACACTTTACCTCATCAATTTTAGTCATTTTTTGGCTGAGATACGATTTTTCAAAGTCAAAATTTCATCGAAAAAATGACTTCCGCGAAAATTTTTTTCGACTTTATACCGGTATATCGAAGAAACCTTGCTCCAAATTTGGAATACAAAAGTCTCAAAAACAGCTTTGGAGTATTCTAAACATTTCATATTAACATAATTTTCCTTTTCGAACTCGACGAAAAATTTCCCTCTAATGTCGAAAATTTCATTACACTCTGAAAAACGTCTATGAGAACCAAATCTGTATGAAAAATAATCAATGTTTTTGTTCGAAAAAATCGTTCTAAGTCAATTATTTGATTAACAAAATTGTTTCTTGTGCTCTTGTGGGTGATGGGGCGACCGAAAAAAATTGCCAAGTAGGCCATGGTGGCGCCACCAGCGCTTTTTAGTAAAAAATTTACACTTTGTGATAAAAATCTATCAATCATATTGGGTTGCTATGAAAGACAAAGTTGTTCTTTGTTGTGTGAGGGTGATGGGGTGATCAAAATTACGGCTGCCGTTGATGGTAACACCACCAGCGCGTTTTTACCAGGATTTAGATTTATCAGATTGGGTCGGTCCATCTCTGGTCCTTGAAACACAGATCTGATAATCCTTTGTTTCGTACCCCGTTCATCATGTAAATCTCGAAAACCTCCCATTTCCTACAAGGAACCTGTCTGGAGCAGCAGGTCGCATTTTAGGTACTGTTGCAGGTTGGACCACATGACTACCCAGAGTCCTAAGCTTCAGTGAGGAAAACTTCGGGCGTTCGCATGTAACGTGAACGCCCGTTTCCTCACTTAGGCCGCAGGTGCAGTTGGGATCGTTAGAGATTCCCATTTTTGCCAGGTGCTTGCTCAGTCCGCAATGCCCGGTGATCTTACCCACCACTCTCTTGATGCGCTTCCTGTCCATGTTTAACAGCTCTCTGGCCCACCTCCCATCGGGCAAGGTTTCTTCGATATACCGGTATAAAGTCGAAAAAAATTTTCGCGGAGGTCATTTTTCGATGAAATTTTGACTTTGAAAAATCGTATCTCAGCCAAAAAATGACTGAAATTGATGAGGTAAAGTGTTTTAGAAACTTTGAACTATCTTAGATTTAGGAAAAATAGTAATCGGAAAATATTTTGGAAAACTCCGATTTTCCTTTAACAACAACAAAAAGCTTGCAAATAACCTCAATTTTTTGGGTTTTCCCCGATTTTATCAAAACCCTACAGTGGGATTTTTTGGGAGTTTCGAGCGATGCTAGACATCCCTCAGCCCTATCGAAACCCGTTCTATTTGATTTTGTCCTAATTTTTGCAAGGTCTCTCCGGTATCATTTCTAATTTTCCAGCTATCATTTATCCTTTTTCCGCGATCAATTTTTGTTTTAGAATTCGTTCAAATACGACCGACGACGTATTAAACGTTCTGAATATGAATTTATTGTCCAATATAGACTATTCGTACTCGAATTGAGGCCAGACGTTGATTTAATATTATTTCGCCGCGCGGCGAAATAATATTAAATCAACGTCTGGCCTCAATTCGAGTGCGAATAGTTTCTCTTGTGTGTGCGAATAGTCTCCAAGAGAAACTATTCGCAGCGTGTGCGAATAGTCTCCAAGAGATGCTATTCGCAGTGTGTGCGATTAGTCTACAAGAGATGCTATTCGCACTGTGTGCGAATAGTGTCGGCCTAATTAATTAATGCATTTTCATATGTATGATATTTTAAATTAACGCCCCAAAACAATTATATTAATGAGAGCGGACCTTGTAATATTTTTATTCAGGTGAAATCGTTGATTCCTCTTCAGAAAACTAGGTTTATTGGTGCATCTGCAAGTTTCGAGCGGGCTGAGAGTCAGTCAATGTGACAATTTTTTTTGGAGTCTTCCCATCCCCTTTCCATGTTTTCAATCCGAAACCCAAGCGGCCATGAACGAGCCCCACGATCAATTTATGAGAAAGGGGAGTTCGATATATGAGTCTGTTGGAGCAAAACCCGGTAGCATAGGTCCAGTGTGGTGACATTTTTTGATTGATTTTGCTATAGTAGAAAAGTGTCGACACTAGATAAAGACCTAGATTCTTAGTGTAATACTAGTGTCTTTATTCAACACATGCACAAAAAAAAGTGTTGTAGAAGGTTTGAACATTGTGGTGGGAAAAATAATGGACACGTAAATGATTCAACCGAAAGGTTGTACATTGTCTGTCAAATCTGATGAAGACAAACATTTGCATCACTACATCAACCAATCAACTATTTTTCAACTATAATTTAACCAAAAAACAACTTCATACAAAACATTTTATTTATTGAAAACGACAAAATTGTTATAATGTAACGGACAGGCGAGCAAACAGGGGTGGAATTAGCTTTTAGCCAATACATTTTTACCACAATACGCTGCGAACGTGATGAAGCAAAATTATCCTTTTGTTAGAGTGTCAAATAACAAAAGAATAACTTCACATCTCTCACTTTCGCAACATATTGCGAATTAGGGCCTAGATTTGTTTCAGAAGTACCGCCTTAAGTAATTACTTCTTCTCGTATGGTATGGTGTGGTGATCTAGGCACATCACTTTGAATTTATGAAATTTTCTCCTCGATAACTGTGACTGGAAAATTATGTACCAACCGGCACATAGCTTGAATTTATGAAATTTTCTCTTCGATAACTGTAAATGGAAAATTATCTATCAACCGAAAAAGAGCTCTTTGAACATTTTTGAAATTCAAATTCGAAAAAAATTCTCGAAAAATCCTCAAAAAACAAAAAACCCAACGACCCCAAAAATCCTAAAGCTTCAAAATGCACTAAATACGTTATCATAAAATCATCGAAAGGTTTGATCTTCTTTTCGAAATTCATGTTCCTTCACGCATGGTCGCTGTTGAAGGCAAATATTAAATTGAAAGAATTGAAGAGATGCAGTTTTACTTCGATTTGAACGAATTTTGCGTAAAGGTAGCTTTAAGAAGAAAAAAGTGTGATTGTGTAGGAGGGTTAAGACAGGAGCTGAGAGACGGACTGTAAGGTTAGAAGTGCGACTGAAAAAAGGTCCATTAGAGGGTTCAGAAGGAGAAATTAGGGGCTGTTCACAAATGACGTCACGCTTTTTTTTCTGAATTTTTGAACCCCCCACCCTCCCCGCATTTTTGACTAAATATGACCCAAATTTCTATAGACCATCACGTTTTGCTAGACCTTCCTCCCCCTGGAGCGTCAGAATGGAGAGCCGAAAAAATATCGACGGAGGCGGCTGACGAAAAAGAGTGGGCGGCCGGCGGCTAGATCGGCTAAGCCGTTCAAAAAAGTGTAGCAACGCGGCTCACGGCGGCTTATATTTTTTTTTAAATCGGAGAAAAAATCTTAAATATTATAACACCTGAGTTATGTCCGGTCGAGTCGAAAGCACCGAATGTCGAAAAAACACGAATATACGGTTTTTTATAAGTGATTTTCGTGTTTAAAAAGTATTTTTACCCTTGTATTGTTCTGGGGTTTAAATTAGCCTTTGTCATCCCGCTTGAGGAAAAAGTTCAAAAAGAATAGCCTTGTAGCCATACACGATAACATGATTTTCGTTATCCGATCTAAATACGGAAACTGAGCCTTGTTTTTGCGCCTAAACACCGCCTAAAACAGGGCCTAATTTTAGTGAAATTGGTGAAATTAAGGCAATAATCCCATACAATTTCTCTAAATTTCTCTCTTTGTTATTCTATGTATTGTTGTTCTTAGTTCTTGTCGTAAAATAGTGAAATTGTATTTCACTGAATTATGCCATGCCACCATATCAATGGATCTTCGTTGCACCGCGCTGTTAGCCTCGTTCTTCTGAGAATATTATTTCATAATTGGCATCGAAAGATCCAAGAATGAAGCCAGATCATTTCATCATTTACTTTGACGCGCGAATCTACAGTAATACGAAATCAAGTTTTTCTATTTAGTTCGTGACTAAGACCAAATTCTTCTTTGGACATCTGTTTTACGAGAGTGATATCACTGTAATGTTGTATTTTTTGTATAGGTATTTAAAAAATTGTGCTAGAAAAAGTCTTGAGTTGAAGTAGATCGATAAAATTTTTAGGGTTTTTTACAAAGAAAAATATTCTAGCCGCCAAGTCAGCCGATCGAATCTCTCGGCCGCATCTAGCCGACAAAAAACGTCGGCGGCGGCGGCGACCGTTTTAGCCGTTAGCCACCGTTTTTCGACGGCTAAAATTCGGCGGCTGTCCAGTCTGTGGAGCGTGACGTCATTTTTGTGAACAGCCTCTTAGTAAAGGCGTAAAATTTTCGATGAGTTTTTTACATTTTAAAAACCTTCCGAGAAAAAAACATTAAATTCTGTTGCTGTATGGTTGCTCCAAACAAAATATGATGTCACGTCCAAAAATGAGAATGAAGCCAATCATATTATCATTGCGGTAATCATGTTATGATTACGGCAAAGATGTTGTGGTTACGGTAAAGATGTTTTGGTTACGGCAAAGATGTTGTGGTTACGGCAAAGATGTTTTGGTTACGGCAAAGATGTTGTGGTTACGACAAAGATGTTTTGGTTACGTCAAAGATGTTGTGGTTACGACAAAGATGTTGTGGGTACGGCAAAGATGTTGTGGGTACGGCAAAGATATTATTATTGCACTAAACGTATCTTGTAATGATGATATTGAAACTACCGACTACTAGAGAGGTAGGCGTATAGGTTCTACTATGGATTTCAAATGCATTTCATCGAATAGGGGCTACGCCCATGTGTAACAGTTATTTAATCGCGAATTAAATTCATGTATTTTAACGCTTCAATGAATTTTTATCGAAATCCATAAAATAAAATGTTTGTATAAAAGAGAAAATATGTACACATCGAAAACAAAAATAAATTTTTATCGACAATTTTATAGCAATACCCACAACACTAAATTTATTATGTTTTTGATGAGTAGATGAGTAAATAAATGACAAAAACAACTAATGATTGCAAAATAAATTCTCATTTATTACGATTTTCCGATTATTTTTCCTATATTTTTCATTTTATTTTCATACAAGCTCAGCTCTTTGTTTTAGACTTTTCACAAAACAGTAGGAGTTTATGAGCAAAAGGACTTATTACAAAGATTGTCAGATAGGCAACTACAATCGAAACGTATTAAAACCTAGGATTAAGAAATTAAGATTTAGACAGTTGGTGTATTATCGACAGATTGGGAGAAACAGCAAAGAGTGTGACCCTCTAGTGTTTATCCATTTTTATTCGTCTTTAATATCTTTTCCTTACAAAAAATGTGGTGGTTTTTCTTTAATATTTTTGTACTCTATTCGAAAGCTCCTCTTATCGTACACAGTTTTTGTCTAACCTCCATGGATTTATCCATTTGCAAAAAAGAAATGCATTTTCCTTTCACAAAATATAACGAAATCATTTTCCTTTCACGAAATATAGAAAACTTCCGCTACTTGCTTTGCATTTGTAAAAAGAAAATGTAATTTTGTACAAGGAAATTTTTTTAGATCATTTTGGTTTGCAATCAGATTTATCACACGCCCTTACGGACTTGTAATGGGATTTAGTCGACTGTTAATGTCTAATCACCTGCGCGCAGCACAACGTCCCACAAACGCCAAGTTGTTCAAAGAGAACATTAGGAAAATTAGGATACTGTGTGGATAAGTGTGGACGTGCTAATAAGCGAACGAAAAGGAAATATGAAATAACTAAGCAAGTATCAGCAAATTATGTGCAAATAAGAGCAAATGACACACAAAACATTCTCTAGATGAATGACCTACGACTAGTCACAGATCGTACACAACGTACTAACATTTTGTGGGTGTAAACTGCCTTCCGTATCATGCTATTCACACATGTGTTAAGTTAGTTGAAGAAGTTGAAGGACTAAAACGTTCGTCAATCAAAAAACAGAAAAATAATAAGAAATGAAGTCTTCAGCTTAAAAAAAAAAAAAATCAGGTCAAAATTAGAGTAAATTTAACTTAACTGAGTTGTTTGAAAGCGTTATACGTTATCAGATGAGAGATTTTCATATATTTTCTCTTCCAAATTCTCGTCGCTAAGTTTTTTATGCGTTGTACGGCAGTGCCGTACGTATAGTAGGGAGAGAAAATATATGATAACGTCGCTAGGTTTTTTATGCGCTGTAGGGCAGAGCACTCGTCAAACAAATTTTCGAGGAGCTGACGTAGTGCTGAACGAAATTGATTGTGAGGCAACGTGTTTTGTGAAGATATTTCGTTATTTGTTTGAAAAAGTTGCATATTTTACTGATTTTGAACCCAAATAACTTTTAAATTAGACTTTTTAGGAGAAAATTTTGTTCTAGCGGTTTGTTCTCCATTCAATTCTGTGTAAAATTCCTGAACACGGGGATTTTGTATTTTGAAAAGGAAAGGAGTTAGAACCATTTTTTCACCACAATGACATGAATTCCTAAGCTACAAACTGAATTTTAATACAAAGACATCCAAAAACAAAACTGTTTGCAATTGTCTGTAGTATAAAACAAGTTCCCAGCTCATTATCCAGAGTGTCCACTTCTAAGAAAATCGAGATCGCTTTTTTTAAGGCTTTGTAGGTTCTATACTGGACTTTGGACCATAATTGTGATATTCCTGATCTAGTTCCTAAATTAGGAGCATCTTCTGAAGATTCACCTTGTTCCCATCTATAGAACTCTGCATGTGGTCCATAGCGTTTATACGCACTAGTTGACAGTTACTCTGTGTAACACACTGACAGTCGAACCATTCATTTCACAAGTGCTGTTCCTGATTAAGCAATGCCATGGGAATTATTATTATACCTGTTGAGTCGATTCCTACTCGACAAATCTCATCCCGAATGTTGAGTTAACCCTCTGACCCTTCTCTTTGCACCAATCTCTAAGTACAGCTCTGAACGTGCTTTTAAATTCTATAAAAAAACATCAACGCTGGTGGAAGCTGGGGTTAGGGGCAGCGAAAATAAAAATGAGTTAGTCTTGCACAAACCAGTTCGTTTTGAAGACTAGACAATTTCTTTTGAAGCTCTTAAAACGAGCTGTCTATCAGGGGTCTTTCTTTTGAAGGTTAGTTGGCGGCGACTAAACTCAACTGACCGAGGCGGGTTAAACAGCTGTGAAGTTGAGACATGTGGAGTGCTGGAAAAGGTATAAGGGATGTATTCATAAAAAACACTTGCTTTCCTTGGCCCAATGGCCCTTCAGTAAAAATGACGCAATTGACTCCTACTCACCTTAGTTCTTAAGAGCTACAAGAGCAAAGAAGCTTTAAAGAGGGCTGGGGGTTGAAGAGGGAAGTGGGTATTTCTAAAGGTCTCCTAATCGGTTTGGACTCTACTCATCAGCATTTATTGATGGCCCAAAATTCGAGTTTCTGTGAATAAGTGCACGAAAAATTCGCTTGTCGCTGGCAAGCCCTTCTTTCGGTAATCGAATCAATCTATCTTACTCTCTTTCTTTCTTAGGGTCCGTTCATAAAGCACGCTCTCTAAAAAAAGCAGTCTTTTGACCCCTCCTCGTTCGCATATTTCATACATTAGGATGTATGGCAACACGCTTCTTTCGAATCCCCCTCTCCACTTAGTAGGATGTGTACTTTGTGAATGACCGCTTTGCTGTTTGTTGTATGTTTGGACCCGTACGAAGTACGAAGGTAATATACGTTTACTACAAACAATTTTAATGTAACATGGGGTAGATCGAGGTGGCAGTTGGGGGGATGCATTTATTATCGTCTAAATATGACGAATCAACAATAAAAAAAAAATGTCCGACCGTACGTCCGTCCGTCCGTCCCCACTTTTTTTTTCCAAACGACCAATCACCCTAACCTTTTTTTCCCTGAAAGATACATGCCTCCCATGATTCAAGTTCGAAGATGAGCAAAATCGATCAAGTTCCGGAGATATGGTCGAGTAAGTGACCAAAAGCATGGTTTTTCGAGGGTCGGTGAAGCTTTTTCGCAAATATCTCAGCAAGTATAGCACGGAAATTCCTCATGTTGGTGTCAAATGAAAGGATTTGATCAGGGTTGTATTAGCGTCGTTGTATTAGCGAAGCTAATTTCAAATACACTCGCTAATAGCGACTAGCGTTTCGCTAAACCCTGAATTAGCGAGGTCTTATTTTCGCTAGTCGCTAATCGCTAATTTTCTGATTCTAAAAGACTAATTGAATGGAAGATTTTCAAACTTATTGCTTTTTGCTGACCTACATTTTGCCAAATCAGTGAAGATTTATAAGTTCCCACCAGTTAGAAAAGTGGATGAAAAAGAAATCACTACAAATGTTTTTGAGAATTTTGAATAATTTTGGGCGTCAGATGACAAATATGATAAATAATAATATTTGTTGGATGATAACGCATGATTAATGTTAATTTGCATTGAAAGGTTCTGTCGGTTTTATCAAAAACTTCTCCAGAACTTTTGATATTAGATGGACAAACTGGTTGATGATATTTTTTCCAATGAAATCTTGTAATCTCCTAAGGGCTTTAGTTGGTCTTAAGTTCGGCCTAATAGTAAAAAAACTTTCAGTTAGTTTTGAAGACACAAGAACTAAACAAGAATCTATCTACTGCCTGATCTTTAAAATCTTGGCTCAAAGTTCCAACCATTTTAACAAACGTAAGCTTCATTTTTATGGATTTCCGTTACTGCCAAAACAAGAAATATAAGTCGAAAAAACCTTTCACCCCCTCAAAAGAGCATCAATACTACCGTCCAGTTAAATATCTTAACTTACATTTCAACCTTCAAAGTTAGCGACGATTAGCGTTCGCTAATAGCGACCGCTATTAGCGCGCTAATTTTTTCCTGATTAGCGAAATACGTTAGCGACGCTAGTATTTTTCTCAGTTAGCGTTAGCGTTAGCGTCGCTAAAAAAATTGGTTAGCGAATACAACCCTGGATTTGATATCAGAAAATTGGGAAAATTTTTTTGTGGGAATCGGATCAGGGGTCTGGGCACTGTGACCAATGGAATGGACGAAATAGAGTTTCTTGGCCATATACGAAAACAGTTCTTCGTCTATATTTTCTTAACTATGCATTATGGAGATTTACTGTCAAAAGCAAAGTTGTAGAGAATTGAATTTAAGTGAAGACGTGTTTCAGGGTTTCAGGAGAAAATGGCGACATGAATTAATGCCCGGAGCAGAATTTTAGGGAATTAACGCATGGGGAATTATCGCCCGAGAATTATCGCCAGGACAAATGTGACAGTAATTTAAAGAGGGTAAATTCGTACAAGGAAAATATACAATTTGTATAAGGAGAATGTCATTCCGGGCGATAATTCCCTGGGGAAAATTCCAATTTTTTCGGGCGATAATTCTTGAGCGATAATTCTCCGGGTGTTAATTCCTCTCCGGGCGTTAATTCTCCGAGCTTTAATTCCCGTCACCGAGAAAATAGCAAAATCCTTGGATACAATCTTTTCTAGATTTGAATGGTCTGAGACGTACTGCGGTAGGGCCTTTGATATTACTTTGGGTAATTTCTATGGATCTTTGAAACTCTTACAGTTATAAAAGAACATAAAACGTTGGATTGTTTGCTTACTACTATATTAAGATACGTCCGAGTCTTTTCGCAAGATTTGTTCTATTTGCCATATCTATTCTGTTTGCCACATCTATTCTGATACGTACGGGTCTTTGGTTGTGCTTCTTGTTTGGCAATGGTGATGAAAGGTTGTATAGGTGTGATGAATACGAGAGCAGAAGATGAAAAACTGTGAAATGACTCAAAAAACTTCATTGCCGTGAAATTTTCAAATGTCTTCCTCAGCCACTGACAAAATGTTGCAAAAAAAAATCAAAAGACGTATTTTGTCGAAAATTTATAGATAGCACTACCGCTGGAATAGGTTCTAAAAAGTGTGTCGAACATGCAGTTTATATTATAACGCCTATTCTTCCGTAGAACTAACAGAAATAAGATTTCGGCGAGAGAGTTATTGCTGCTCGAAATTTTCGCTGTTGCGCTTTCGGATGTTGACTTCTGGACGAAAATGAAAAAGTAAAAAAAATGTAAGAAATGATAGCGTACACTCCGCCCCAATTTGAAAATGACTTACATTACTTTACTTGACTACAATTTACAATGACTACATTCTCAAAAATCACAAAATTTAAAATTCTAGCTGCATAACGTTGTAAGCTCGTTCTTTTAAAAATTTCGCTTTATAAACTGAATTTTGCATGCGAACAAACACTTTGTCGTATTTAAGCCGACTTTATGAATTTTGTTTTCTCTAAGGAGAAGATTTTTCTTATGTTTAATAAAGGGTTTTACGACAAAACTTGTGCAGAGAACTTTGGAAATTTCTTATTGGATGATTATTAATTCTTCATTCAACAAATGCAACGTCTATCACTTCAAGTCGCATTGTATAGGAAAATTTACAAAACATTTTGTACACAAATATGATTGAAACTTTGGCGAAAGTACGAGACGACCTGGTACATATTTTATTTTAAAATAAGATCATCCAAATTCAATGAACATTTTTATCGAAGTTGTTCCCTTCATGCAAAATGAAAAATATTCGTTTCTCAATAAACTTTATTTTCACTAAGTTTTTGTGCTCGCCCAAGTTTTCCTTTCGATTTATCGGCAAAATAGTTTCGGAAAACTTGCAAAGAACTTTATTACACAATTTTAAGAAAAGTTTTCTGCTGTGCTGGTGTGGTATACCCATTGCCATTGGTCGATAAGCAATAAATTATTTATCGCCAATAAATATGTAGATATTGTTTATCGCTTCTGTTCACTGTTTCGTTAGCATGCCTGATCGCAGTCAAGTTAATTTAAATAATTACAAACTAGTGCCATTATCGTGGAACATCATTACATTTAATAACAGACTTGAAAGCCGCCAACCAAGTTTCTTTTCTTTTTTTTGGAGAATTGAAAAAAGTCGATAGAATTTATAATACAAAGCAAGGTACATACCCTCTTTACCTAGTTTCGAAACACCGGAGCACAGACTTGATGCCTATTACGTTACAGCTAGATAATATATGGGGTGGGCTGTGTGGTAGCGATCACTGAGTCGTGTATCTACGGTCTAGATACATGATGAGCTTATGTGTGTTTGTTTCAGTGATCTGTTTGTTATGAAGTTCTCATCGATAAAATACTTTTTGGGCACTATTAGCTTCAACGAAATTCTCCGAATGCAGCGAAAAAATTAAACAGCAATCGCCGATAGTCTTTTGTTTAATTTTGTCGCTAATTCAATTTTTTCGGTGAATTTCGTTGAAAATTGGTCTTATGCGTCTTACCACGACGTTTGTAACCAGTTGAATTTCGACCTGGGAGTAGGGCGGAGCACCCATCATGGTCCGTGGATGACGAATCAGCAATAAAAAAGTTTCCGTCCGTCTGTCTGTCAACACGATAACTCGAGTAAAAATGAACTGATTTTCAAAAACTTTTTTCCCTGAAAAGTACAATCTTTATCATTTAATTTTGTAGGTTTTTTGAAGACAATAAAATTCCATTGCTCTAACAATGGAATTCTGGGTAATATGCGGATATTCTATAAACCTACAAAAATAAATGGAAGTAATTGTAATCGAAAAATCTTTTTTGGGGTTGAATCTGGGCACTGGGCCAAAGGCTGCTGAGTTTCATATTTCATAAACTTTTTTTTGCTTGAAGGGTATGGGTATGTCTATGTCTAATTTATGGAAGATTTTTGTTTTAACTTTGAGTTTTTGGACTCAGCCAGGGCCGTTAAACTCAATCCCAAAAAGAGGGCCCAACTTGTTTTTTCTACATTTTTTGGGTAAATCTTATCCGATTTTAAATTCTTTTTTTTTCTGAAAGATAATCTAAAAATTGATTAAATGATTCGATTTCGGCAAAATCGGTTGAAAACTTTTGAAGTTACGGTAGAAAAAGTGGTCAAAAACCTGGTTTGTTGAAGGTTTGTGGAACTTTTTCACTTATATTTCTGCAAAGTTCGAAAGGAAATCGCCATGGAAGGTTTTAAATAAATGAAAAAGACATCAGAAAATCACGAAAATTCATTTGTAGAAAATCTGTTGAGCCGTTCGCCCGTTCGGGCTGTAGCATCCTTAGTGTGGGTTAAACTCACCACCCAAGGACCACGCGACCCTACACGATATTTGGTCGTTTTCCGTGAATATTTCTTTAATGATGAGCTTTTTGTGCAGTGTTGTAGAGAAAAAAGAAGCGAACTTTTTTGTATGGAAGAGTAGGTTAGAGGCTTCTCCTAGTGCTCTAGATCAGTTCTAAGATCGGCCTTAGTACAATTTTTGTTTTTTGTGTGAAAAAATTTGTTTTTAATTTCTTCTTCAAACTTTTTTTGGAAATTTTTTTTTAAATTTTAGGCTTTGATAGGGAATTTGAGAGGTTTTTTTTTCGTCGTTGCTTCGGGCGGGTTTTCAATATTGCCTTTTCGGCAATTTACAGTGCAATTTAATGTGTACATAATTTCATACACTTAAGCGTTAAGGCAATATTTACTTATATTAGATACGTTCGAGACTTTTCGAAATTTCTATTCTGTTTGTCACATCTATTCTGATACCTACGGGTCCCTTGCATATATTTTTCCTTATGACGCCAATCTTTTCGCCGAAGTATTTACCTTCAAAATCGATTTCATCAACTCATCATTCATCAATCAGCGGTTTTGAGAGCGTCTTATTCGTTCTAAAGTAGAAAGTAGTTTAATGTCAGTGTTTCCAACAATCGGTAATTTTTCCAAAATATTGGGAGTATTTTGCCGTCATAAGGAAAAACAACTTAGGGAACAATCAGCGAAAATGTTTTTCGTTTGGAATTTTTCAGTTGTAAAAGTAAATCCCATCTTGTGTCAGTTTTGAATTTCATCTAGCCAGACCGCTCTTTCAAAAACTCTAATCAACTGCCGACGACTTAAGGAAAAAAAACTCAGAGAAAATCAGCGAAGATTTTTAACGAATTTCGCCGAAAGGAATCAAATTAGCGAAAATGTTGAACAAAACCATCGCCGAGAATATTTTATTTAATTTTGTCGCCGATTTGTTTTAGCGAAATTCGCTGAAAATCTTAGCTGATTTTCACTAAGTTCTTTTTCCTTATGACGGCAGCATATACTTAGGCCCGGTGCAGTGACTCACGAAAATTTCATTCGTCCGTAATGCCTTTTCTCTCATCAAAATCCGGAATACTTAAAATTTAGCTGGATTTTTTCGAATAGATTTTACGTACATAGTTTGAGAATTCTAACTTCAAATGAAATAGTTATTTTCATGACAAGGGGAGAAAATAGAAAATTGCTTAACAAGGTTGACGTCTGTGGCCAAAGCAGAGAAAATTGCAACGAGGGGTTTGTGGCCAGAGCGTAGCGAGGGCCGCAATTCACTCTAGTTGCAATTTTCTCTGCGAGGGCCACAAACTTTACTCAGGTTGCAATTTTTTCTGCGAGGGCCACAGACTTCAACCGAGTTAAGAACTTTCTATTTTTACCCGAGTTTTGAATTAAACTTTTCACATTTGTTAGGCGAAAATTCATATTTACTCCCGAAAAATATGCAATATTACAACTATTGTTAACACAACTTAACACATTTAAGCATACAAAAGACGAATTTCACAGAAAACATAGAAAGTAACTCAAAAACACATTCGACTGTGTTGTACCAAATTCTTATATCTCGAGAAATATTTGCTAGATTAGCTAATGAATTACTTTAGAGTAATCCTGTGATCCTAAACTATGTGCTGGCATTTTGTTTAGCTCGTATCCGTCGAGTCGAAAATTCATTATTTTTTGTTTACTTTCTTCGTCGCAAAAAAAAAAATTCATATGAACAGATCGACCATGATACTTTATGTTAAGTATTTATTTTCTCACCTACTTTTATTTTCTCACCTCAAATGAGGTGCGAAAATTTACTTTTCATCCCGCTACAAACTACCCATGCAAAATTCAATTTTCGCACCTCATTTGAGGTGAGAAAATATCAATTTTCGCCTAACAAATGTGAAAAGAGAAATGTCTCCTGTCTCCTCATTCAAGGTGTTAACAAATCTGATTTTATTCAGAAAATACACGGTTATTGATACCCGGTTTCCCTGTTATTAGATTGAATAAAAATTAATTGATTTCGAGTATGCTCTTGATAAATTGAACGCCTGCCTAAAAATTGGTTTTTGCAAGATGTATCGAAAAAAGGCAGATTTCTTAGTCATAAGTAGATAGCATTGCAATGTAATTTTTTTTGTTCTAGACAAACAATTGAATTTCATGTAATAATCGCAATTTATTTAATACCATTCAGTTATAATATTATAAATAAAATATTTCCGCCAAATTTTTACTTGGTGGAATTGTACCGAGAATCGAGGCCACATTTCCGCGCTGGATAGCAATTGCTATACGTTGGAATAAGAAACTTGTAGCTCTTTTCTCTTTTGTTACGTCAGTGACCTTACTTCCAATTGTCTTTATAAGTTTTATTGCCTCTTTTCCGAATACACCAGAT
>CM055406.1:127445185-127490387 GCA_029228625.1 Pseudolycoriella hygida
TTCGACAGAAATTTTTTTCGCCGGAAATTTTTTCTCCAAAATTTGTTTTTTCTTTTTTCCAAAACTAATGATATCACAACAAAAACCCTTTTTAAAAGGGAAACGTGACGCAGGTCCTCGTCCTTTCTTCCAAAACAACTGATATCAATTTGGGTGACGCTTACAGCTTCGGAACGCAAAAAATTCTTTTGAAATATTTTCATTTTTGATTAAAGAAATGCGTCACAAATGCCGGACCCTCCCAACGTAATAATTTTTCTGCGCTTTCAGATTTCACACGCCAAAATTTTGGCTACCCGTACTCCACACGCCACACATCACCAAGCTTCTAATGGGGGAGGGGGAGTTTGACAAAAGCGTGCACTCCATAAATTTTCGAAAAAAATTTCCTACATTTTTGCGTGCAATGGGGGAAAAAAGAATTATAAAATTCGAGGGAAGAAGCGTGCGCACTTTATGAATGGCCCCTATACTAATGATGTCCAGTTTGTTTGTTTTGGGGTTAATTTTGAGTAAAAAATATTTGATTCTTTGTTCGAAACTAATAAATTGTCATGTCAGAAATTTTGTTCTGATTAAAATCTTGATCTTTCATTGCTGTAAGTAGGCGAAAGTAAGCATTCATGGCCCATTCTATGCAAACTGCGACGCCTGTAATGTAAGGAACGGAAATACCGCCTTAACCGTAGGAGATAACGAGATCATTCGTTCTGCAGAAAATTAGATATGACAATTTTGAACAATTTTTTCATAGAACACAAAAATTGGACCCTTGGGTGACTCAGGAGAAATTTGCGTTCCTTACATTACATACATTTGGAATGGCCCTCATATTTGCTGGTAGCAAGCCAGAAAATTATTAGACGTTGGCAGCAAATTATCTGTCGGCTGGACGCTTCTACTCTTTTCATCGGCTTTCCAATCTGTTCCATAGCGTTCAGAGAACCATAAAATTTGGTAATCAGGTAAATATTTCGAAAAAAAAATTCAAAAAGGAAAATAAATTAAGAAATTTGATTAAACCTTAAGATAATATAAAATTTATGGTTGGTTCATTACGGAGCTTTGTTTTATGTTTTGTATAAACAAACAACTTCATAAACTCCAATATTAGTCCCTCCAGAAAAAGGTACAATTTTTTGGTGAAATATATACGTTACCGAAAAATTCCTCTTCCATCCCCTTTGTTCGCATTCGCAGCATCAGCATTGGAAACCTTTACATTATTAATATGAAATGAAAATTAATTCAAGGCAAATACATTCCCATCCATAATTACCTTATAAAACCTAGCTCGCAACCAATCTGTATGATTTTTGATAAGGCTATTAACCCTCTTATGTGCGTCTAGTGAACAAAATTTAACAGATTATGGTTGGCTCATATCAACTAATCTCACATGAAATATGTGAACGGAGAAACAGCAGTTCACATTGAAATTTTTTTTTCATTTAATGTAGAAGCATTAATTTCGCTGGTAGAAGTGATAATGTCTAGACCAAATTATATAAAATAGGAAATACGACCTCTGGGTGCTTGTTCAAACTTTTCTGCCCACTGTCGAAAGTTTAGACGTTCAATATTACCTCATGTAATAAATTTATCCATCAACACTGACTTCATCAAAAGGGTTACATAATTCCAAGAATTTTCGGCATCCAGCATAAAATAATCATTTGTTTTTCTCGTTACATACGATTCTTACATACCATACAGTGCGGTTGCATGTGGTTTCTCTTATGCCCCGCTGCTTAAAGACAAATAATGTTGTTCCATAAAATGTTGAAATATTTTTTCATATTTTTCTGCTGTCTAAACTTAATATAATTTATGTACCGCAAAGCTTTTTTCCCCTTAGAGACGGCAGAAGTATACTCAATCTCGTTTAAAGAAATTGTTTGAGGTAATGTCAAACTTGCCGCTGTAAGGCTCAACCTCAATTAACGTATTTGCACTTTTGTTTGAGAAGATAAGTTCCTTCTCACCTTGAGAACCGTGAGAAAATTTACAGAGCGATTTCCATTAGCGAATGACGAGCGTCGCGGGAAAACAACTGAAGAATGACAGACTGGGGAGAAAATGTATTACGAATGAAGGAAGTAAAAGTGGTGATTTTTCTGCATGAATTTTTTGTTACGCAAAACCATTTTCTCTGTGCTATTCCGTCAAAAGATGGATATTTTTAGGACCCGGACGAAGTACAAAGGTCCTATACGTTTACTACAAACAATTTTATTGTAACATATGGGGTAGATCAAGGCGAAGGTGAGGGGGATGCATTTAATATCGTCTAGAGATGACGAATCAGGCGACATTTATTATCCTCCAGAGTGAAAAAATTGGAATTATCACCCAGGGTATTATCGCCCAGACAAATGAGAATTATCACCCGGGGAATTATCACCCAGGAATTATCTATCACCCAGCAAGGAAAATGTCACTAGGATGGGCTCTAAAACTTCCAATTTGTATAAGAAAAATGATTTTTGTATAAGGAAAATGCTATTTTGTATGAGGAAAATGACATCGGGTGATAATTCCTGGGCGATAATTCCCCGGGTGATATTTCTCATTACTTTGGGCGAAAATTCCCGTCAGCAAAAAAAAAAATGTCCGTTTGTCCGCCCCGTCATTTTTTTTCTAAACGGCTGCACCGGTCACCCTAAACTTGTTTTTCCTCTGACAGGTACATATGTCCCATCAAAGTTCAAAGATGAGCAAAATCGGTCAAGTGGTTCTGGAGAATTGGTCGAAAAAAAGACCAAGAACATGGTTTCTCAAGGTCGGTTAAACTTTTTCGCAAATATCTCAGCAAGTATAACACGGAAATTGTTCACATTGGTGTCAAATAAAAGCATTTGATCTCTCAAAAGCGGTAAAGTTTTTTTGTGGGTTAGTGGTCTAGGCACTGGGACGAAATTGAGCCTCTTGGCCATATACGAAAGCAGATGGTCTTTCGTCTATATTTGCTCAAATGCTAAACTATGCAATATGGAGATTTAGTGTCAAAAGTAGGATTTGGATTAGGATGAGTGGGTGGGCATAGATGTTACCCCAGCACCTAGGTTGCCAATAGGTCTGTTGTGCGTCCCACGTTCAATCAGTACCTTCCTGTACCATTTAGTTATTTCAGAATGTACTTGGGATGGATGCTCCAGATAGAGCTGTATTTTATCGTATAGTTTCCTAGGAATTTTCTCCTTGCGTTTATATAAGCTGGACAAGTACAGAGAAGGTGTTCAGCGGTTTCAGGGTCCCCACACTTTTCACAGTTTGGGGTATTGCTGATGCCCATCGTTTGGAGGTGTTTGTTGAGAGTGTTGTGACCCGTTAATATGTCTGTGAGCCTTTTGAGATGCTTCCTGTTTAGAGAGAGGAAGTATTTGGAGTTCGTCGGGTTAATTGCAATGCAATGTTTTGGTTGCCTGGCCGTACGGATGGATATCCATTCATTTTAAAACCTATCTCTTTTCCATTTCTTAATGAACTGATTTAGTGTTTAGAGCGAAACTGGGATGCCCGGTTCTGGGCCAGTGATACGGGTAGACGATGCTAGTCTCGCCATTTCGTCCGTCTTTTCGTTGCCCTCGATGTCTCTGAGGCCCGGCACCCATACTAGCGTGGTTTGAGTTTCCCAACTGTCAAAGGTAAAGTTGTAGAGAAAAAAATTTTAGAGAACACGTATTACTGGGTTTTAGGTAAAAATGGCACAATCCTGGAATATGACCACTTCTAGAATTGGGTGGGATGATCCAAAGTTGCTCTCAAAGGTGAGAAATACATTTAAGAGAAAGTAGTTTCAGGATTTTTTGGAGAAACTACGTTGGTTCTATTTGTGATATGGTGCAGGGGCTAACATTTTGGCCTAGAAAATCAATGGTCTCAGATGTCATAAGACGTACTTTGGTAGGGCTTTTGACATTACCTTGGGTAATTATTGTGAATATTTTTGATTCCTATAGTTCTAGAAGGACATAAAGCATCGAATGTTTGTTCATTTTTATTTAGATACGTTCGATACTTTTTGCAACGTCTGTTTTGTTTGTCGCATCTATTCTGAATAACACAAAGAATTTCAGGGCGTAAGTAACACCCAGAAAGCAATGATAACACCACCAGTTCCCATTTTCTACAAGCGATAAATCGTGCAATGCATTTGCGCTTCTTAATTGAACGCTGAGAACAGTCAGTCAGTGAAAGTTTTTATTTGTTTTGCGCTTGCTTAGGGGATTTTCCGTTTGAAAATCCTCTGAACCGAAAATTTACCGATATCCATCCGCAGGCCTAGCTTCTGCAAGTGGTTGCGAAAAAATAAAATTATTCGATTTAAACTTTTTCTTGACATTTCATGAAAAATCAAGTCTTCCCTAGGGCACAATGAAAACAATCAATTTATTCACTGATTTCAACAATATTGAAGCGATTGCACCAGCAGTTCGTCATTTCGATATAACATTACATTCGTTTATCGATTCTGGATGAAACAAATTTTCATTCTATGAATTGAAATGCTCCAATCGTTCACTTAGAAGGTACGTAATAATACCTGAAAGTTCGATGCTGGTACAGATTTTGAATACATAGCCTTAGGGAAACGTGTTCTATCATAGGAATTATTCATTTCATCCATTCTAATCTTTCCGCGCGTATAAATTGGAATATCCATTTAATTAAAATATCGCTGGCGTTTGGACGATAAAGAACTTAAATAATATTAATGCCTGACTTGAGAATAGTTTATATGACAAAGAAACGGAGTTCGTTGGGATGGATCTTAAGAAAAAGTAACAGATGTACACTCACACACAGCACCATTTATTTGAAAGTTAGAGGACTCCGTCTTATGTAAAGTTTACACCTACAGTTTTGATAGGTAGTCTAAAGATAGATTGAGCCACCAGGAGCAAATTTTAAAAGGATAACAAAGAACTTTTGAAAATCGAAAAACTTTTCTCGACTTTAGACAACCATTTGCGCGTGGTAGCAATGGGGCCGTGACGCACGTCCACTTACGATTAAAGATTTTTTTTCGTATTTTGAGGAATTACAGAAACATTTTTATTTTTTCACCTTCCGTCATACCTCCCTGAGACTGGATCAAAACAATCGATACCCCCGATTCGGAGATAGAACTTACGTACATGGGAATTTTCAGTACAAAATGTACTCTCCCTATAGTACCATAGTTGATGAGAAACTCCTACGATAGTAAGTTAATTGTCTAGTTATTTACCTTGTTTTTGGAATGAAAACAGCTTTTTTAGCTTTTCTCGAAGACTCTCTTTCAGAACTTGTTCAACTTTTGCAAAGACGTTGTGTACGGCATTCTACGACGTGTGACCAAAAAAAAACCTCACCTCAATCCCAGCTTCGGTCATTCATACAAGTGACATTCCAGCGTTGCCCTTCATTGCAAAGAATATTTCTCTTTGACTTTTCTTCTAACATCGGCTATGATAACATGAGACAATAGTTCTGTTGCCCTTCATCACATTTTTGTTTACGTATAACACAGACGTTAAGAATTATTTTCACTCTTGTTGCATGAAATGTCTCATAAAAGCAAGTTTTGCGTGCGAAATCTGAAAGCGCAGAAAAATTATTACGTTGGGAGGGTCCGGCATTTGTGACGCATTTCAATCAAAAATGAAAATATTTCAAAAGAATGTTTTGCGTTTCGAAGATGTAAGCGTCACCCAAATTGATATCAGTTGTTTTGGAAGAAGACTCGTCTCTTGCGTCATATTTCCTTTTTAAAAAAGGTTTTCGTTGTGATATCAGTAGTTTTGGAAGAAAAGAGAAAACAAATTTTGAAGAAAAAATTTCCGGCGAAAAAAAATTTCCGGCGAAAGAAATTTCTGTCGAAAAAAATTTTTCAGCGAAAAAGAATTTTTCAGCGAAAAAAATTTTCAGCGAAACAAATTTTCAGCGAAAAAATTTTCGGCTAAAAAATTTCTGGCGAAACAAATTTCAGCGAAAATACTTTTCGAAGAAAAAATTTCGGCGAACGAAAAATAATTCAGCGAAACAAAATTCCGACAACAAAAAAATTCAGCGAAAAACTTTCGATAGAACAAGTTTTCGACCGAAAAAAATTGTCGAAAAAAAGTTATCCGGCGAAAAAAAAATTCGTCGAAAAAAGTTATCTGGCGAAAAAAATTTTCGTTAAAAAAATTTCCTTTGCCACGAAACATCTATCTTCAACAAAAAAAAACAATTTGAAAGAAAAATCAATTTTTCCCCTAAATTCGTCCCATACCACCGTCGGACATTTTGTTGGTAACCCTGACACACTACACACTCAACCCAATAACTTTTTCTTTGACACCAAACATCGCACAGACGTACAGGAAGGGTAAAAACATAAAGTAGCTATTATATTGCTACTGCTATTTAATAAGCCATTGACATGGGTTTTTCGGACGTCGTATTTGTGAATTTTTCTGACGTCGTATTTGTGACGTCATTTGTGCGACGTCATTTACGTGACGTTGTTTTTGTGAAATTATTTTGTGACGGTGCACAGACGGAGGGACAGGAGGGGTGAAAACATAAAGTAGCTATCGCTACTTAACATAATATTTGGATCCGCCACGGCCTACTTTGGCGGTCAACTTAAATACTAGTTCTTAGAATAAAAATTCGCTTTTGCGATATCAAGCGTCACATAAATTGCTATCAGCCGTTGCAGAAGCCCAACAAGAACTTGCTTTACATATACGTTTTTAAAGGGTTTTTATTGTTATATCTAATAAATGTTTTTCTATGAAAGAAAAGACCAGCGGCCAAACTGAGAAAAAATAAAACGTAGCTGAAAACTTTTTTGTATTTCGACGATTCTAGCACTTTACGTCGCACAGTGGTCCAAAATCCGGAAAAATCGGCACTAACAGAATAAATCGGTTGGGTGATGCGATATTTGTGATTTAGGTTTTGTTGAATAGCTTATACATGGGCCCATCAGAATCACGAACAAAACTTCTGAAGTGATTAAAACTTTCTCGGTGATTAAAACAAGTAATGTATTCGTGTATCATAACTAGTTTCACCTGCTGTAAATGAGCTAGCTTCCATGACGATAATGAGCATTCAGACTAGGTGGAAATGTCGATATTTCTAGTGGAATTTTAACTTAATCGATTTTGTACCTCTATCTCCTCGAAGATGCGTCGGACGATACCTTATTCGTTTCTGTCCGGCATTTGGTTCCAGGGATATAGGCAAAAACGTTTTTTCATTTAAGACCTTCTACCTCTCGCTAGAGACATCGTAGCGAGGTCATATGGGCATCGTTGGAAAGCTATTGATGCCCTCTTTCGACTGACATGAAACATGGACCGATTTATTTTCATTATGGGCCTCAGGACATTTTTCTAATTTTCGTGAAAAATTTTCAACTTTGATCATGACCGAGACCCCCAAGTTTTAATCACATGTTCGTGATTCTGATAGGCCCATGTATAAGCTATTCAACAAAACTTAAATCAGAAATATCGCATCACCCAACCGATTTATTCTGTTAGTGCCGATTTTTCCGGATTTTGAACCACTGTGCGTCGTGTCGGTTGGTCATCAGCGTTTTTTTTATTAATATAGTTGTTCGGCACAAGTGCCCGAATGCGCACGGAGACCACCATTTGAGCCTATTGTGCTTACTATTGTTTTTTTTTGCTAATCAGCTGAACCTTCCCGTACTACTAATGTAGTTAAGGATGTCCTGCGGACGCAAGTTCTTAATCGTGTTAAGAAGCCTCCTAAGAACTTCCGTCTACTTGTGATGAAAGCCGGACAGTTGCAAAGGTAGTGTTCGGCTGTATCTGTATGATAACCACACAGATAGCAGCCTGGATCAGTTCGCTTGCCTATGGTTGTAAGATGTTTGTTGAAACCGTAATGTCCTGTCACAACTCCCGTAAATATTTTCAGTCTAGTTCTGCTAAGATCGATTAGGTATTTTGAGTTTTTCTTATTAATTCGAATACAATTTTTAGCTTTCCGACACCCTGGGGTTTTTATCCAGTGTTTCGAGAACATACCTACTCTAATTTGTCTAATTTTTTGTCTATTAGTGGAGTTGGGAGTACCCATTATAGGCTCCGGACCTATGGGTGAGCTGAGAGCTCCGTTTCTTGCTAGAGCATCCGCTTTCTCATTTCCTTTGATTTTTCAGTGACTCGGTACCCATATTAAGTCGACTCTGTTATATGCTGCCAGGTCATTGAGTGCTTCCCAGGTTTCCAGAGATAGCGCCGAAGTGAATTTAAATGACGATAAAGCCTTTAAAGCCGCTTGGCTATCTGAACAAATAAATATTATTTCATTGGATTTGTTCTGCATCCTATTATAGTGAGCACTTTCCAGTAAGGCTCTTAGTTCAGCTAGGAAGATAGAGGAATAACTTTCCAGTGCAATGGACATTTCTGTAACTGTGTTATCACAGTACAGTCCTACACCTGCTGATTTATTTATGAGTGAGCCATCTGTATACCATACTGTAACATGCTCCGGGGGTAATATCCCGTTTAACCAGTCGTCTTTCGGCGGGATGTAGATATCGAAATTCCTGTCGAATCTGAATTCGGGGATTATTTTGTCTGAAGGCATAGTGAAGGTAGGATCTCTATTGATTGTTTTGAACCATATGTTAGCGTGGTCTATGTTTCTGAGCCTGTCGCTGTTCATTTTTGCTAATCTGTCAAGTGTAGCTATGGCCTCCGTTTCTATGTAGATATGCAAAGGAGGTAAGTTCAGTAACACTTATAGAGCCGCTGTAGGTGAAGATTTCCATGCACCAGTTATAGCTATGTTAACTCAGCAGCATTACGTGTCTACAGATGCAATTCCCAGGAAGGATGTTTTCCCCGGGTAAAAGTTTTACTATCGGTTTTTTGATTAAACAATTTTTTTATATTTTATGAAAAAATGAAAACATTTAATTGAGTCCTAAGTCGAACATATAAAGATAGATAAACAATTAATTTTGTGGATTTTGTGGGTTATTTGTTAGTCGTTTATTTGTGAGTTCAATGTTAGTCAGTGCAAAATAATGTCGTATTTCTATAATCCTCTGCAGAGATTTTGTGAGTTAGGACAGATTTATAAGTACGAGTTATATGGAAGTGGAGTAATCTCAAACTAAATGAATGCAATGAAACCATTAAACAAATGTACAAATTAGCGACAATTTTTATTACATTTTATGAACATTGCAGCAATTTTTATCAAAACTCCACTTGTGCGCAAGGTATATCAATAAACCACCTACAAATTGACCATTTTAATTTAGGTCAACCATGACCTATTTTTTTAATGTATATTGAAGCTCATATACCGACGGTAACAATACAGGGGGATTGTCTATTAAAGCGGAAGTTTTAAAAGTATGCGAAAAAAAAACCTCACTCATGTCACTGGAAAACCAAATGGGCGTGTAAAACATACGAAAACTGTTTTATTTATGAGCTACAGAAGTGTGTAACATTCATGAATGGAATAAGTAATCGAATAAATGTTTGATCAAATCAATAGGAAAAATGTAAAATTAATTTTCGTTTCACCTATTTTCACAACTTTAATTGTCTTTACAAGTTGGTTTCAATTTTTCCACGTATTTTTGTTCCACAAATTCTACGTTGGACGGAAGAATGTATGGATGTAGAATATAAATAATTAAAATGAAATTACAATATTTCCTTTATGTTACTATTTATAAATTATGGAAATCACGAAAAAGGGGTGGTTTTGAATTCCCATTTGGATTTCGGAAGTGGCTCACACTAAATCCTAGACTTTAGTTCTGTCTCAATTTATAATTTGGTAGGTGGATCAATGGGATTTTTTGTCATCTGATTTTTAGTCGCTTTATTCCAGTGGTACAGAATTTTAATCATTCATTGACTACTGTAAAGTCCCTTATCGTATCAATGCAAAGTTACTTGGAAACTTATAGACTGTTTTAATTAAGAGGACGATTTGCTCATGGTGGTAATAGATACACGAAAAATTATGTATTTTTGAGTGTTTTTCTTTTGTCTTTCCACCAGCAACACACGTGAAACATCTCTCTTAAAACAGTCTATTGGTAATATCATTATCGACATTGGCTGAGTACTTTAACACGCGGCTTTTTTAATTAAAAATATTCAATTAATTGCAAATAATTCATTAGCACATTTTATCAGAAAAACAACAATAGTCGTCCGGAGAATGATACACACTCCATATTTCTAAATGAAATGATAATTTATTTCTCGGTTGTTCCATATACACAAAATTAAAGACATCTCCATTCGCTATACAACTCGATTCGATTTACATTTAATTTTTTTGAACATTTTGTTCTTTCGAATAATTGAAAATTTGAATTCTAATGGATTCACGGCCGCAGCCGGTGTGTTACTAATTTACGTTTTTTAAATTAATTCGATGTGTACTGTGAATTGAATACATTTCTTGAAACTAATAATTTATTTTTTCTAATTTCTAGGCAGAAAAGACAATTGAAACATTATTTTCGCATCAGCCCTTTCTCACGGTAAGTGAATTTTACTAAAACAATATCTTGAACAAATAAGATGAACCGAATGTCTGATACAAATTAACATTTTATCATCATACTGTCCACGGTTAGCTTAAACAAAGTCTTGCCAATTGAGTACTTAACCGGGTAAGTTATGAGATAGATTGCCAGCCGATAAAACTGAGTTGGTGTAGGCGCTGTCAATCTTTGTATGGAAATGTTGGCATTGCCTCCAAATCCATGAGAAAATTGACAAAAATGTAGTTTTTTTGATTAATGTAAATGTAAAGCAATTGTTCAAGAGACCTGCGGTTGCTGGATCGTTTTATGAGATCATTTCAAAAACTATTTTGTATGGTAACACGAAACAACATAAACCCTTTTCAAAAAGTGTCGCAAGTCCTCGTCCCTGCTTCCAAAACAACTGATATCAATTGGGGTGACCCTTATAGCATCGGAACGCAAAAAATTCTTTTAAAATATTTTCACTTTTGCTTAAAAAAATGAGTCACAAATGCCGGACCCTTCCATGTTATAGTTTTTCTGTTCTTTCAGATTTGACACGGAAAAAAAATTAATTTTTGCGTGGTGTGTTGACTACGGGTAGCCAAATTTTCGGCATGCGAAATCTGAAGGCGCAGAAAAATTATTACGTTTTGAGTGTCCGGCATTTGTGACGAATTTTTTAATCAAAAGTGAGAAATCGATATGACTAGATAGGCTCGACATGTGGTGTTAAGGTAACGAAGTTAGTAACAAATGAACCTTCAACTTTCGAACGAATTGATTTACTTGCGTTAAATTTCTTATTTCGGCAGGCAAGGCATTGAGCAAGGTAGGCCAAGCGAACACCAAGGATCGCTTACCGTAGTTAGAATATAATTTAGGTTTCCTTAAAAGATAGGAATATCTGGTAGCGTATTGTATCGTGTTGTTAAAAAATGAGATAGAATGGTGTGTCAGATCATTAATACACTTACGGAAATATGTTTTTGCATCAAATAGAATTCTGTACTTCTGCGCAGGTTTTTGCAGTGTTAAAAAGCTGCGCAGAAGTACAAAATTCTATTAATGCAAAAATATATTTCCGTGAGTGTACAACAAAACATAACCAAAGACCCGTACCTATCAGAATAGATGTGACAAACAGAATAGATGTGGCAAAGTGACTCGAACGTATCTAAATATACAAATAAGCAAACAATCCAGCGTTTTATGTTCTTTTATAACTGTAAGAATTTCAAAGACCCATAGAAATTACCCAAGGTAATGTCAAAAGCCCTACCGAAGTACGTCTCAGACCATTCAAATCTAAAAAAGGTTATATCCAAGGACTAAGCCATTTCCCCCTAAAACCCTGAAACACATGTTATCTAAAATTTTATTCTCTACAACTTCGCTCTTTGGAACCATATTTCCAAATCTCGTAGTTCTGGGGATTCGGGTCATCCTGCCTAATAATGGAAGTGGCCATATACCAGGACTGTGCCACAATTCCCCAAAACCCTGAAACACGTGTTCGCTTAAATTTAATTCTCTACAACTTCACCTTTGACAGTAAATCTCCATATTGCATAGTTAAGGAAATATAGACGAAAAACTGTTTTCGTATGTGGCCAAGAATCTCAATTTCGTCAATTCCACTGGTCCCAGTGCCCAGACCCCTGAACCGATTCCCACAAAAAAATTTTCTCAGTTTTGTGACATTAAAGGCTTTCATTTGACACCAAAATGAGGAATTCCCATGATATACTTGCTGAGATATTTGCGAAAAATTTTCAACGACCCTCGAAAAACGATGTTTTTGGTCAGTCCCTCGACCATATCTCCGGAACCGCTTGATCGATTTGGTTCGAAGTTGAATCATGGGAGGCATGTACCTTTCAGGGAAAAAAAGTTTAGCCGTTCAGCCGTTTAGAAAAAAAAGTGGAGACGGACAGACGGAAATTTCTTTTGTTCAGATTCGTCATTTCTAATTTCTCCCCCCTCCCACCTCGATCTACCCCATGTTACAATAAAATTGTTTGTAGTAAATTTTGTACTTCGTACGGGTGCAAACACGAACTTGCACACTGCCATCTCGTGCATTCTCGGTATAGTCAGCATACGCGGAAATTCGATTTCAAAGAGGCGTTCTGATGGAAAACGTGCTGGCAGTTTATGCGTTGCTTTTAAGGCTCTTTTTTGTTTAACCTGTAGCTCATCCAAAGAAGAGTTTTTGGCCGATCCCCAGACTCCAGCGCAATACGTAAGGTGACAGTGGACTATCGAGAAGTATATAAGTTGTAGAACCCTTTTGGGCAGAAAATGTAATCTTCTAATCACCCCCGTCCTGCTAAACACTATCCTACCGAGACCGGCAATGTGCCCCTCTCAAGTAATAAACTCATCCAAAGTAAGACCAAGCAGTCTTACGGATGAAGACGCTAGAATCGGAGTACCGTTGAAACTCAACGTAGGCAGACCGTCTACCTTAACATGACGCTTCCGAAAGTGAACCAATTTAATTTTCTCTAAATTCACGGTGAACATAAGCGTCACCTAAATTGATATTCGTTGTTTTAGAAGAAAGGACGAAGACTTGCGTCACATTTCCTTTTTAAAAAGGGTTTTTGCAGTGATGTCAGTAGTTTTGGAAGAAAAGAGGAAACAAATTTTGGAGAAAAAAAATTTCAGGCGAAAAAAATTTCCGGCGAAAATAAATTTCCAGCGAAAATAAATTCCGGCGAAAAAAATTTCCTTTGACACGAAACATCTACCTCCAACCCAAAAAAATGAAAAAAAAAAAAAATTTCCTCCTAAGTCCGTCCCATACCACCGTCGGACTTTTTGTTGGTCACCCTGCTTGGGTGAGCTTAGGAACGTTACTTTCATGATAAGCGTTGAAGAAAAATCCTATACAGAACGAGGCCGGTAGCCCCCTTTTTTTAAAATCTTATATGGCGTAGAATGCCCACCCGAAGGTCCCTGCAAAATTTCAAGAAAAGTTATCGAGCCGTTTTCGAGCACGAGCCAAAAAAGTCGGTTTGCGAAAAACTAGGTCTCAGGGGGGTACGACGCAAGAGAAAAAAGTCAAAACTTACCTGTTTATATGGTTCCGCCGTCTACAAAAAAAATTCTTTTCTTCTTTTCTTAATTTTTTGGTCGTATGGAGACTTGCGTCACGGGCGCATTGCTACCGCGCGCCCATGATTCATGGCAGTCGATCTGTCTGTACGTTTCCGTTTGAATTTAGGTTGACTTTTCGTTTTTGGGTAATGGCAACATTACAGTATCTACCCTTCGTAATTCCTTAAGTAAGAGTACTGATTTCGTCGCTTACGACTCGTCAGTACACTTTGCTTACTAGGCCATGTGTACATCAGTACACTCGGTCACAGAATGATGGCTTCTATGAACAGTGCACTTTCTTATAGGTAGATGCTATTCGCCGGCGCCGGCGAATAGTCAGAAGATATGAAAGTGGCTATTCGCCGGCGCCGTCGAATAGCAACCACATATGAAAATGTTGTCTGGCCTGAACTCGTTTATTTCATGATTAGCACTATTAGTCATTTTCATATATTTTGTCACTAATTTCGTTATTCACCTAAGCTTCGTGACATTTCGTAAAAGGAATAATTCCTAGGTCTTCCTGACGTTTCCTTAAAACTCAAGTTCACTAGTTTCCTTAGCGACCTAGTGTTCGGAACAATTCGTGAAAGGACAAATTCGCTAGGTTTCCGTGAATATTTCCTCAAAGCGCAAAGTCCCTAGTTTCATTACCCACCTAGGTTTCCTGAATTTCGTAAAAGAATATATTCCCTAGGCCTTCGTGACGTTTCCTGAAATTGCAAGTTCACTAGTTTCGTATTTTCGTTACAAAATCACATGATTTTTGACCGTTATTTCACTTGTCACCATCGATTTCACGATTTTAGCAATATTTTTAGTATTTTTTCTTGTGACGTTTCATAAAAGAATAACTCCTCTAGTTTCGTTACCTAAGAGTATCTTAACATTTTGTGAAGTGCGCCGGCGAATAGCCATTTTCATATCTTCTGATTATTCGCTGGCTCTGGCGTATAGTCACTTCGTTTCTTATATATCTCCCAAATCGAACGAACGACTAGAAGTAGTGTTTTGAACGCTTTGATGTACAGGAATCATGGAATTATAGGTTTTTCACCGGCTTTCTTCAAATGAATTTTAGGTGATTTTGAGAAGCATCTAAACAATGAAAACTTGTAACGCTAGGAAACTGTACGGTTTGTCCTGGCCTTTGTCTCAAAATAACAATTTCGACGTTACACACCACAAAAAACGCAGAAAAAGTGATAAACAGCATTTTATCATTTTGTGCTGTTGCAGAAAATGAGTTGTTATACAAATATAATTGAGTTGAATTTCAGCTGCGAATGGAAAGAATAAAAGATGTTAACTTTTTAGCATCAGACAAGTCGCATTTATCATTCAATTATTTGTCAGTTTCTTAAAATAAAAATAAAGCAAAACGAGAAGAAGGAAAGCCAACGCATCACATGAAAAGAGTCACGATAACAAATAGCAGTAAATAACTTGTAATTCATTCAAACGCCAAAAAATAAAAAGGAAAATGCACTCTTCCACTCGCAAGCATGAAATATATCTCACCAATTTGCCATCAAGCCCAAAGAGTGCTTCAATAGTCTTAATGCTTGTGTATACAAACGATATAACCGACTAGAGGGTGTGTAGCTTTTTATTATGAAACATTACCAAGTGATTTATTGCAAATGAATGGGCGCCCATTTTTATGACTATTAAGGTCAGGACACCAAAGTCAGGTCGAATATGAAAACAAAATGTTTCAAAGCGCTACCCCCACTGAGTGGGTGAGCTTTTATTACTAATATGTGAAAATAGTGGTCAAGCGAAATACGTTTTATGATGTTGTTGCTTTGAGATATTCACATAATAATATCAATAGAAACGTTTTCTAGGAAACGCTCTATAAAGCTGAGCTAAACTCTAATCATAATCAAGTCAATATTCCCTTTGAAAAGAAAGTTATTTCGTTGATATTTTCCTCTTTTCTTTCAATTGTGATGTGAGAGAGCGAATACGGAGTAAAGAGGGGGAGGGATAATATTCCTACTTATGTGGGTAATCCTATTTTTAAAATGTCCAACACAAAATCAAATCCTATGTTGTTATTGGATGCATTATGTACGGTACATTTTTACTATCTCAACAAAGGCTCCAGGTCACTATTGCAGTGAAAGAACTAAGTTGCTTTACCAATGTAAAAACTGTCCAACTCCATACGTTACTTCTGCATCGTTGAATTGAAATGCAAACATGAGAGATGTCTTGGAGCTCTTTGAAACCAATTTTATTTTCGAAATTTAGGTTTACATTATTGTGTTGAATGACACATGGTCAGAATTACTCGCACTCTTTATTCCAGCAGGAAAATAACCCTAAAACATGCATTGGTTTGAGGTAAACATTCGTTTTGAGTACAAAAGAGAATTCGTACATTTTTTTGTTATCTAAAATATTTGCTGTGTATTTCTCTAAGTTTGAAGTATTCTGTTTATTTTGCTTAGTGTTTACTTTGGAAAATACAAAAATTGTAAATTTTATTGAACTAAATGATTTTGAGAAAAATAATCTTTTTGCAACATTGTGCTCGTTGAAGATTGAGGATTTGTACTAACGCTTCATCGATTTGTGCATTGCATATGATCGACAGAAGTAGTGAATAGAAGTGTTTAGTGAGTATGGAGGTTTAGTGGAGGCGATGATAAAACTTATAGAATTACAAAGCAGCATGTGAAATTGTTTACAAAATTTATTTCTCCAATAAATGCAAATTTATAACAAATATCTCGCTTCGTTCGCAACTTTTTCTATTCCTTCTTCTCATGAGCGGCAAAATATTTTCATTAATTTAGTCAAACTTACGAATATTATAGCAGACTTTGATCTAAGATAGCTTTTTTCTAAGGCAGATGCTAATCGCAGACGCGTGCTAATATTAATTTGACTAATCGCACGCGATAAAATAATTTAATGAAAAAAATGTAATTTTAGAAGCCTTTTTTTTGAAAGAAATATCATCTGTACAAGGAAAATCTCGTTTTACACCCGACGTAAAGCCTTTACGTCGCCATTTGTACAAGGAAAATTTCTTGTTTTATCCGATTTAACTCTTGGTCGCGTGCGAATAGTTAAATTACTACGCATGAAGTCTAGCACCTTCTCCTTTTATATCCACTGCTGGATGCAGGTCTCCCTTTCTCCTTCCACTAGCATCAATTTCTACAAAATGAAGTCGGTGCCATTGAATTTTGGATGAAACCATTAGTACATAATCAAATCATCTCGCAAAAACCAACACGATTTATGCAGGAAAATAAATAAAAATAAAAGACAAATGCAATTACCGAGCTGTACGTATCAGAATAGATGTGGCAAATAAAACAGATGTGGCAAAGAGACTCGAACGTATCCTAATATAGTAATAAGCAAACAATCCAACGTTTTATGTTCTTTTATAACTATAAGAATTCCAAAGATCCATAGAAATTATCCAAGGTAATATCAAAGGCCCTACCGAAGTACATCTCAGACCATTCAAGTCTAGAAATGGTTATATCCAAGAATTGGGCTATTTTCCCCTAAAACCCTGAGACACGTGTTCTCTAAAACTTTATTCGCTACAACATTGCCTTTGGAAGCAACCTTCTACCTCTTACAGTTCTAGACACATGGATCATCCCAATTCTAGAAGTGGTCATATCCCAGGATTGGGACAATTCTACCCAAAACCCTGAGACACGTGTTCTCTAAAATTTTATTCTCTACAACTTTGCTTTTGGAAGCAACTTTCTATCTCTTATAGTTCTAGAGATATGGACCATCCCTCCCAATTCTAGAAGTGGTCATTTCCCAGGATTGGGGCATTTTTACCCAAAAACCTGAGACATGCGTTCGCTAAAATTTTATTCTCTACAACTTTGCTCTTGTAGTTCTAGATATGTGAATCATCCCTCCCAGTTCTAGAAATGGTCATATCCCAGGATTGAGGTATTTTTACCCAAAACCCTGAAACACGGGTATCCTAAAATTTCATTCTCTACAACTTTGCCTTTGACAGTGAATCTCCATATTGCATACTTAAGGAAAAACTAATTTCGTATATGGCCGAGAAACTCAATTTCGTCGATTCCATTGGTCCCGGTGCCCCGACCCCTGACCCGATTCCCACAAAAATGTTTTTCAATTTTTCTGACATCAAATCCTTTCATTTGACACCAACATGAGCAATTTCCGCGCTATACTTGCTGAGATATTTGCGAAAAAGCTTCACCGACCATCGAAAAACCATGTTTTCGGTCACTTTCTCGACCATATTCTCCGGAACCACTTGATCGATTTTACTCATCTTCGAACTTGAATCATGGGAGGCATGTATCTTTCATGGTAAAAAAAGTTTAGTCGAGCCGTTTGAAAAAAAAAAGTGGAGACGGACATTTTTTTTATTGTTGATTCGTCATATTTAGACGATAATAGATGCAACCCCCAACTCCTCAACTAGTAAACGTATAGGACCTTCGTACTTCGTACGGGTCCAATAACAACTTAAAACTTACTACGTTTCGCTCACGCTTGGACTCAGCTTTTTTATGACAATCATATCAGTGATGTTTTAATAGTATATTATAACACACGGGCTGTAATTTGAGATCTCGTATCTGGGAGGGGTTGAAGATCCGAGGGAGTCACCCAGAGGTTCTTTAACCCTCCATATTGTAGCCCAGATTGATATAAAATTACTCTTAAGTGTATGAAATTACGTCCACATTAAAATTGTCACACTACAGCGAACCGTATATAAAAACGGACAAGTCGAATTTTAAACAATGGAATTTCATTGTTCAAAATTTCACTTGTCCCTTCTTATATTCGGTTCGCTGTACCATACAAAAAAGTTCGCCTCTTTTTTCTCCACAACACTGCACAAAAAACCTCATCATTAAAGAAATATTCACGAAAAACGATAAAATATCGTTGAGGGTCGCGTGGTCCTTGGGTGGTGAGTTTGAACCACACTAAGGACACTACAGCTCGAACGGCTCAACAGATTTTCTATAACTTAATTTTCGTGATTTTCTGATGTCTATTTCATTTATTTTAAACCTTCCACAGCGATTTCCGTTCTAATTTCGCAGTGATATAAGTGATATAAGTTCCACGAACCTTCAAAAAACCACCACCATAACTTCGAAAGTTTTGCATCGATTTTGCCCGAATTCAATCCCGTAATCAATTTTTTGAGTATCTCTCAGCATTTCTCGTCAAAAAAAAAACATATTGAAAATTAGATAAGATTTACTTGATTTATGTAGAAAAAACACGGGCCCTAGTAGAGACTCAGTTTCAGGGCCCTGGCTGAGTCCAAAAGCTCAAAATCAAAAAAGTTTCTTCCTCAAGCTGTGAGGCATGCCCAGACCTTTCAAACAAAAGAAAAATTTTGAAAATTTGAAGATTTACTCGACTTGCGTACAAAATACCAAAAACCACCAAACTCAATGACCCTTGGGCCGACAGTGCCCAGATTCAATCCCAAAAAAGATTTTTCGATTACCTTTGAGGGAAAAAAAAGTTTTTGAAAATCGGTTGAGTTTTACCATGATCGACCTAAAAATTTTGTATGGAATTTTGACCGGATTTTTTTTACATTTATCAGTTTGGAACGATCGCCTATGCGATCTTGAAACAAAGATCCTAGGATCCTTTGTTTCCTTCCCTGTCATCATTTAAATCTTCACTCGAGACTTCCTGTCGCAGTCGCTACCAAAAATCTGTCAAGTGTGGCAGGTCCCAGATTAGCGATTTGTGATGGTCCCGCGAAAAATTCCCCGAAGATCTTACGCCTCAGCTGAAGGTACTTGGGGCATTCACAAATTAAGTGTATGCCCGTTTTCTCCCCCAATCCGCAAGAGCATTCGGTGGTTCCCGAAAGCCTCAACTTGTACATGTGCCGATTCAACCCGCAATGTCCAGTGATCGCTACCAAAACCCTCCTAATGCGACACCCGTCCATCACTATCAAATCATTAGCCCATTTCTCGTCAGGCCTCGGGAAGAAGCGCTTCGTGTGAGCACCTCCGTCATATTCCTCTCATCGCTCCACGTGTCCTCGACGCACCCAGTTATTTAGCGCTTGCGCACACAACGGCTTGCGTATTGGCAGGTAGGGTCCGGCGCCCATTGATATAGTCGTGGACCCCTTTCTTGCAAGTTCATCCACCCTTTCGTTCCCCTCCACACCAGAGTGCCCAGGTACCCAAACCAGCGTAATTAGATTTCTCGAACCCACATCGTTCAGATGCTCCTTGCACTCTTTGATCAGCCTAGAGATCACCACGGGCGATTCGAGTGCCTTGATCACTTCCTTACTATCCGAAAGGATGAGGACGTGCTCTCACTGCGTCCCTGTTGGCGGTGCTTCTCGAGCTCCCATTAGTAGCGCGAAAGCTTCTGCCTGGAGAACACTCTTGGTTCCACCTAAGTGGAACCAGTTACCCTGCACAGCATTCGGATCGTATGTTCCGGCCCCTGCCCCTTCCAATGCCTTGGATCCGTCTGTAAATCTAACTTTTGCCCTTCCACTCAGATAGGCTGGCCATCTGTCCAGCCACACCTCTCTGCTTGGAAATACTGTTTCGAACCGCCTTGTGAAGTCAATCACCGACGTCATTCGGTCCCTAGGCATGCTAAAAACTTGGTCCGGAATCATCTCACCGATTTTTTCATGTCCAGCCCCGAAACGGGCAGCCCACATAACATTCTGTAGCGAATGTAACCGGGAAATTTTTTCGTGCAAAATTCCCGGCAAATCAATATTTTTCCTACTTCCAACCTCTCACAAAATTCCCTGACTTAGGAAATGTCCTTGAATATTATTAGGCCCTTGATAACCACTCAAAAGAATCAAGAAAATCGGATAGAATTTACTCAATTTAATAGAAAAACACATGGAGTCCTAGTAGAAACTGATTTTTAGAAACCAACTCAATGTCCAAATTCTGCTGGTTACAAACGTCATGGTAAACGCATAAGACTCATACTTCGTAAGGTCTAATGAAAAGCGAACGTCGTGGTAAACGCATAAAGCACGTACTTTGTACAGGTCTAATGAAAGGTGGGGTTGTCCTAATGACGTCTGCAACGCATAAATATATTGTCGCAGTAGAGAGGCTAGCTTATTATTTGTGAGCGAACAATACGGATGCTGATGTTAAGAATAGTTTTATAATTAATTTGAAAATTCGGAACAGACTGAATAGTTGCTGCATTCGAAATAATTTATTCTACAAATCAATCATTTATTTCGACTATTTCTGGCATTTCTGGACCTAAAAATATTAAAATGACTTTGAATCGATTATTGCACCGGATAAGAGCGGAAAAACCAATCAATCCGTTCATCGTGATGACGTCACAGTTTGGATTTTTTTCACTCATCTAAAATCGCTATGTGGTGTAATGATGATGGGACTTTTTCATATATATTGTGTATGAATAACGCCAAACAAATGTTAATTTCCTTTTCCTGTATACTTTTGACATTTATTTCGTGGAAATGCTGTTTGCACATTTGGCTCCTATGCAAATCGCAAATATTGTCAACTCAATTTTATTTTTGTTATTATTTATACAGTCAAAATATTTTGGTTTGTGAAAATTGTGGTAAAACAGAATGTGATAGGAAAATAGGGTGACCCCTCTCCATATTTTGAAAAGCATTTAAACCGCAGTTAGTTATGTTCTCAGCAACGATAAATATCGTGTGTCAAATTCAGTTCACCATTTTATGAAGCCTGAAAAAATACCGTAAATACTACATGGGGTGAAAAGTCCGCGGCCTCACATAGAGATGGCGTCATTACTTCAGAATTTTTGTTAACATTCAGTAGTACCACCCTTTACTTGTCTACAGCCAAAATTTCCTGACATTTGGTGTCATAGTTTTCGAATTACTGTCAATAGAGTGACGCAGGTTTTTGTTGTTCGTAAAAAATGGAAAATAATGAATTCCGTGTGTTGATTAAACATTGTTTCTTAATGGGAAAAAATACGGTGCAAAGCAAAGAATGGCTGGATAAGTGTTATGGCACATCTTCTCCGTCGTATACAACGGTCAAGAAGTGGCATGCTGAATTTAAACGAGGTAATACAAGCACCGATGATGCCCCACGTTCAGGACGTCCAAGTGAAGCAGTTACTGAAGAAAACATCAAAAGAATCCATCGTATTGTTTTGGCTGATCGGAAAGTTAAAGTTAGTGAAATAGCTGACATCCTCAAAATATCAACAGAACGGGTGCGACACATTTTACACGAGTATTTGGACATGAAAAAGCTTTCTGCGCGATGGGTGCCGCGTTTTCTAACAATTGATCAAAAGCAGCACCGTCTTGACGATTCAGAGCGTAATTTAGCTTTGTTCGAGCGTAATCCAACGGAGTTTTTGCGTAGATTTGTCACGATTGATGAAACGTGGATTCATTACTATACACCAGAGTCCAATAGACAGTCTGCAGAGTGGTTAGAATTTGGTCAAAGCCGACCGAAGCGCCCAAAGGCACAGCGTTCTGCAGGCAAGGTTATGGCCACGATTTTTTGGGATGCGCATGGCATAATATTTATCGACTATTTGGAGAAAGGAAAAACAATAACTGGCGAGTACTATGTCACATTATTGGAACAGCTCGACAACGAGATCAAGAGAAAACGACCGCATATGCAGAAGAAAAAGGTCCTGTTTCATCATGACAATGCACCAGCGCATTCATCCATAAAAGCAACTGTGAAACTGGACTCTTTGGGCTATGAATTACTCCACCACCCACCTTACTCTCCAGATCTGGCCCCCAGCGACTACTATTTCCTCCCAAACTTAAAAAGATGGCTACAGGGAAAAATATTTTACTCTAATGATGAGGTGATATCCGAAACAGAGGCCTATTTTGCAGGGTTGGAGAAATCCTATTATACCAAAGGTATCCAAATGTTGCAGGACCGTTGGACTAAGTGCATTTCCCTTCAGGGAGACTACGTTGAAGAATAAAATTAATTTCATATGTAAAAGTTAGTTCTTTCATTGCAAGGCCGCGGACTTTTCACCCCATGTAGTATTTCATGTTTTTGTCATTTTTGAAGTTTTCACAGTTTGAAACCTCTTCTTGGAATAAATGCAAAATTATTTATCAGGAATAGCGGAAAATTCACATTTTTCACAATGAAGTTTTGTACCCGTTACAAGTAGCTGTGTAAACCCCGAACTCGGGCCTCGGAGTCATAATTTCATTGGGAAGAATATTGTTATCAGTTTTCCTTCCATAAAAATGTTTTTGGGCCCGGGACGATCTTCGGACTGACCTAGAGACCTTCAATTCAATCTAATAACCACTTTTTTCAAGGAAAAGTAAAAGATTTTGAAAATCGATTTGCACAGAAGACCTGGTAGTTTCGCTCAGTACTCACCTTTCATTTAAGCTTCACTGACAAAGTGGTGATCACTACCGACCAGGATGGAGATCATCGAAGAAGTGTTCTCGACCTTAAAATATGCTTTACGAGGTCAAATCCACACCGTACAACGTCAAATGTGCCGTTTTCCTGTATGAAATTGTTTTCTTGAACCGTCACTTAATCCCTTTCAACCCTCAGCCGAAGTACCTCGGTTTTACGTTGGATCGACCACTACCTTTCAACCCGCATCTCGATCAAGTTGGCCAAAAATTAAAAACCCGAAACAACATTATTCGTAAGCTTTTGGGGACGAACTGGGATTTTTATAGATTTATCAGCTTGGGACGATCGTTTTACCAATCTTGAAACACAGATCTGACGATCCTTTGTTCCTTTCCCGTTCATCATTTAAATCATCTTCCCTACTCAAGTTAGTTAAACCTCCCGGTCGCCTCCAGGAACTTGCTCAGAGTAGCTGGTTCTAGGTTAGCAACTTCGGACGGTCTTACAACATACCCTCCCAGAAGCCTGCGCCTCAGTTGGAAGAAACTGGGACATTCACATAATACGTGAAATCCCGTTTCCTCCTTTAAGCCGCACGTACACATAGAGGTCGTCGAGAGCCTAAGCTTTTTCATGTGCCCATTCAGCCCGCAATGTCCAGTGATCGCACCCACCACTCTCCTGATGCGACTCCTGTCCATCCCTAGCAGAGATTTGGCCCATTTCACATTAGGTTTCGGGAAAAAGCGCTTGGTGTGGATACCACCATAGTATCCTTCCCAGCGCTCCACATGCTTCCTCATCACCCAGTTCCCCAGCGCTTCTACACGTGCAGGTCGAGTAATCGGCAAAAACGGCTCAGTGCCGTGACCGAGAGCTTCGGCACCCGCCTTGGCTAGCTCATTAGCTTTTTCATTCCCCTTCACGTCAGAGTGCCCAGGTACCCAAACTAGAGTGATCTGATTCCTCAGACCCATTTCGTTCAGGTAATCTCTGCACTCTTTCACTAGCTTGGAGGTCACTCTAGGCGACATCAGCGCCTTAATCATTTCCTTACTGTCCGAACAGATAAGCACCCTCTTGTCGTGTGTTCCAACAGGCAGAGTCTCACGAGCTGCTGACAGCACCGCGAAGATCTCCGCTTGGAGCACACTAGCGAGAGCCCCCAGATAGAAGCAATTTCCCTCTCCAGAGCCCATGCCGTATACACCAGCACCTACTCCTTCACGAGATTTCGATCCATCTGTAAATCTAACCACGCAGTTCCCGGGAAGACTCGCTGGCCATCCCCTAAGCCATTCTTGCCTACTGGGAACTTTCGCTTCAAAATTCCTGTCGAAACAGGTTACCACAGCCACACGTCTCTCGGCATTTCAAACACCGGGATCGATATTATCGTTGCAATCTTACCATGCCCAATGTGAAAATTTGGAGTCCACATGCCATTCTGCATCAGCCTATCAGCCGTGGCAAAAGCTTTCGCTTTAACCACAATATCGATAGGAGCCAGCAGCGTCTCCATCGCTAGGGTTGAGGTGGTTTTCATAGCGCCCGTGGTACAAAAACACACTAGCCTTTGAATCTCACTTGACAGTTTCCTAGCGCATTCCACATCTAGCCTTGGCCACCACGTCACGCAACCGTGGTTAATCATCGGCCTTATCACAGCCTCATAAATCCACAGAATTGCTTTTGACGGTAGGCCCCAGTTTCTCCCGAAGAAGTTCCTGCAAAGCCAAAAAGCCGCTACCGCCTTCTGCGCCTTATCCTTGACATGAGCAATCCAATTTAGTTTGCTATCAAGCGTCACTCCTAAGTATTTCACCTGCGGAGCTAAATCCAGCACCTTATCGAAGAGCCTGATTTCACCGAACAAATTTGATCCTGAGCGCCTTCTGCTGAATAGCATAATATCTGTTTTGGCCGGATTGATTTTCAGACCGTTCTCACGGCGCCATCTCACGACCACTCTCAAAGCTGTTCTGACTCTGTCACCCAGCGTGCTCTCGAATTTTCCCCTAACTAAAATCGTCAGGTCATTCGAATAGCCCTGCGCATAGATTCCTTCGTCGTTCAGCTTTCTGATGAGAGAGTCCATCACTATACACCACAACAAAGGCGATAGAATCCCGCCCTGAGGGCAGCCTTTCGCTACCCAGAGATTTTCTTTGTGACCACAAACCTCCGCCTCAACAGTCCTATCTCTGAGCATGCTACTTACCCACCTAACTATCACACCTCCCACTCCTCTCTCCTCGAGCGATCGGCGAATAACATCAAAATTCGTATTGTCGAAGGCACCTTCAATGTCCATAAAACATCCCAGTGCCACCTCTTCAATCGAGAATGATGTTTCCACCTTTGCTACCAGCCTGTGCAAGGCGGAATCCGTGGATGTAGAAATCTATCAGTCTCTCAAGCGTTTTCATGACGAAAGACGTGAGGCTGATCGGTCTGAAGTCCTTGGCAGTGAAATGCGATGGTTTTCCTGGCTTAGGGATAAACGTAACCTTCACCTTTTCCCACTTGGTTGGAACGTAACCTAGGCCTAGGGAGCTACGTAGTATCTCACACAGCGGCTTCAGCAGAATCTCTCCACTTTCTTTCAGCAGAGCTGGAAAGATACCATCACTGCCAGCTGATTTATACGGCTTAAATTTGCCTATAGCCCACCTTAACCTTTCCATGGTGATGATTCTCCTGGCTAGCGACCAATCCTCTTCCGTCGGGGGAACGATGTTTGGCAAGCTAGTTTCGGATTTATCTTCTCCACAGCCAGGAAAGTGAACTTCCAGCAAGTGCTTGGCCGTCTCACAGCCACTCCCTGTAAAGCTCCCATCTGGTTTTCTTAAAGAGCTCGGAAGTAGCCTAGAGTCTTTGGGAAGGATCTTGTGGATTCTGGCATAATCTGGAACATGTTCCATTTCCGCACAAAATCCCTTCCATGCTTCTCTGGCCCTCCTCCAAACTGCTTTCCTGAAAGCCTTTTGGGCAGCCTTGTAAGTGACCCAGTCGGCCTCAGCTGCCGTTCTCATGGCTTTGTTCCATGATCTCCTCGCAAAAAGTCTGAGCTTTTCGATTTCTTTACACCAGAGTTTACCGCCCTTCTTTCGAATAGCTTTCTGCTCCGGGCATGAGTTTTCATAGGCATTCGTCAGCAACTCTGTGATAACATTTACTGCATCATTGAGCTCTGCCGATGATCTCGGCATCACTCTTTCCAGCTTTGTCTCCACATGTTGTTTCAGAAAGTTCCTATACTGTTCCCAGTTCGTTTTTCTGGGGTTCCTGAATTTCACCACTTTCGTCTCCCAGCCCCTCAGCTTGAACTTGATAGTTCTATGGTCCGAAAAGCTGGGCGTCAGAGAAACTCTCCATGAATCAATTTGATCGGCTAGGTTCTCTGAAGCTAGGGTGATATCCAGTACTTCTTTACGATTCTTAGTGACAAACGTCGGTATGTTACCTCTGTTCAAAATTCTAAGATTCGAGTTCGCTATGAATTGCAGCAGGAGATTTCCCCTAGGATTGATGTCCGTACTTCCCCATACTGTATGATGTGAGTTCGCATCACAGCCTAGTATGATTGGTACGTTCTTTTCCTCAGAGAATTCTATCGCTTTCATCAGTAGCTCAGTGTACGGTGTGTCCGCCGTATCGGGCATATAACAAGACCCCACTAGCAAGTCTCCCCCATGAACATTTCCACGAGTAATTCTCACTACAGTGGTGTCTTCGTCCGAAAATTGTCGCATCAGCATCGTTTGCAGGAAGGGAGCCGTGTAAATAGCCGCTCTCGTTCTGCCACCGTTGCCTCCGCTAAAAACTCTGTTCTTGTGGACACCGAAGCCCATTATTTTAGAGTTATTTACCCAAGGTTCTTGGATTAGCACTATATTTGTATGCCCCACTGTTATGTCACGGCATAGATTAGCCGTAGCAGCTTTACAGTGTTGCAAGTTAATCTGCACAAATTCAATTTCTCGGGTCATTGTGAACATCAAGAAACTGGGATGCAAATGCTCGAATTCTTCGGACAAGTGCTTTAGCGCTGGTATACTCGTCAGCGGAATTTGGGGCACCAGTGTGGTACACAAGCTCTTACGTACATAAAATAGATACTCAGATGAATGAAACAGTGATTCCCTTGGCTGCATGTATTATCGAACATAGCTCCACCCCAAGTCAGAAGAGAAAGTGCGGCTCACCGCTTGGTGTCGAGGAAACCTATCTGGTTAGATCAGACAATTTGTGATGAACACTTCTCGGTCAAAGAACGGTGGCGACAGTTCTGGAACGATAGTTTTAACTTCCAAAACAAACAGGCAGGCTGGTGCCAAAAAATTTTATTAGGGAAGTTTGAATCTAGTATCCAGTAAAAAATGGCGCAAAACGTTTTGATTTGGCACCAGGCTGCCCTCTATTTGACCTTGAACAATGAAAAAGAAGGCAGCTTGGTGCCTAAAATTGATTGAACGGCATTGACGAATGCTTCACGACGCACCAATTTTCATCTTGGCACCGGGCTGCCGCTGCCTTCTACACGAGCATAGCTCAAGAAGGTAGCCTGTTGCCAAGATAAAAATTGATGCGTTGTGAATCATTCGTCACAGTGATATGCTTAAATTTTTGGCATTCTCTGTACCATGATAAAGTACGCAGCCTGGTGTCAAATTGAAAATTATTTTTCCAAGGAGTACTTGCTATTGGCTTCAACATTGCCATACATCATTTTTTGATCCCAGGCTTCACAGCCGAAAATGCAGTCTTCCACTTGTTGCAACTTTTTGAAGGCTGCGTACTTCGGATTAAAGATCCAGTTGTTTCATTCAAGTGCATGAAAGAACTATAATTGCTGAATGTATTGGAGATTCTCAGTAAAACTGTAACAAAGTGTGGAACTTCATCTTCAAGAAATCCGTAGAATCGAAACTCCAAAAATGACCCTTTGAGGGCTGTCCATGTCCTCCCTTTTACGATTTGTTAATTCCCTTCTCACCCTTTTCATATCTGTCTTTATCGCTTTCATTGCTAACATCTTTTGTCTTGTCTAAATATCAATGCGACCAGTGCAGTCATGAAGGTCTCCGATGAAGGGACAGATTGCACCAACCTTTTGCACTATATTTTTTGTTGAACAGTTCCATGAGAACACCATCTTCATAAAGATTTATGAACATACCCTTTTATGATTGGGATTGGCCACAAAGTGAAAACACGAATCAGCTTTTCTTAATTCCATATTTAATTTAAGTTGAACAAATCTAAAAATGCTTGCACAATGCGATTATCTCTAAAACGTCCAATCCTTGCTGCGTACGATATAACATGAGCAATGTAGGATTGTTCATGAACTTTATGGATTAAATGAGCCATTGGTCCTGCAATATGTTTTATAAAAAACAACATTATTGTGAAAGTAAGTGAGCAAAAGTATTTTCATGAGCATATGAATGTTTCATGTGTATGGGAATGTTTGTGTAACGAGTAGAGATGAACGCCGATCGGTGAATCTTGGCGGCGGGTAGTGTAATGGTGTAGCCGATGAAGATTTTTCACGGTGTCAATAAAAGATCGTACACCATTCATACCACACCGTTTCGACACTCACATTACGCATCAATGCCTAGGTTTTTAAGGTCAAAAAATTACAATATTTTTGTTAAACTTAACATCCGCCATTTCCTATGAGTGGCCGTAAAGTATGTCACGCTGAGGTTCTATGGTTTATTGTTTTTTCCTAAAATTCAATCTTTTGAGGACTTTTCAATAAGAAATGTCTAGAAATTCTAGGGATTTTCTTAGTTTTTTGAGGATTTTTCCAAGTATTTTCTTCAATTTTAAGGTTTTTCTGATAAAAATTTTCAAAGGATTTTCTGAAGTTTTCTTTTGTTGACAGTGGATTTTCTAGAATTTGAAAGTCCAAACACCCTGAAACTTTTGCGAATCCTATTTTTGGAATTAATTATTTAATCGATAGCTACTTTATTTTTTCACCCTTTCTGTCCGTCCGACTGTGCGCACTTCACTGGGGAATCATCGATGATTCACCGCGGAATCACTCATGCGTGATTCCCCAGTGAATCATTGGTGATTCTTGAGTGAGTTATTGGTGATTCCCCAGTAAATCATTGGTGATTCCCTAGTGAATCATTGGTGATTCCCCAGTGAATCATTGGTGATTCCCAGGTGAATCATTGGTGATTCCCAGGTGAATCATTGGTGATTCACCAATTAATCGTTTCCCGTCCGTCCCCAGTGAATCATTGGTGATTCTCCAGTGAATCTTTGGTAAATCCCGAGTGAATCATTGGTAACTCCCCAGTTAATAATTTCCTCAGTGAGTCATTGGTGATTCCCCAGTGAATGATTGGTAACTCTAAAGTGAAGCATTGGTGATTCCCCAGTGAATCATTGGTGATTCTCCAGTGAATCATTGGTGATTTCCCAGTTAATCATTTCCACAGTGAGTCATTGGTGATTCCACAGTGAATAATTAGTAACTCTCCAGTGAATCATTGGTGGATTCCCCAGTGAATAGTTGGTGATTACACAGTGAATCATTGGTGATTTTCCAGTGAGTCATTGGTGATTCCCCAGTGAATCATTAGTGATTCCCCAGTAAATCATTTGTGATTCCCCAGTAAATCATTTGTGATTCCTCAGTGAATCATTGGTGATTCCCAGGTGAATCATTTCTCATCTGTCCCCAGTAAATCATTGGTGATTCTTCACTGAATCATTGGTGATTCCCCAGTTCATCATTTACACAGTGAGTCTTTGGTGATTCCCCAGTGAATGATTGGTAACTCTCTAGTGAATGATTGGTAACTCTCCAGTGAATCATTGGTGATTCCCCAGTGAATCGTTGGTGATTCCACAGTGAACGATTGGTAACTCCCCCTTGAATCATAGATTATTCCCAGTGAATCATTGATGATTCCGCAGTGAATCATTGGTGATTCCACAGTGAATCATTGGTGATTCCCCAGTGAGTCATTGGTGATTCCCCAGCGAATAATTAGTGATTCCCCAGTGAATAATTTGTGATTCCCCACAACCAAAAAATAAATTAACCAACTAAGAAGTTAGTTGACGTTATGCGCATGCGCACAATAATTTTTTTTTTCATTGGACAGTAGCAATAAAAAAAATCAACTAACTTCTTAGTTGGTTTTGCGCATGCGCATAAGTCAACTAAGCTCTTAGTTCGTTAATTTATTTTTTGCTTGCAGTGAATCATTTGTGATTCCCCAGTGAATCATTGGTGATTTCCCAGTGAATCATTTTTTGATTACCCAGTGAATCTTTGGTGATTCCACAGTGAATTATTGGTGATTCCCCAGTAAATTATTGGTGATTCCCCAGTGAGTCACACGTGAATCACCACCACCCAGTGAATCACCGATTATTTAGTTCCAAAATTAACTTCTTTAACTACACTGTATCACTACTTTCTTATACCAATGTATAAGATAACAGTAGAATCCAAATTTGTTTTTGTCGTTAAAACTACAAAAAATTTCTGTGGAGTAAATGGACTAAATTTAAATGAGAGACGTCTCGCTTTCAACGCATTGACTGATCACGAACATTGGTAGTGCTTTAGGATTTCTGCTCAAAATATTGAAATAACGAATTCAACTCAAACAAGCAAGTCTTGAAATTCAAATAAATATTCTGCAACTCCACTTCAACAAGATAAAGTTTTTGCATAACAAATATGTAATTTTAGAGAGTAGCGTCTAACGAAAATGGCTGGAAAATTCGATACCATGGCCATATGCTATGCATGAAACACTTTTCGCTAACAACATATTCCTAATTTACACACAAACACTCGATGGCAGAGTCCGTGTAAATATCATTTAAAAAAAACTAATTAAATTAAATGTCCTCAAAAAACGACATCAACGACCACTGATTTACTCGACTTGGAATCGTTTAATTTATTTGAAGTCAACAATTAATAATAAATTTAAATTAAATGGAAATTCGCAACATATTTGTCGGTTCATTTATCTACTTTATTAGGTGTCACAAATTGCACTATCGAATTAAATGCAAAGAGAAAAACCACACGCGCATAAAACACTCTAAAATAATTGTTGCGAAATAATTGAAATCAACAAAAAAGACAACAATTACCTGTAGCATAAACCGTGACATCCGAACCACTGTGCGTATTTTCGTCAGTTAAAATTGCGACTTGTTGGACATAATCGAAGGCTGTTGTGTCCTGAGTAGAAGGATCCTTTCGTCGTGGACTTCCGTGTTCATCAACCTCCACCTGGTTGAAAAAAGAACACATTCATGGACCTTGCCGTTCAAAATAAACTCAAGGTCGTCCAATTCTCCATATTTTCTAAACATCATAATTAAAGAAAAATTAATGAGAAACCACAACTTTTCTTCGGAAAAGGTGAGTAGCCCGAGTAAGGCAACTCCGTGCTTAAGCGAAAAAGTTTCACCGACCGTCAAAACCCACGGCCGAATCTACACTTTGATCTCACTTTTTTGACTATTTTTTAGAGGATTTTGAAAGTCGACCAAGTGTTAGTTCGGTACCATAATCAGTGCTTCCTTATTCAGGGATGCAAATTCAGATTGCCGAACCTATGGTATGCTTTGTAAGGGTCAATGACATCACTCTGGTTTTGCCAAAATTTTCGAGCCTAAGTTTGAGTACTCAGTCACATTCTAAGAGATTTTGATTTTGACAGCAAATCTATTGTCGATTCTGTCAAACACCTATTTTAACTGGCTCCTGTATTCCTGTTTTTCAACAAGCGCTACGAACTCACACATCTTCAAGAACGTAACGTAATGTATGTAGGAAAATTTGTCGGTTTTGCTTTGTACGTTGGGAAGTGGAAAGGAAAATTTCAGAAACACCGTGACGTCATCTTCCTAACTGGTCAAAAAGTGGTAAGGGTTCGGGAAGCTTCTTATGCCAAAACGCTTGACCCTCAAAGGTAAAGACAAGAGAAGAGCTCCTGACTATCGGCTAATTTCCCTTTATGGAGAATTACTTGATATCCATTGACACCGCCAGTCGCATAAGTAAGCGTCGTGTACGGTATACCGTCGAATCTTGATTTTTGTGCGATTCCGAAGATGTTTTGACCTTTCCTCGGATATCCATTTATCGACAAAGAATGTGAATGGTCTGCGGTGACAATAATTAGTGACTGATCCAGTTGATTCCTATTTTCAATGATTTAATACAAAACTTAACAAATCAGAGAGCATTTTACTTATCGATTTACTTAAGCATTCCCAATGTACAATTGACAGCGTCGTCCATTGCTGATGTTTCAGATATTGCTTTTCTGGCCCAGCCTCTGTGGTGAGCTTGATCAATGAGACCACTTTCTACAACTAATATGAAACCTTTAGGGTTTTTCGACAGAACTGATATTGCTGCGGATGTCATCTGTTTTAGTGATGGCATTCCAGTCGATCCGTTACTACGCTCGTGTTCGTAGTTTAAATGACCATTGGCAAAAATTCCTGAAATTGGAAAGGTGAAAGATGGGAAAAAAAATCAATCTTCATTCGGGAGAGTCGAAACACAACAGAAGCTCTGCCTCAATGCTCCCTGCATCGGAGTGCTAGCTTATGATATTGTAAGTTGAAAGCTCAGAGCTTTCAATTTGCTTTGGATTTAATGGAATGTAAATAAAGCTCAAGAAGTTGCGGCAGATTTGATCTACTACTGATGGTAGCAGGGGAAAGGGCAGGTCACGGGTATCCTCTTAACTCGACTCCTTGGGTCGTCGTTCACTGCGTACTTCTCATTGTTTATAGTGTACCTTCATGAGCGTATTTCAAGTGAATCCAGTCTTCTTCTTTGCAGGTGATTGTTATACAAAGCCCTCTCTCCACGTTAGCGCAACGAGGTTTTCAGAGGTGTTTGTAATAAACCATTGTCATGGGCATAGGAAAGTAGCGATAGGGTGTGGTCAAAGAAGTTAATTTTGGACCTAAATCATCGGTGGTTCATTGGAATCACCGGCGGAATTATCGGTGAATCATCCGTGATTTCCCGGTGAATCATCCGTGTTTTCCCGGTGAATCATCCGTGATACCCCGGTGAATCATCCGTGATTTCCCGGTGAATCATCCATGATTTCTCGGTGAATCATCCGTTATTTCCCAGTGAACCATCTGTGATTCCCCTGTGAATCATCCGTGATTTCCCTGTGAATCATCCGTGATTTTCCGGTGAATCATCCGCGATTTCCCGGTGAATAATCCATGATTCCCCGGTGAATCATCCATGATTCTTCGGTTAATCATCCGTGATTTTCCGATGAATCATTCGTGATTTCCCGCTGAATCATTCGTGATTTCACGGTGATTCCCCGGTGAATCATACATGATTCCCCGGTGAATCACCCATGATCCACGGTGAATCACCGATGATTCCTCGGTGAATAATCAATGATTCCCCGAAGAATCATCCATGATTCTTTGGTTAGTCATTCGTGATTTCCCGGTGAATCATCCGTGATTTCCCGGTGAATCATCCATGATTCTTCGGTCAATCATTCGTGATTTCCCGGTGAATCATTCATTGTTACCCGGTGACTCATCCGTGTTTTCCCGGTAAACAATCCGTGATTCCACTGTGAATCATCCATGATTCACCGGTAAATAATCCGTGATACTCCGGTGAATAATCCATTTAACCCCGGTGAATCATCCATGATTGCCCGGTGAATCATCCATGATTCCCCGGTGAATCATGCATGATTCCCCGGTGAATCATCCATGATTCCCCGGTGAATCATCCATGATTCCTCGGTGAATCATCCATGATTCCCCGGTGAATCATCCATGATTCCTCGGTGAATCATCCATGATTTCCCGGTGAATCATCCGTTATTTCCCAGTGAGCCATCTGCGATTCCCCTGTGAATCATCCGTGATTTTCCGGTGAATCATCCGCGATTTCCCGGTGAATAATCCAAGATTCCCCGGTCAATCATCCATGATTCTTCGGTGAATCATCCGTGATTTCCCGATGAATCATTCGTGATTTCACGGTGATTTCCCGGTGAATAATCAATGATTCCCCGAAGAATCATCCATGATTCTTCGGTGAGGCATTCGTGATTTCCCGGTGAATCATCCGTGATTTCCCAGTGAATCATCCATGATTCTCAATCATTCGTGATTTCCCGGTGAATCATTCATTGCTACCCGGTGACTCATCCGTGATTCCACTGTGAATCATCCGTGATTCACCGGTAAATAATCCGTGATACTCCGATGAATAATCCATTTAACCCCGGTGAATCATCCATGATTCCCCTGTGAATCATCCATGATTCCCCGGTGAATCATCCATGATTGCCCGGTGAATCATCCATGATTCCCCGGTGAATCATCCACGATTCCCCGGTGAATCATCCACGATTCCCCGGTGAATCATCCATGATTCCCCGGTGAATCATCCATGATTCCCCGGTGAATCATCCATGATTCCCCGGTGAATCTTCCATGATTCCCCGGTGAATCTTCCATGATTCCCCGGTGAATCATCCATGATTCCTCGGTGAATCATCCATGATTCCTCGGTGAATCATCCAATGATTCCCCGGTGAATCATCCATGATTAACCCGGTGAATCATCCATGATTCCCCGGTGAATCATCCATGATTCCCCGGTGAATCATCCATGATTCCCCGGTGAATCATCCATGATTCCCCGGTGAATCATCCATGATTCCCCGGTGAATCATCCATGATTCCCCGGTGAATCATCCATGATTCCTCGGTGAAGGGAGCACAGACGCACGGACAGACAGGACAACAGAAAGTAGCTATCGCTACTTAAAAATGGCTTACCTAAAACAAAGTCTGTCTTCATTGGATCCATCTTACTCAAATCGTAATTGTTTTGAAGTACAGTGGCACGCAACCCGCGTTCTGCCTTGTCCCGTTTCCAATCATCAATCAAATTTCTACCATCCATTGAAACGCAAGACCATGTGTCAATAGGATCGTTAACAGTTTCGGTAACATTTGAAACCAAACATTGACGCCCACCACCCATTATAACATTAAAATTTTTCCCCGGTACATTTTCTATCAATTGTCTCGCAATATCCTTGCAGCCTTTGACTTTTTCGCTGTCTGGCATTTTTGCTTCACATTCCCACCTACGATCGGCGGTGTGAGCAAATAATGCAGCAGGTGTAGCATGCATCACGCGAGTGGTGGTCACAAATCCAGTGCTCATCCCCTCATTTTGAGCCCACTGTAATATTGAATCGACGCGGTGGCTTGAATTCAGCGAAGCTTCACAATTACCCAATGGTACACTCGAATCTACACCACCCGTCTCAAAATTAGCTTTCACACCACCGAACAGTGCGGTTGCTGTTGATGTCGAATCGGGCACTTGTTTATCAAAACAGTAAGTTTTCAATAGTCCGCTGTGCGGAAATTTTTCCCACGTCAGAAGTCCCTCTTCGCCAACTTTATGAATTCTTGTTGCTGTCACGGTTGACTGTCCCATGCCATCGCCTACGAACAAAATAACATTTTTCGCTCGTCTTTTATTCGGTTTGACACTTAATGCCAATTTTAATTCGTTCAATGCAGAATCAAACCATTCCTCTTGTTCAACGGACAAATCATCGCGCCAAGCTTCAACAGTCACAATCACCTCATTTTCTTTCTCATAGAGCACAACGATACCAATACAAGCTAAAACAATGAAAACAACCGACACTATCAGAATGCTGATGAAAAACTTTGATTTGATTATATCAGTAACTTGGATTTTCTTATTAAATTCATTGGAATTATTGTCGCTGGAAAATGATGGTTTCGATGTTCTGTTTCCATGATATTGCCTGTTAGATGACATTGTTTCCAGTTCCATTCTCACGACGCTTCTGTAGTTCAATGTTAAACATCAACAAAATGCAATTTAATTTCGTGCAACACACTAAAGTCCTTTGTTTATCAATTTCAAAGGTAACGTAAAACCCATTTCGTTGAAACAAATGAAATGTTATCTCATCTAAACACTGATTTAATATTTTATGGTCTCAATCTACTAACGAAATTGTAACAGCACCAGCAACGTTGTATCTCATTTAGTTATTATGTTCTGATTATAAGTTATTACGAATAATTTTTGTGAATGTTTCTTTCTCTAAGCCGATTGAGACGGCTGAGCAGGACCCGTACGACTTGCTGCAGAACTTCTTCAGAAAACTTTCAAATTATCGGTATAAGGCTGACAATTTGACTGATTCGTTATTGGGCTTCGGCCTGTTAATTTATTGGTCTATAAACGAATAAAAAAAATATCAAAATATCATCGTTGTTTAAATATATCCAAAACAGTTACGTGAATAATTGCTTTTCGCTTGCTCCTACTGACATTACAATTTTCCTGAAAACTTCTTTCGTTTATCGGGAAGTCAGATTTTCTTTACTGGAGCTTGGACGCGATTTTAACTCCAGTTCCACAGTTCAACAACTAAAAGAGTGTCGCTGACTCTCGCTGAGTGTGATAAAGTACACTTTACCTATCGATAACTTGTAAGACTCTTTCTTCTGGTTTTTAAATTCTCTCGATTTCACCTTCTAAATGTAAAAAAGCGGGATGCTAGATAAGAACAAACATATACGCCCCGTTACCTTGAACAGGCATAAAACAATAAGATATAAACATCACATTTGTTTCGCGATCTATGTGTTGTGGCTCAGTGTTAGTGTTGTAATTAAAAAAACTTGTACCGGTGCACTAGTCAAACACATACACAGAACGCGGTTGCTTTAACCTTTAAAATATAACTAAAAAAAACTTCACTTGTGTTGACGTTCTCGTCATTTTTATTAGATTTTATAACGATAGCAAAACATTCATGCGTCATCATCACTGAGATGAATGACTTTTTACAGTAGTTTTAACGATGAAATTAAATTGATTTGCACGAGACCAGTGGCTTTTTATTTCGACTGAATGTGATAGAAAATAATGGTTTTTAGAGAAGACAAATAATTGCAGCGTGCCCAATTATTTACTCAGAACGACTGACTATTGTTCGATTAGTTCGGTACATACATCAACGAAAAAAAACAACTTCTCAATGAAATGTGTGACACGCCATGCTGGGATGGTGCTTCAATTTTAAATTAATTTATTTTGAAATGGATGCTTACGATCAGCAAAAATTTAAATTGTTCTACTTACGTAACGCTTGAGAATTCAATTACTTTTAGACCCACACTGATGTAATTGACAAATAAAAAGATTTTCACAAATTACGAGGGGAAAATGAGAACTTAAAATCCTGTCTCCTTTATTTATTCATTATCCTTCAATCTCCGTTTTCAAAATGGTAAAAATTGTGTAGCAGTCAATTATGGCAAACTTTCCCATATCATTAGACGCGCCGGGCTCTATGGATGGGTCGCATGAATACATACGACTAATGCATAAATTTCACTTTAAATCAAAAAACTTTTGTATCAAAAAAAATTTGAGTTCCTTTTGAAGAATGCTACCGTGTGTGTCAAAAATTCTGGAAATTCTCCCGAAAGAGCAGATGGTTTCATTCGTGGATGTGAAAATATATCTTGATAAGTATGAGTCAGGTTTTAGGAAAGGCATAGTACTACAACTGCTCTCCTGCATATTTCAGACGAAATAAGGAGATCGTTCCAAAGGAATCTTCTCACTTTGCTGGTCTTGTTGGACTTTTCAAAAGCATTCGACAGCCTAGAGCATGAGACCCTTTTACTCAAGCTGAGTGTTTCGTTCAAGTTTTCTTCTTCTGCTATCGCCCTCATTCGTAATTACCTCACAAGTCGATACCAATGCGTCTCTATTGGGGATTACCTTTCTGAACCGCTCGAAATAAGGTTGGGTATTCCTCAGGGCTCCGTGCTCAGTCCCCTTCTGTTTTCACTGTATATTAATGACCTCCCAAATCATTTGAGTAATACTGCACACGCACACCACATGTTTGCAGACGATGTCCAGCTGTGCTCATCATTCTCGCTCGAGGGTCTTGATGAAGCGGTGAAATGTATGAATGAGGATCTGGTCTCAGTAAGTCGTTGGGCTCGTGCAAATTCACTCGTCCTGAATGGCAGCAAGACGCAAGTGATTATTTTCTCTGAGAGCGGGTGTGGACCAGAGCATGATGTTCAAGAAACATGTTAAGGACTTGTGCTCGAATGTGTTTTCGCGGTTGCGTAGTTTGTGGCCATATGGACACCTCTTTCCTCAGAAGACCAGGTTAGAGCCCTAGTTGTCCCGTTATTCACCTACTGTGAATCGGTCTATTCAACGAACTTGCAAGCGTTATCTTCTCTCTGCCTTAAAGAGTGGATTCCAACCATAATCTCAAATATTGACAATAATTTTTCGACAAATAATGTTCTAAAAAAGAGGGAAATCGAATTTAAAAATAAACCAAAGGCACCAATATTATTTTTTCGACTCCTGGAATCGTATCCAATATCTTCGCAATAAAAAAAAAAGTGTAAAATCGGCCAACCCTAATAGTGGCTATGGTGAAAGTCATAAGGTTGAGGTGGGCGGGGCATTTAGCATTCATGGATGAAAATTATTGCGCAACGATCCAGAAGGGCGAAGAGGAGTTGGTCGCCCGAAAATTAGGTGGATCGATGGTGTTTATTTATTAAGCGTATATGTTTACGGTTTACAATACAATTTACAATGCAAAAGTTAAGGAACACACTAAAGTCAGATGTTATCAGATTTTTTTTTTTGACAATTAATTAATTTATTCAATTTGGCAATTACATTTATATATAAAAACAAGGGAAAAAAACACTTTTAACTACCACAAATCAACTTCAATCATGTTTGTTGTTGATGACGATTTAAAGTTTGGGCGCTACAAAAATTTTCATTAGCCACAAAAAATAGACAGCTCTGAAAAATATTTTCTAAAAATATAGTTAAAAATTTTAAATTAAAGTGAAAAAGGAGACCTATTACAGAAAAAGGTTGAATTCGTTGTTTCTATCACAGTGTGTGTTACGTATACTGACTGCATTGCCTCGCTGAATTGCTATCGATATACGTTGTAGCAGGAAGTCTCGACTGCGCACTTCACCAGTATTGCGTTTCATTAGTTTTCCTAATTTAGACAGAAAGGTTAGAGTTTCCGGCCCGATTGATGTCTTTTTAACTCGATATAGTGACCACTCTTTTTAGACGTTTTATTGAGGTAGGATGCCGCCACTGTATCGACCACCGTAACGTCCCAGAGTAACGAGCGTCCGTGACTCCAGGGGTAGCTTGTTAAGCCATCCGGACGCTTACCATCCCGACGCGATAATCCCGGAGGTTCAAGTGTGTTCGGGATACCAGCTGCGCTGAAGGCCATTGATATTATATTGTTGATTTCTGCGTGTCTAGCATATTTCCCAATCATTTTATTACAGGATAGCCCATGGTGCCCATCTGAATTCACTGTGTTTCCACAGATACAAACGTGAGGCTGGCACACATTGTTCCCCAGGCGAAGAGCTACCGCGATTCTGGCAGCGTCGTTGTCGAGCAGGAGTCCGAGTTGGTGGGAAGGAACCGCTTGCAGCCACTTTGACGAAGGTTTGGTAGATGACGCAAGAATTCGTGCCCTATCCGAGGGACCGCTCGACTGCCCATCAGCGGCCCAGGTTGTCCCACAGAACTTGTGGAGGATGTTGTTGCGGGACTTGACTTTAGCTGCAGAGTGCCTTCTGTACGTTAGTGGTCCGTCCAATGTGACACCGAGATATTTTGGGTGTGGATTGTGTTTAATTTTTTGACCACAAAACGACAGTTGTAGCTTATAGTTAGCGTGCATGTTGGCCAGATGGAATGTTATACATTCGGTTTTAGATGGGTTGGGTTTTAGTCCCCACTTTTTTAGGTACTTTTCCAATATGGCTAGATCGGCATTAAGTGTCTTCTCGCATTCCGAGAAACTTTCTGCTTGAGATGTCAGTGCATTATCATCGGCGCGGCGTACATAAATTTTCGACCTGTTGTAGTTGCCATGTCACTAATGTATATGTTAAATAGGAGCGGGGCGAGTACTGATACCTGCGGCAAACCGTTGCTGAGAGTACACTTGATACTTTTATCGTTGTTAATATACACAACAAACCCTCTGTCACTTAGCATATCATCGACCAGACTGATAAACGAATTGCAAGGAATAATTTTATTGATCTTATACAGTAGCCTGTGCCTCCAAACGGTGTCGTACGCAGATTTCAGATCGATAAACACCGTTTCAGTTTTCAAATCCGTTTTCAACGTATGTTGTTAGCCCCAATACTTGTTCGTAACAGCTCCTAACTACTCTGAAACCCGCTTGTTCATACGATATTTTAGAGTCGACGGTGTTTCGAATTCGATTATACAAGAGACGCTCCAGCAGCTTATAAAAGACGCTTAGCATGGCTATTGGACGGAAGTTCGCGGCTATGTCGTCAGATTTGCTGGGCTTCAGAATTGCGATCACTTTAGTTTTCTTAAGCTCTTTCGGGATCTGCTGTGTGTTGATGATGTTGCTGTAGCACCGAGTTAGCCATAATTTCGTGTTTTTTCCACAGTTCGTCACGAATTCAGGGAACATCTCATCCGGAGCAGCAGCTTTACCATTTTTCGTGTCTTTAATAGCGACGTCTTCGTAGCTGAAAGGCCGTGAGAACTCTGTGCGTACTGCTGCAATTTTTCGAAGCTGCCGGAGATTACGTTTGACATTCTTTTTCGTTTTCTTGTCAATTATGGTTCTAGAAAGTCTCATTATCCTATTCGCTATAGTTTTCGGTTTCATCTTTGACTTAGGTTTTGCTCCCGAGTTGCGGGATCCGATACGTCGAAGAAGAGACCAGGCTTTTCTGCTGGAGTGTTTAAAATCCATGCTTTCTACTGATTCCATCCAGCGTTGCCTTCTTGCGTTGTCAAGAGATTGCAGTAGGTCGTCCGCTACTTCTGTGTCACCATTCGCTTCAAATTCATTGTAGAGTCTTTTACTCTACTCAGTCCACCAAGGGATGAATTCTTTTCTGAATCCACGAGGTATGCATTTTTTGGCAGTACTCTTTTGATGCACAAATTCCATCGATGGTGTTGAACAAGATATTCGGACGCTCGGAATAAGGAATTGGCAAAACACGACGAGGAATAGACGCAATTGGTTCAGGATTAGGCTACTTATTTTTTCAGAAAATTTCATGAAATTGCTTCTTCTTTCGAACAAAATATTGTATTGATACAAAAACATCAAACAAATTTTTTGTTTACATTTTCTCTTACTGGGGAAAAATTGAGAAAGTCTCTTTTCCGTAATTTTGGGGGGTTTCCTTCCATAAGACACCAAATTAGGAACAGGTCTCCGAAACTAATTTTTTTATAGGCCAATTCAAGAGCTCGCGAAAAGCCATACCATTCCAAAATTTAAACGAAATCCTTGATTATAATACGTCACATGGAAATGCACTTTCGCCTCTTGTCCATGAGACATAAATAACTATTCTTTTCATCGGATATTTCGATAATTTTCAAATTCCTCAATATGTATTCTTTTAAGGTTTCTATTTGTCAGCGTCAGCGCAAATTTTTTCGTCCTTATACATATCTCCTCAAAAAATTGTACATGTCTGGTCTACATATCCTTTTACTGAAAATCAGTTTTCTAAAATTTTAGGACAAATCAAAAGCCTATGTCTCATTCTTATCTCGTTGAAGACTTTGTACGGTGGTGTTAACCTGGGACATTTTGTTGCATTCATTTAGTCCATACAACTAGAAAATAAAAATTACTTGAAAAACAAATGTCTAAAATCACAAACTCTGCAACAAATTTATTGCATGACTGTAGCATAGGCCTAATATGCTTAAAAGAACGGGCATTGAGAAACTACTTCTTACGAAACAGTTCCCAATGCATGGTACAGTACATATTGGCATAGATATTTGTCATTTCTTGAGAGCATTTTATGTCACCAATTCAAGTCAAGTGCTATCATCTTATTGACTTCGAACGCTTCGAACTTTAATTCGATCACGTACCACAAATACGTTCATTTGATTGGCCAATTTACTTTTTCTTTGCTTTCTGATAACTAACTATTAAATGCCAAATATGTTTTACACACATTCGTTCATACACAAACGGAGTCTTATACAACATACAACTTATACAACATAATCGAAAATATTCCCAATTCGATTTTTAGCATTGGGTACCACAGAACAAACTACGAATTCACAAAAAAGCAATGTAACTCAAACAACAAAATACAAATAAAAACACAAATATCAACTCTTTTGTGCCTCTTCAAATTTAATAATTTATGATGTCATAACCCGAATTTCACTCAATAGCAGTTTAACACAAAAGTCTTTCGAGTGTTTACTTTTCGGACGAGATTTCAAGTCAGCAATATGCTCGTTTTGGAAGATTAAGCGCAAAATTTCCCTAACACGATTATTGGTATGTACACGCAGTGCTCCCACGCTTTAGAAAGTCACAATTTTTTTCTGGTATAGTGAACACAAACCCAAACATAGTCACATTGATTTCGTGTGAGTAAAAGGGCTGCTCACTTCGATAAATCTTAATAAATCTCAATCAATTTTCAGATAGGAAGTCATGCTGCATTAGCCACGTCTGAGAAGGCAGGGTGGTGTCAAAAAATGATGTATGGGCAATTTGAATCCGGTAGTAGCCGGTACTTTGCAATGCTTTTCAATTTGTCACCAGGCTGCACTCTATGTGACCTTGAAACATGATAAAAAAGGCAGCCTGGTGTCGAAAATTGAAGCATGTCATCGTGACGGCGATGACGAATGCTTTGCAACGCACTAAATTTCAACTTGACACTAGTCTGCCGCTGCCATCTACATTTAAACAAACATAGTTCAAGAACGCAGCCTGGTGTAAAGATAAAGATTGGTGCGTTGTAAAGCATTCGGTATATTGGAGTTGGCAGGGGATTCCAATAAATACCAACTGACGGTACTTAATTCTTCCTGACTAAAACACGTCAGTATAAAACGATATATTTATTATGAATGATGAAAAATAGTTTACAATGAATTTAGTCGCCTACATGATCGAACCATAATCAAACTCGAATTCAATGCAACATTGATTCCCAACACGGTATTGTCGTCATAGTGATATGTTTCAATTTTTTACACCAGGTTGCCTTCTCATTGACCTCGAATTATGACAAAGTACGCAGCCTGGAGTAAAATTAACATTTGTTTTACCATAAAGAACTCGCGATTGCCCCTAACATTTCCGAAAATGAATCTCGAAATACCTGACAGTAATGACTTTTGAAAACCCCACTGAAGTAAGTGCTTTCGAATAGCTTCGAAAGTCATCACTCGGTACTAAAAAATTATTTGACTACTAAACGTTCGCAGGGTAACATCACTTTTTGACACCGGACAAAATAACACTCTTGCACTTGCTGCAACTTTCTGAAGGCTCCGTACTTCGGATTCAAGATCCAGTAGTTTCATGCACTGGTGGAAAGAACAAACTGGTGCATGAAACAACTATGGATGTTTAGTAGATTTTCAGAAATACTTTAACAAAGTACACCATCAATTTGTGAGAGGTCACTTTACCATTTGCCTACGAATTGCATCTTGTACGTACTTTTGATGTAATACAGTTCGTTCATTTTACGCTGAAACAAATTTGAGATATTTTTGGTTTGTCAGAGATTTAAATGTCATTAACGTCACGTCACATAAGATATATGCGCTAGAAAGAGATCGCAACGTGTGTCTGATGTATATATCTTTATATAGAAAGCTATGTAGTCTGACATTAATGACATTTAAATCTTAAACAGTACAAATTTTGCTTAAGCGCAAAATGAACGAACTGTACTGAATTGTTGTCAAAATGCGCACTTTTAGTAATTGAGTGGCACAACTAGTGTAGTTTGAATATTATGATTACGTCTTCTATCTGAAATAAAATTAGTCAGATTTCTGTCAATTTATATGATGAGAACACTTGTAAAGTACTTGGAAAGGTTATCCTGTGATAAGCTTTCTCAAAATTCTGCTTACCCTTTTACTTATTCAAGTGGTTAACTCTTGAGTTCTGACCGTATGTTGTATGTAGCATACTAACGTCTGATGTGAACGTTTCATATTTATATACAAATTTAAATTAAATATTTTGGACCTGGCCCTACATGTCTCCGATTTCCTAAGTTTCAATATTCAAATACAATTTTATTTCGCCTACTGAGTTTAAGATTTCTTCTATTTTTTCCCTGAAAGGTAATCGAAAATATGATTATGTGTGAATTTGGGCAGAATCGGTCAAGAACTTTTGAAGTTACAGTTATAAAAAAGGTAAAAAATGTGATTTTTTAAGCGCGAGGTAATTTTTTCGCTTATATCTCCGCGAATTACGCACGGAAATAGCTGTACAAGGTTTTAAATAGAAGGTGTGAACCTCAGGATTTGGTTAGAATTGATTAAGGGGATCGGGCTGTAGGTTCCATAGTGTGGGCCCAACTCAGGCTAGAAGAGTTGCATAGGAATAGCTTTCTTTTTCAATGCAAGTATGGAGCCGACACCTCTCCTGAGCTATAGAGCTATAATGACTAAAAATACAACACTTCGCAGCTATTCAAAAATAAAAAAAGTTTTGAAAAACATTTTTTTGTAAACTTTTTTGATTTTTTTAAACAAATTTTTGGAAATTTTATCAAATTTTGGGTGTTGAGTGGGGGCTTGGAAGGGTTTTTTCACAGTTGTTTGTCAATTTTGTCTTTTTAGCAATTTCCAATCCAATTTAGTGGACGTAATTTCATATACCGAAGACTTAAGGCAATATTTAATGAGATACATTCGAGTCTTTTTGCAACATCTATTCTGTTTGCCATCCATAAAGTATGACCGTGCACAAAAAATGACTATTTGAGAAAAATGATGAAACGTATGCAACGTAAGCTTCCGTTATAACCCTATGGGGTTATAAAAGACGTCCGCATTTTTTGCGACATTTTTTACCCCTCCCCCCTGTCCACAAAAATGTATGGAAAGAATTTGGAGAACGTATGGATGCTAGACCCCTTCCCTAAAAAGTGGACGTCCTTTATGGATGTTCCCTATCCTCGCTAAAGGGTATATTTCAGT
>CM055406.1:127490887-127582170 GCA_029228625.1 Pseudolycoriella hygida
AATCGACACGTAATTTGGGATAAGTTTGGGACTTAAGTTTTTGATAGAAAAAATTTATTAAAAAAGTGGAAAGTTTACGCATAAGTCAAATCCTAAACTTTTAAATTTCCTTAGACGATTCTTTTAAAAATTCCCATCTCATGCAAGAGTATTATCGTGCCACTTTTGCCGACGTACAACTTAAGCCGACTGATGAGTTAGAAACCAAACAAAAACTCTTTCATAATTAATTACTTTTGATGCAACACGGGCATATTAAAAACGAAACTTTCTTGAAGAAACTTTAAAACGAAATGAGAGACAAGAGATACATCAGGCCCGTGCACAAAAAGTTTGTAGGCGTCTCGTTGACGTATTAATGTTTTAACAGACAGTCAAGAATGCCTTAAATTTTCTAAAGGCACATTGCTTCACTTCCAAACTAATTATAGAATTATTACAACAACTAAACTGCTTAGCAGAAAGAAATAATGTAAAGTTCACCTGGGTTCCAGGGCACAGCAGTGTCGTTGGTAGCAATGTCTCATTCTGCGGAGCTAGCCCCTCCGTTGGAGTATCCTACTTAACCCAAAGGGAAACGATAGAACCAAACACGACACAGTCTTGAATAGCTTACATAATTGCATGCACAGCAGAAACATTATTAATGTCAGAAGTAAATGCAATTCTAAATACATACTAAACAAATCCACAACGGACCTAAAATTGATGATTGGAGCGGTTACGGGACTCAATGGTCACATACAAGAAATGGGTATCGTCAAAGCAGATTGAAGAAGGTGCAGCGAGGAGAATGAAACCCCAATCCACCTCATGACATCTTGTCCAGCTCTACGATGAGAGTGATGAATGAAACACTTCGGGAAATACAGCCTAAAACCGAACTTGGATTAGCAAAACTCAAAAACATACTGAAATTCTTTAAAGAACTAGCATAATAAATTGGATACAAAAGAGGCCCAACCAAGAGGCCTAATTGTAATATAATTTTGATATATGAAATTTTAACATAATTATAACCAATAAACGTAACTAGCTAACTTGATGTTATAATTTCAGTGTTCAAGTATTACATAAGTCTCACTCAAGTCACTCACACAAAATATTGTCAGTGCGTTATCAATACGGGGCACAATATAAATTTCAGGATAAAAGGTGTTTTCAGACACAGCGGAGTGAGGAACTGTCCTCAATGGAGAAAATAAGGTCACTGTTACACCGCACAAGGTCTTGCATAACCTCTGTATGAGTTGAAAGAGTATAACATCGCAACGCTGTATCACAAGGACAATTACAGTTTACTGCTGATACCTATAAGAGCCAATTGTGCAAGAAACTTGTATTACTGCTGACGAAATACTCACGACAATCTGCGACAAAATTCATTCGATCACATCTACTATATGAGTCTGTTGTGTGGATCCAAGCCCGGTCTATTCCAACTGTCAAAGTGATGTTTTAAACGTCAAACAAAAAAACAAATTTTCTAAATTTTTGTTGCTTGATGTTTAAAACGTTTATTTGACAGTTGGAATAGACCGGGTTTTGCTTCCAACAGACTCATATACTCATTCGTCGCAGTGGAGAAAGCTCTGTGAATAAATCCCACCCAGGCCACATCTCTTATTTTTTGCTCACATTTTTGAAATTTTATGTGCATCTTATGAGTTCCGATCGGTCAGATTTTTTTACTCGATAATATTTGAAACGTAAGGAGCTAGAATCAGTGAATTATAGTAGGGCACCATACTTTAAAAATTTGATTTTGGGTTCCAATGAGTTCGAATGAAAGTGGAAGTGAGTTGGCCTAGATCTGCACTAGTTTCTCTTCGGAGTCAAAAATTGAATCTATTAATTTTTGCGTTTTGACTCGACTATAATATCTCTGATTATGATCGATCTCGACTGATATAGTGCTGATTATAGTCGAGACTATCGAAATAGCGCTGATTATAGTCGAATCGACCATAATATCACTATTATGGTAATGCTGTCCTATTTTCAGTGATTTTGAGTGCTATAATTGGCTTATTATAGGCATCACTGCAATAAAAAAAGTATATGAAACACTCACACAACACCACTCAACGTTTAACAATTTATCAATGCCACAAAAAACATTTTAATTTAAAAAAAAACATCGCTGACATAACATAACATAAAATTCATTAGCGCGTTACTTCGTAGGGGACTGCAAAACTTTTTGGAAAAAAAGGAACCGCTGAAAATGTTGGCAAAGAGTATTTTCACAACACCGGAAAAGAATTCCTTTTATTTATTAAAAGCAAACATACCAACGTGCATGGATAGGGTATACAACAATGGGATTTCCAAACATTGCCCAGAAAAGATGTTGCATGCTGGAAAATTATGATTACATGTGCAAATACCTATATCAATGTATTTAACATCAAAATGATGATTAATGAGCCAGAAACGATGTTGTTGATATTTTTTACGTTCATATAAAACAGTCCTTAATGAAATGAAATTAGCATAAATAGGAATTTTGTGGGTCTACCCGAAACGACTAATTAGGAAGTGGTAAGGGATCATCTATAAATGACGTCCGCAATTCATTGTTGACTTCAGATTTGAAATGATTAATAACTTGAAACGTGCGCGTATTTAAGATGTTAAATTTGGGGATGGCATGCAGATGCATGGGTTTTGCTTCTCCAAATGCATTCTTTTCAAACCCATCGTAATCATGTGGTAATAATGTTTTATGTTAATGGAAAGCTCCCACATTCCAGAGGTCATATCAAGGTTTTCAGTATGTTTCATCATCATCATCATATCGGATATGTGTTCAAAGCTGATAACATCAAACTATCAGAACTATCCTTGGGTGCGTCCGGCTATTATCCGGTAAAGTGCATTGGTTACTATTTTGAGAGATTTTGCATGAAGGAAGTGTCAAAATTCTCACTAGTGAAATTTTTCAAAGAATATATGTACGTAGCTATTTTCTATTTGAGAGGTAACCGTGTACCGAATTATATTCATAAACAAATTTGGGCCTGTGCTTGAAGCTCAAGTGGGCCTCTGGTCGGTCCGAAGGCCTGCCTTAACCAAAAAAACATTTTTTTGCCATATTGCAGAGCAGATTGAGGGAAGCATTTTTTCTATGGAAGTATGTGTCAGAGGCATTTCCTTATGGCCCTATGTCGGTCCTAAAGTCGGCCCTTAACTATGTTGTAGAGAAAATTGAGGCGAACATTTATGTCTATTTGGAGATCCATTTTGTGCTTTGGGGAGGGTTCTTTTACACCGTTTCTTTGGACGGGTTTTTCAATGTTGCCCTGACGGCAATATCAAATACAATATAATGTGGACGTAATTTCATACACTTAAGAGTTTAGGCAATATTCACTCAAATACGTTCGAGCCTTTTCGTAACATTAACTTTGTTTGCCGCATCTATTCTGATACGCCGGGGTCCCTTCATATGTTTTTGTCTAGGGCCGACCTAGGCTCCTCAGGAGAGGTCTCGGACAAATGCTAACATAGACAAAAATATTTCCCTCCATTTTCTCTACTACATAGTGAAAAACCATTTTTTTGTCCAGGGCAGACCTTAGGAGTGACCTAGGGACATAAGGAAGTGCGTCGAACACATACTTCCATATACAAAATGTTTCCCTCAATTGGCTCTGCAACATAGCAAAAAAATTTTTTTTTTGCTAGGGCCAACCTTAGAACATAGCTGAGGCCCAGTTAAGCCCTAAGCACTGGCGCCGGGACCAAATTTGTTTTTGAATATAATTCGGTACTCGACTACCTCTCAAATAGAAAAAGAATCAACCAAAGCAGTTAGGATTTATCCAATTTATGTAAGCAAACAGGTGGGGCCCTAAAATTGCCATAAAACAGGAGACAGTCCTAGACCTTTCGATCAAAAAAAAAAATTTTAAATCGAAAGCAGAGACTCGTTTTTAGTGCCGTAGCTATATCCTAGTGTCCAATCTCAAAAAAATTTCTTCTACAAATAGTAGTGCTTTCATAGACCTGCCGATTAAAAAAACAATTATGAAAATCGGAAAAGATTTACTCGAGTTATGTACATAAAACACGTAGGGCAATAGTATAGACTCGTTCTTAGTGCCCTAGCTAAGTCCAAAAAATTTTAAAAAATTTCTTCCATAAATTGTCGGCCACGCCCAGATCTTTCAAACAAAAACAAAACAAACAAACAAAAAATATAAAAATCGGAGAAGGTTTACTCGAGTTATATACAAAAAACACATAGAGCCCAAGTAGAGACTCGTTTTTAGTATCCTAGCTAAGTCCAAGGACTCAAATTTACAAAAGTTTCTTCCATAAATTGTCCAGATTCAATACCATAAAAGATATTTAAACTACCTTTCAGGGAAAAAAAAGTTGAAAGTTGAAAATCGGTTGAGTTTTACTCAAGTTATCTCGAAAACAGACGGACGGACAACGTTTTTATTGTTGATTCGTCATCTAAGCACCAGAATCGATGCTCCCAACTTACTCCCAGGTCGAAATTGGGGTGGTTACAAACGTCGTGGTAAACGCGTAAGACCACTTTCCGAAGAATTCCGTTGAGAATTTTTAATTTGAATTATTTTGTCAATGTAATGACGTTCATATTGAACTCAACTAGAACAGTTGTGTTCTTGAACATATTAAAAGCATCAACATTTCGGCATCCAGTGCCAATTAGCAGTCAAGTCATGCACCGCACCTTGATGTGCTGATATAGAGTGAAGTATCGACTATTTGATGTTCCATACGAACAATCTACGGTAAAACTAGGACTAGTGAATTATATGAACGGTGTTCTGCAGTAACTGAGTGTTTTCATTGTGGTAACAATAGAATGACAAAGATGGTGCAGAACGCCGTTCATATCTGAGAATGAAAGTATAACTACATCTATCGTCAAAACTCCAAAGTTAATCCTAACTCAAGCACTGAAACTCTTCCTGTGTCATAGCCGTACCACAGGGGTGGTTGCCAACGGTCTTAGCTTGCTTCGACCCGTTGGTCCACTGGTGAGTGGCGACACCATGGTTTCCTGAGCTGGCTCAGCGGTGCCTGGAATGGGTGCACATCCCTACCGAAGTGGTCTGGTTAAGAGCCTTACAGCGAAAGCCCCCACCGAGGGTAACTTCGGTACCGCAGGGCTGGGGGCCTCGGGTGTAGTGTGCCATGCGAAATGGCCGCATCCGGCCCAAGCACTTGGATAAGGTGTCTAGTGGCGCTGCAACGCGGGGACTGCGTCACAACAGTTTGCGCTTGGAAATGGGTCACTGCACCTCTTCCTGGGCAACCAGGTTGGCGAAAATACAGTAGAAAGATGATAGTATTTCGGGTCCTACATAGGTCAAGGTCACGGAGGTTGCACCCGCCTGCCGTTTATAGGTAGAGTCACTTCGGCGACTCGCGTTAATTGGGCGTATCCTACGCAGATGCAATTTCATCGATGTGTTATAGCCGATTAGTGGGGAAACCACAATTTTGTTATGAGGAATAGCACGTTACTTGACAAAAATGACGTACAATGACAAAATAATTCAAATTAAAAATTCTCAACCTGTGAGCTTCTGTTACTTGTCTATGTGATCGAAAATTGGAGTAAAATTTCCATGTTTCAGTTTAATTGTTCCACGCTCAAGCAAAGCCCGAGTAATATATAAGATATTCTCAAAAACAAATTAACGTTAATAAACATAACATCATCCTAACGTTTTAATGACAAAATATCTTAACTGATTGGTAAAGAAGTACTGCAGATGTAAGTAACTCTGTTAAAAATATTTTCTTCTTTAACCTTACCGAATCTATTGGCGGGTGTAGGAATATAAAAATGGATCTAAAAGATTATAAAAAATCCGATTACCAATTACAATTTTCAAATACATTTCCCATTCCAATTCCATTTTCCACGGTCTTTTCCATATTCATTGAAAGGACTTACTTTTCCTTAAAAAAACATTTAAATTTATCCGTTTGATAAACATTTAACCACTTTGATCCTATAAACAATTAAAACGTAATCCTAAAACAACCTCAAAAATTCCATCATAATTTTGCCCAAAATGCCTTTAAATCTGTTTGCGTTTTTGAGTTTATTAAAGACTGCGAAATTCAACTTTTTCCGTGTGATTTTTGCGAAATAAAAGGAGCGACTAACAGGCAGAAACATGTGATGCAATGATTTAATGATGACTTGAGGGGGTTGCTGAATGGTTGTCTTTGAATAAACTAACGCTTAATGCAGGTAAGACTCAAGCAATTGCATTTGGCCTTGAAGGGGGTGCGACGTTTCCTTCACTTTCCCTTGGCGGTGTCACTATCCCATTCTCTACCAAAGTTATAATTCTAGGACTAGTTATGAATTCTGAGTTTTCGTGGCGTGATCATGTGAACGTAATCATCCAAATGATTTATGCTAGCCTTAGAAGTCCGTGGCCTATATCGGGGATGACACCGTTCAGGACAAGGCTGATACTGGCGAAAGCTTTGCTGATGCCACATTTCGATAATTATTGTAAAATATTTTATTATGACATTGACGCAACGTCGAGAGGGCTTCTTGATAGGGCTTTCAAATCCATTGTGAGGTACGTTTATGGCTTGCGAAGGAGGGGCATATCGGCGCCCGTTAATAAGTTTCTCGGCTGCTCGTGGGAAGAGCATCACAAGTTTCGTGCGATGGCTTTTATCTACAGGCTTATTTATTCTGGGGAACCCTCTTATCTCTATGAGCTTGTTAGCGTTGACGTGACAACTAGACTTAGACTCTTGCGCTTCGATAGAAGGCGGTGTAGGCGATCTATATTTGCTGAGGGTTTTAGAGACTGGCACTCGCTTCCTGTTGGCGTCAGGTATGCTGGGACGGCTGGGATTTTTCGCAGAATGTATTTTTCGCACTCTATTTTGTGCATGAATTGAATAGCGACTTTTAGTCGTTTTATTGTTTGGAGAGCTTAGATGCGAATGAATTTCTTTCCTTCGTTTCTGCTGTTTTATGTTTCTTTCTTGTTTTATTATAGAAATGATAATGTTAGTTCTTTGTTGTCTTTCATGTGACTAATTTGTGCACAATGAAAATTGTGTAAGGTTATAGCCTTTGCACAAAATTATAAATAAATGATGATGATGAAAACTTCAGCTTAGGTCAAGATCTTCTGCACTGCATCCCGTACTCTTGCACACAACTTTGCATCCAAACCATAACATGCGGCTAGCCTTCGATTTAATTTATCTTTACGTCTATTCTGGTAGAAATGCGAGTGGATTTTCCCGTTGAATGTCATAGGAAATCGCATGGAATTTGTAAAAACTTTTTCCAATGTGTTCCACACTACTTTCCACATTCATTTCTACTAGCGATATTCAATTGTTTTCTACGGATTGTCTTAGCTCTGCTACTACGAAACCCCATGTCAAAAACATCCAAGTAATGTACGAGATAAGCGCAGTTTACCCACTACAAAAAAATGTGTAATTGGATTATTTAGCGCTTGTAGCCTGAACTGACTTGCGATTGCGAAAAATAATAGTGAGGTAGCCATCGAGTTCCACAAAGTTGAATTCTGTGGTACTAATTCTACCTTTCTCTAACTCGCCTACCGTGTGTCTTCGCAAATAAGTTGAATTTCGCAGTAAACTCACAATATTAAAAACGGTTCCTTTTTGCTTGGGCTTTCTTGATACATACGAGTTACAACATTCATATATGCGAATACAAATTCAAAACTCCCCACAAAGTAACACTCGCATATTTATAATTCACAAACAATGAGGCGATGTATAATATAAATCTTACAATGCTTTTGCCAAACATTATCTAACTTTAACCCATATTATAATTGAAATCTTATAATTAATTTGATTTTATTATATGTGTATGACGTATTATAGCCTACATACATCATTTATTAAGCCTTAGGAAAGCACCAAGCGGTTCTAAACCCAAAACAATGTTTGCTGTAATAAGCTCGACAAATTTTGAGGGTATGAGTGCTTCGGGTGTGGAGCGGAGCAATAATTATTGTATAACCTAAATATGTGTTGTTGGTTTTGAGTTGTTTATGAGGATACACTCTTAATAATTTCTTGTTAATGCCAACAATTATTAATATTCAAAATATCTCAAAAGCTTTACAAACGTTATTTTCCGTATAGTTTGTAAGGGTATTTGTTAATTAATTAATTAAAAGTCTACGCCACAGTAAATCGTATTTTTTTGTATCATAGCGCATTATCGTACACGTCGAATGTTTAAAGCCTATCCAAATAAAGTCGGAAGATGTTTGTTTAACAAATGTATCATAAATATTAACATTGTTTGGGGATATCTCATCAAAGATTTACAGACAATCTTCCAGAGAATTTATAATTAGCCAGTGGTAAAGTTATTGTCCTCGTGACATACTCTTCAGGCTTTGTCCAATATTTTGTCTTTTCTCATTTGGTGATTTTCAATTTATAGTTTCTAATACTTCATTGCCTTATAAATAATGCGTAAAGCTAACTTAGCATAAAAAGTTTTATATCTGTAAATCATCAAACGTACGTTGCTTGACTGCTCGAAGGAAAATTAGTTTAACTTTGCATCGGCACATAAAATAACTTAGGGTTGAAAGACTTTCCATGAGACATTTCACAAAACTACACAAATTATGTAAAATTGTTGTTAGGCTGTTGTATATGTGTTGTAAAAATGATTGAGATGAGATACGCTGCATCGATACAACTCCGGTTCAGAGGAAAGTAACCTTGTTTAAAAAAATATTTGTAACTCCCGAATGAAAATGAAAGTCTCAGTGAGTAATAAAATTGAGTGTACTCACAGCCTCAAATCAGTCTCAATTTTAGGAAAAAACTCAGGATACTCAATTTCGTTTTTTTTTTATAAAATCATCATTAATGAGACCAGTGAGCACACTCATTTTACATTTTTTTAGATTTAGACTGACTGAGGTCATTGAGCACACTCACTTAGACTATTTGAGATTGCTGAGTGTGCTCATTTCGAGATTTTTTTAGGCTGTTGAGCATGCTCAATTGTGAAAAATATTTTTGTTAGCCGATGAGACTATTGAGTGTACTCATTTTCGACAATAATATTTTTCACAATCTCACCCGGGGTAAGATTTTAACGATTCGCGACAATTCGTTTGGTCAATCACAGAACGTTTTGATTATAGTGTGAAGTTCTGCAAAGGCAAAAAAACGTGTTCCAGGGTTTATAGTGATAATGGCCGAATCCTGGGATATGACCTCCACTTCTAGAATTAGGAGCAATGACTCATACCTCTAGAAATATTTTGGAAAGTTGCTTCCAAAGGCAAAGTTGTAAGAAATAAAACTTTACAGAAATCGTGGGATCTGAACACTTCTTGAATGGGGAGGGGTAACTCTTATCTCTAGAACTATGAACTTCTATGGCAGTTCGAAAGTTGCTTCCAAAGGAAAATTTGGTCAGAATTACATTTAAGAGAAAGAAGTTTCAGTATACTTTGAAGAAACTACGTTGGTTCTGTTTGTGATACTCGTTATAGCGTAGCAGCGCCGTTACAAGCCGTCCGGGTCAGAGGCAAGATCATTTTATTTACTAGTTTCGCATTTTTGTGAGATTTTGCTCACGCCTAACGTTAGCTTGCATTTTACCATCAGGATTTCTTCTGGTCCAAAGTCAGACTCAGATATTTGCACACAGAATTCATCGAATATGGGTGACGTAATATTTGTCATTCATCTGTTTATGATTCGTGACGGCACCAAATTCACAACAACTCATATTATGAAGCCGAGGTCTGCCTAGAAACGTTTACAGATTTATGAGGTTGTGGCGGTCCATTTCTGGTCTATGAAACACAGATCTAGTGATCCTTTGTTTCGTCACTTGTCCCAAACAAGAACCTATCCAGAGCGACAGGCCCTATGCCGGGTACTGTTGCGGGTTGGACCACATAACTACCTAGAGTCCTAAGCCTCAGTGAGGAAAACTTCGGATATTCCGAGGGGTGGCGCACTTCATTTATTCCATTTATTCTTTTATTCCATTTATTCCCAAAAAATTTTTTTTTTTGTTTTTGCGAAATATCTGAACCAAACACATCACAATTTAGACAAATAAGTTCAAAAAAAGGTTTGCACAAATTATAAAGCATATAATCATCTTGAGATTAAACTTTATTTTTTTTGGAATAAATGGAATAAATTTATTTATTTTATTTTTATTTATTCCATTTATTCCATTTTTCAACAAAAATTCTTTTAAGTTTTCAAAAGTGGGTTTTTTCACTTTTTCACATATTAGTATGGTTTGTTGTGTGCGCTGCCATCAAAATCAAGTCTATTTGAGGTTTTGACGAATTTGAAAAAATTATCATTTATTCCCAGTTATTCCATTTATTCCATAAGCCGCAGAAGTGCGTCACCCCTCGGGACATTCACATATTACTTAAACGGCCGTCTCCTCGCCGAAGCCACAGGTGCAATTGGGATCATTGGAGAGTCCCATTTTAGCTAGATGCTTGCTTAATCCACAGTGCCCGATGATAGCACCAACCACTCGCTTGATGCGACACCTGTCCATGTTTAGCAATTCTCTAGTCCACTTTCCATCGGGCACCGGGAAGAAGCGCTTTGTGTGCACTCCTCCTTCATTGGTGCTCCAATGGTTAACAAATTCCGACTTAACCCAAGACTTCATTGCATTTACACACTCCAAGTGTGGTATGGGTATGAGAGATTCTGGCCCACAACTTAAAGTTGCCGAAACTTTCCTCGCCAGCTCATCCACTCTCTCGTTTCCCTCCACGCCAGAATTGCTGGGACACCAGACCAGCTTTACCTAATTTTTCAGTCCAACCCGGTTCAGAGTCTCCTTTAACTATTTCACCAGCTTGGATGTCACGACAGGCGACATCAGCGCCCCAATCAAAGCCTCACTGTAAAAACAGATGGTGACATTTCTTCAACATACCTCTGTTGGAATTGCCTTCTGCACTCCCATCAGTGCCGCGAACGTCTCAGCCTGATTCACGTTGGCTAACCTTTCTAGGTGATACCACCTTTCAACAGCCTGCCCTGGAGAAAATACCCCGGCTGGCTCCCGCGTCTTCCGAAATTTTAGAGCCGTCAGTGAAGCTCACAACTTCTTCACCCGAGATGTGACTTGGCCAGCCATTCAGACCTGCTGGGCACGACAGTCTCAAACCGCGTCACAAAGTCTGTCTCCGGCCTCATTCGGTCCCTAGGCATCTCAAAGACCTCATTGGTGATGACCTTCTTAATTTCCTATGGCCCGAAGTGAAATTCGGAGTCCAAAGAACATTCTGTGATAACCTATCTGCCGTAGCAAAAGCTTTCGCCTAGGAACGTTACTTTCATGATATACATTGAAGAAAAATCCTATACAGAATTTGTCCCCACCAGGATTTGAACCCGGATATTTTTGGTGGAAAGCCAGTACATTACCACTGAGCTAACCCGTTGTATAAGTGTTGATAGTACATCACCCCTGCAATGCACACTTTTGCTTCAAAAACGTTATTAAATACTTACAGATTGCCGCACCAAAATCAAAGGGCTCCACAAACACCCACTAATTTTCGCATGGATTTTTTTTTACAAAAGTAAACAGACTCCCATATATTTTATTGTTTTTCGAACAGTTCCGCATTCTCTTAATTTTCGGATATGGACCAATGTGACTCAAACAAAAAGTTTCCATGTTTGTGGCATGTTAACATGTTATTAGACGTTTTTATGAGCAAATGATAACCTAAAATTTAGGTCAAATAAAACGGATTGCTTGTACAAATATTTTATTGGTAAGTGAGAAGACCATTCTCTTCGAATGAAATATAAAACTGTTTGTGGTAATATAATGGGCTTTCAAAATGGTGAAAAATTTGTGCAATCTTGTGTGAAGCAGCGCACCACCAGTAGAGTTTAAAGAGGTCAATCCAAAATAGATTATTTCAACCAAGTTGGTATTTCTCTCAAGTGGCTTTGTTGGATTAGACGAATCTTCCCATTTAAGGCAACGAATTCTAATATTGAATTTTTTTTAATCAGACCTCCAAGAAACTCTATACGCCTTTGGATCCGTCCCTACTTGTGAATCACCATTTGAATCGCGAAATCATTCACTCATAAAATTGTAAATGCATCCGCATCAGCTGCTTTATGTTTTCTTTAGTTTTCTTTATCATAAATTTTCGTTTAAACAAATAAAACTTAAGTAACCGTTTGCAAGTTGAGAATTTTATGTTGTAAAATCAAAGAAATAAAACCGAAAATGATTTTCAAACCAAGTCATCGCTTGCATTTGTGATTTTTTGTCGAAAAATTTCTTTTCGTTGGGCGTTCTTTTCCGCAACCCTTAGTAAGCTCTTACAATTCGATTGGTGAACAACTTTTTCAATGGGGCTTTTGATGATTGGACAACTTTTCGGACTATACGGTGTGCATTCAGTGACCAGCCTTTTCGACTCGAGTTTGTAAAATTCGTATTTTCAACGGTGTGAACCCCACGCTGCTTTCTCGCTTTATCCAATGACTTTAGCAATTCCTTGGCTGAATAGTCGTTGTCTTGGAATTTTGCGTAAAGCTTGTCGCTGTCATCGTTTCAGCATGGGATATATTCCTACCGGTAGCCTCTAGGAGTACACTATTTTCCTGTTTCAATCATCAAATTTGTAAAACGATTGTACTTTTGAGGATCGGGCGATATGAACCTAATAGCAGCAGTTAGCTTTCTGATTTGATTGATTTCTGGAAGTTCCATCTCGGCTGTTGACTGTTTGGAAAAGATGGCAAAAAAAAAAGAACTCGGGGTTTGTTTATGTGTTCCAAATTTTCGAATAGATTACGGAGTAGCGCTCGGTTGGTTTCCTCGGGAAAGTTATAGAGATTGGTGGAAGAAATTTTTGGCCTGAACATTTTTTTCGCTGGAAATTTTTTTTGCTGAAAATTTTTTTTTCGACGAAAGTTGTTTTCGCCGGAAAATGTTTTTCGCCTGAAATTTTTTTTTTCGCATGAAATTTTTTTTCGGCCAGAAATTTTTTCGTCGGAAATTTTATTTTACGCGAAATTTTTTTTCGCCGGAAATTTTTTTCCCACAAAATTTTTTTCGCCAGAAATTTATCTATTTTTCGCCGAAAATTTTTTTGCCAGAAATTTTTTTCACCGAAAATTTTTTTCGTCATAAGTTTTCAAAAAATAAAGCTTTGACCACAAACTAACAACTGATTAAAACAAATTTCTGCGTATTATTAGCGATAGCGTCACCTCAAACGATATCACTAATTTTGGAAGCGGACATTAAGGACCGCGTCTAATTTAACCTTTTAAGAAGTTTTTGTTGTGATTTGAATTAACGGTAAATCAGAACGATTTCCTTCACACATTATTCTTTTAATTTAATTCAAAAACTAAAGAAAATAGGGTCAAAGTGACTTGCTTCGGTAACAACTGAATAAATTGCGTTCTCAGTGTTATCAGTCATTGACACCTTGAAAATACACAGATCAAACGAATGCAATGTGATGAAATTTAGCATGTTGAGTTACAAGAAGGGTCGTGAAAAGGCATTGTAATTTTTATTATGAAAATGTGTAATCGTGATACATGACAATCGTGACAACTGTGCAACTTAAAATAATAGTTTTCTATTATGGCTAGCACCGCCCGGTGCCCCTAGGCGCACGATATACTATAGAGAACTGCGCCAGTTAAATCAATACTTACTTTGTCGCAAAATGTCCATTTAATCCCCACCAATGTTTTTCCCCTTACGTTTCTCCCCTTCGCATAACTATATCCAACAAACCCAACAGCTTTCCATTTTATATTGAACCTTTTAACTACAACCACAATCATTTTATTTTCCACGAAAGTGCGGAAAGCGAGATGCGCCAATGCTGTCACCATAAGGGAAAAAAACAGAGAAACAAAGATTCTCAGCGATTGTTTTGTTTAATTTTGTCGCTAATTTAATTTGTTTTCCTTTTGATGGCAGAATGGCTAGCCGACATGTCTTTCGTCAATGACGGCGTACTTATTTAACAGTTTTTCGCTCGGTTACACGGCTCACGGGTTTAGTCCTATCTCTTTGTTATTTCAAAATTCAAATTCACGAAAATAGATAAGCTTTCTTTTACTAACGTAACGACAACTACCGTAGATACAATAGACTATGCTTGTGAGAAAATTTTGCACAGCTTGATGCTAATTTGTTTCATTGGGTATATTTTAGTATAAAATCCGAACGAGTTGAGCACTTCGTGGCAGAATAACTTTGCTCTAAAAGCGGTTTTGTCAATTGACGTCATTCCATTCGAAAAGTTCATTAAAAAATTTCCTCAAATTGTTTGTCTTCTCATTTCGGAAATAAAGCTTAAAGCGAAAAGTAATAACAATTTGTGTTGCGAAGCAATGTCACCATTTAGTGTGTTGTTTGTGTTGCTGCTTGCCACGTTTTCAAGTATTGGTAATTGTGACGATAACAAAGAAGCGAGTGAGTTGGCACTTGAAGCCTACGGACAACTACTGGCACCAAGGCACTTAGTTCCAAGGATCTCAAGAGATTTGTCAGCAATTCGGGATGCTTATCCAGCAGTGAAAAACATTATTTATTCGCCACCATGGGTTCCTGGAACAGTATTAGCGAAACTTAGAACAGGAACGCTCAATGATATAAGAAGAAAATATGGAAATTTTAAGACGAAACCATTGATGACTGATTGGACGATACTTGAATTCTCAAAGCCTTACAATCCGGAAGTTCTAGCAAAAAAATTAGTTTCGAAAAATTTCGCAGAATTAGCTGAACCAAACCGAATTATTGGTCAGAGCAGCAGCATTAAGTATGAAATTGGGTCTGGTGTATATACATTCAAATCGGGATGGGGCGATTGTCAGGCAGGCTGCATCAATAACCACTACTGGGTTTTCAAAGTACATCGAAACGGTAAAGTTGAGAAGATGAAAGAAAGTGGCTCTCCCCTTCCAGGAAATTCTCAAATCATGTAATTTAGTAAAAGGTGCTGTTAAGTTGGTTATTTTAGGCTTGCGGAGTTTGCAATTTTGGAAATTCTACGGACTTTATTGCCAGGGGAAGGACTTCAAAAAACCTTTGAAATGACGAGACATATATTGTATTGTATTTCGAAATAAATAAAATAATAACTTGAATGTGTTTTGTTCTTCAACCACTGTGAACACAAAAATCAACATGAAACATATGCAAGGGACCGGTCGTATCAGAATAAATGTGGCAAACAAAGTTGTTGTTTTGAAAAGACTCGAACGTATTGAAATAATGTTGCCTTAACTGTAAAGAGCATGAAATTACGTCTTCGTTGGAAAAGAATCAACAAAACACGGTGCTGCTGAAAGAGAAAAAAGTTGTTTTGAATAGGGCATCCAAAATTTGTTGTGGTTTTTGAAAAAGGGACTCCAAAAGAGTTCAAAACAGGTTTCACTTGATTCCAATCAGATCCTTCCCCATGAATCTATACGAGATTTTCGTTTTTTTTTTCATCCGTTCGTTGGGCTGAATTTTTTTAAAAAAAATATCGATTTCTTCCCTACTGAAAAGTTTTTAATATTTGAGAAACTTGGACAAATTTGTTTTGGAATTTTTCGGAAAGGATCTAGAGATCGCGCAATCGCAGAATGTGCTTTTTTGGTCATTTTGGAGCGTTTTCGGCCACTAACTCTCACAACATCAATCAAATCAGCTTTCTAATATTTTTAGTAGAAAGCCACATTAATTTCCTTTCGAACGACGCCCCACATGAGACATTTGATAAAGATTTGGATTTTAGGCTAGGCGTCGATTACAGTTTGTTGATTTTTGCTACTTTTCAGTCACATGGTGGGTTTTGAGCTCCACTATTCACGCGTTAACTGGAAACTTCAAGAAACAATTACTCATAGGGAAGAATCTGATTGGAATCAAGTGAAACCTATTTTGAACCGTATTGGAGTCCCTTTTTCGAAAACCGCAACAAATTTGGGTGCCTTTTCAAAAAAACTTTTTTCTTTCAGCAGCACCGTGAAAATTGGTTAGGATTTACCCAATTTATGTAAACAAACATAACCAAAGACCCGTACGTATCAGAATAGATGTGACAAACAGAATTGATCTTGCAAAAATACTCGAACGTGTCTTAATATAGTAATAAGCAAACAATCCAACGTTTTCTGTTCTCCAATAACTGTAAGAATTTCAAAAATTCATAGAAACTACCCGAGGTAATGTCAAAGGCCCTACCGAAGTACATCTCAGACCATTCAAATCTAGAAATGGTTATATCCAAGGAATGTCCATTTTCCCCTAATACCCTGAAACACGTGTTCTCTAAAATTTTATTCTATACCCCCTATAGTTCTCGAGATATGGGTCATCCCTCTCAATTCCAGAAGTGGTCATATCCCACGATTGTAGCATTTTTACCCAAAACCCTCAAACACGTGTTCGCTAAACTTCTATGCTCTACAGCTTTGCCCTTGGAAGCAACTTTGTGCCTCTTATAGTTCTAGAGATATGTATCAACCCTCCTAATTCTAGAAGTGGTCATATCCCAGGATTGGGGCAATTCTACCCAAAACCTTGAGACAAGTGTCCTCTAAAATTGTGTTCTCTACAACTTTGCTTTTGGAAGCAATTTTCTACCTCTTATAGTTCTAGAAATATGAATCATCCCTCCCAATTCTAGAAGTGGTTATATCCCAGGAATGTGGCATTTTTACCCAAAACCTTGAGACACGCGTTTGCTAAAATTTTATTCTCTACAACTTTGCTTTTAGAAGCAACTTTCTATCCCTTATAGTTCCAGAGATATGGATCATCCCTCCCAATTCTAGAAGTGGTCATATCCCAGGATTGGGACATTTTCACCCAAAACCCTGAGACACGTGTTCGCTAAAATTGTATTCTCTAAAATTTTCCTTTGAGAAGCAACTTTCTACCTCTTAAAGTCCTAGAGATGTGGATCATCCCTCCCAATTCTAGAATTGGTCATATCCCAGGATTGTGGCATTTTTACCCAAAATCCTGAGACAAGTTTTAATTACTTTATTAAGCGAAAAAACGGCTACTCACAATGGCGCAGCCAGTAAAAAACGATCTTTTCAAAAACAAATTACAATAAATAAAATTCATCTAGTCTACTTTTCCCTAATGTTGCCCAGATGGATGCTGTATTGCCTCTTTGGATTGCAACTGAACTTTTCTGCAATAGGAAATCTTTCGAGCGTGATTCCACAGAAGCTGTCCTTATCAATGACCCTAATGTGCCTATAAAATTCTTGGTTTCTGGACCCATGCAACCTAGGGTTTCAAAAGCAACAGGACTAAATTTCTTTTAAACATATATAATGATTATGCTTATGTCTCTCCGCGTTATCGGCTATTGAACGCGCTTTCCTAGAAGATTCAATGACATAAGAAGGGGCTAACGTATCTCGAACTGTCACGTCCCAGAGAAGAGACAAGTGTTCTCTAAAATTTTATTTCCTACAACTTTGCCCTTGGAAGCAACTTTCTACCTCTTATAGTTCCAGAGATATGGCCATCCCTCCCAATTCTATTAGTGGTCGTATTATAGGATTGGTGGATTTTTACACAAAACCCTGAGACACGTTTTTCATAAAACTTTATTCTCTACAACTTTGCCTTGGGAAGCAACGTTCTACCTCTTATAGTTCTAGAGATATGGATCATCCCTCCCAATTCTAGGAGTGGTCATATCCCAGAATTGGTGCATTTTTACCCAAAACCTTGAGACATGCGTTCGCTAAAATTTTATTCTTACAACTTTGCTTTTGGAAGCAACTTTCTATCCCTTATAGTTCCAGAGATATGGATCATCCCTCCCAATTCTAGAAGTGCTCATATCCTAGGATTGAGGAATTTTTACCCAAAACCCTGAAACATGAGTACCCTAAAATTTCATTCTCTACAACTTTGCCTTTGACAGTGAATCTTCATATTGCATAGTTAAGGAAATAAACACGAAAAACTGTTTTCGTATATGGCCAAGAAACTCAATTTCGTCGATTCCATTGATCCCGGTGCCCCGATCCCTGACCCGATTCCCACAAAACTCTTTTCCCAATTTTCTGACATCAAGTCCTTTCATTTGACACAAACATGAGCAATTTTCGTGCTGTATTTGCTGAGATATTTGCGAAAAAGCTTCACCGACCCTCGAAGAACCATGTTTTTGGTCACTTCCTCGACCATATCTCCGGAACCACTTGATCGAGTTTGCTCGTCTTCGAACTTGAATCATGGGAGGCATGTATCTTTCAGGGAAAAAAGGGTGATCGGTTGAGCCGCTTGGAAAAAAAAGTGGAGACGGACGGACGGACGGACATTTTTTTTATTGCTGATTCGTCATATTTAGACGATAATAGATGCATCCCTTCAACTCCCACCTCGATCTACCCCATGTTACATTAAAATTGTTTGTAGAAAACGTGTAGAACCTTCGTACTTCGTACGGGTCCAAACACTTTGGGCTCAAGTAGAAACTTAGTTTTAGGGTCCTGGCTGAGTCCAAGAGTTTCTCATCAAAAAACTTCTTTCATAAAAAATTAGACACTACTAGACTACTAGCCTAGGTACAGTGAGGTGCAGCTAGGGGTAATGAGGTGAACATCAAAGGTGCACCAATATCTTCTTTACTTTTTATATGAATTTTACACCATGTACACCAAGAGAATAGACTTCATTTTAGCCTAAAGTATCAGTTGAAACGTACAACCTGGCAATTCCCTCTCAAGTCTTAGCGTATTTGAGATCGCAAGAAATAAAATTATTCTCAAACGTCAATAGTGTTGTTGATTAAACGTATTTACCCTTTTAAGGTCTCATCATATTGAGAACTCCACAAAAAGCACTTTGAGTGCTATTTTCCAGCGTTCTAATTTTTTTTTTCAAGATTCAATTTAATAAAATACACGAGTTTTTACGAAAAATTATCAATAAAAGCAACATAAAATCGAAATTGTCGTACAAGTTTCAATAAACATTAGGAAAAAAACCTTTTAAATTCTTTCATTTATTCAATATTCAGTTGAGTAAACATTTCAAAAAGTTTCGATAAAAAAATACTTCAATTCTATATGTTGTAACGTTGTTTGTGTTATATTGTAGTGAAGTCACAGGGGGGTAGTTCAGTACTAATTTAAAATTTGTTCGTTTGTTAATGCGTTTGTATTTGTATTTTTTTGTGTATATTTTACCCGAATCATGTCGTTCAGAGGAATTGACTGTTTAATCTGACCAGTTAAGGACGACGGGATACTTTAACTAGCCATGTAAAGAAAAAGCACTCTGGTAACAGATTGTCGTTCAACTGTCATAATTCTTGAGTCGATGCTAACTTTATGTTAAACGCATGCAATTTTTTTAGAACCGTCACATTCCATATGCAATGAAGTCAGCTGCAGTTTTTACATTTGTATTCACATTTATTATTACTGTGAAGTTAGCCCATGAGAGAACCAGCCCATGAGAGTAAAAACACGTCAGAGAAAATGCTCTTCGAAAGTGAACGCATCCATGATATCTCCCTTCTAAATTGCACAATTACAGACGCACACTTACGATATGGCTACTACCAGAAGGCAGCCTTGGACCCATTAGTGCCTATAGTCGATCGAAAGCTAATGGTCACATGTATCTCGGATGATGATCCCCAATGAGTCCAAGGCTGCCTTTCCAAGATATAGCCCCAGCCCATGAACCATTATCCAATAGAATGTTAAAAATTGTTCAGGAAGTTTTTCTTCGGGAAGGCAGCCGTGCTCCCATTAGTGGCTATAGTCGATGGAAATCCAATGGTCACATGTATCTCGGATGATGATCACCAATGAGTCCAAGGCTGCTCTCCCAAGATATAGTCCCAGCCCATGAACCATTATTCAATAAAGAAGGCAATGTGGTAAAGAATATTGAAAATTGTTGAGGAAGTTTTTCTTTACCACATTGTTCATAAAACTCGAGAATGATTTTCTTAGAATAAAAAAAAATGTTCATGGGCTGGGGCTATATCTTGGGAAGTCAGCCTTGGACTCATTGGGGATCATCATCCGAGATACATGTGACCATTAGATTTCGATCGACTATAGCCACTAATGGGTCAAAGGCTGCCTTCTGGTGGTTCCCGCAGAAAAACTTCCTTAACAATTTTTAACATTCTATTGAGTAATGGTTCATGGGCTGGAGCTATATTTTGGGAAGGCAGCCTTGTACTCATTGGACATCATCATCCGAGATACATGTGACCATTAGCTTTCGACCGACTATAGCCACTAATGGGTCCAAGGCTGCCTTCTGGATGTTCCCGAAGAAAAACTTCCTTAACAATTTTTAACATTCTATTGAGTAATGGTTCATGGCCTGGGACTATATCTTGGGAAGGCAGCCTTGGACTCATTGGGGATCATCATCCGAGGCACTATAGGCACTAATGGGTCCAAGGCTGCCTTCTGGTGGTAACCATATTGTAAGTGTGCGTCTGTAATTGTGCAATTGAGAAGATAGATATCATGGATGCGTTCACTTTCGAAGAGCATTTTCTCTTACGTGCTTTTACTCTCATGGGCTGGTTCTTATTTTGCTTTAATGTTTTGATTTGTTTAATTTGAATTTGTCTTCGATTCGAAAAATAAAAGTGACGTCATATGTGCATTGTGCATGTGCTGTGCGCGACTCCTTATTAAAAACTCTTCAGCCGTATTTGATTTACTCAAGAAAACGTAACGTTACTTCGTACTTTGTAATGACTATTTAGCTTCGACAAAATCCCTATTTTGCGTTTTTTCGCTTCGCAGCACATTCCAAAGTTTACACAAATAGGGTGCCAAAAGTTTTGTCAATAGTTGAACCATCCCCCCTTTTGTCGGATTGTTCTGTTTGCAGTTGACGAAAATCAAAATAAGTTTCTAAAGTAGAGTTCATGATAACTACTCATTGACTTGAACTGTTTGTTTTTTTAATTTGATACAACAGTTCTACTATCGAACATTTGCCCTTCAGATTTCGGCAACATTATATTATTGTACTTACGTTCGCCATTTGTGAACTATTGGGTGGAAATAATTCAATTTTGCAATGAAATGCACTGAACGGTAAACGAACAGTTAATACACCCGTTGCAAAGTGCATAGCAATTCTTTTTAAATTGAAAGAATACAAAATAAAAAATTTAACGCTATTTCATTCAAATTTTGCTGCATGAAACTCTCCTCAAACCAATCAAAACGTTTCTGATATCAATGTAAATTAAATTTTGATTTAATTTCTCTTTCATTTCGTTTTCATGCTTTCGTGTTGTTTGCATTTTCCGCTTTTTTTTCGTTCTTTAAATCCGTTGTAGTTATATGTTCAAATGTGTTGTTGAGGTGAGGAACAACAAAAAGGCGGGGTGATTCCGTGTCATTCCGTATAGTCGCAAAGCGTTCCAATAAATGTCTTCATCAATATATGTCATAAGCGAGACAATTTTTCTCTTTCGCTTTAAATTTTCGTTTTTAATTTTTAAATTATAGGTTTTTGTATGCACTTCCCAGTTGTCACATGCCTTCGATATGTTCGTTTAAAAATGTTATCTACTACACTGCTGATGTTATTTCGTGCTGTTTTAAAGCGCACACCAATAATTTCAACGAGTTCTAAAAAGGGCTGAATCTAACGAATTATGCAATTTGAATGGGGTAAGTGTAATGTGTAGGTCGGAAGTACCTTGCCCCGATTTAACCAGCACTTGATATCTAAATTTTCATGTTCCCTAAAAGGTTTCAAGATCGTTAAAACTTTTTCGTTTCTTATTATGGATCGTCCATAAAGTTACATACACGTATTACACGATTCTTTACTGGACATTACCCCGAAAAGTTAAAAATTAAACGCGTATCACCAGTTCACAAGTCTGAATCAAAAAGTGACCCCTCTAACTACCGACCTATCTCGATCCTACCAGTGCTGAACAAAGTGTTCGAAATTGTCTTACACAAAAGAATAACATCTTTCCTTCAGAATCACTTCTTCTGCAAGAAACAATTCAGCTTTAGGAAAAAGTCAGGACCCATACAGCAAATTTTCCACTATTGAACAAAATGATGTTGGACATAGACAGGGGTAAGGTGGTTAGTGCTATTTTTCTGGACCTTATGAAAGCATTTGACTGTGTTGATCACAGAATATTCTTGAGGAAACTAGAAATAGCAGGAATACGGGGAATCGCTTTGGATTTGCTCAAAAGCTATCTAAGCCACCGTGAACAATGTGTTACAGTATGTAACCAGAACCGCATAGGAATTGGTCTTCCACAGGGAAGCGTGCTTGGACCGCTTCTCTTTCTTGTATACATAAATGATGTCTTTAGGCTTCCACTCAAAGGTGAGATCCTCGTGTTTGCGGACGATACGGGTGACTTCTGCTCCAACATCTCTTTTGATCGGAATGTATCAGATGTTAACCACGATCTGGCTCTGCTGTGTGAATTCGTCAGGATCAACAAGCTGTTACTCAATGTGAAGAAGACGAAAATAATGCATTTCCGCAGGCAGGCTAAAAGCTTTCTCATGATCCGAGCAGTTATAATGGATGGACAGGAGATGGAAGTAGTGATAACATACAAATATTTGGGCCTCCTAATTGATGAAGATCTGAAATGGGGGGCTCACATAACAAAACACTGTAAGAAGCTTTCATCAGTGAGTAGTATACTTAACAAGCTAAAGCGCTTCTTGCCGAAACATATCTTAATGAAAATATACTATGCCTTAGCACATTCACATCTAGTATATCTAACTGGAATATGGGGTAAGGCTATCGAGAGGTGCATCGTACAACTGCAAACCTTGCAAAAACGATGTTTGAAACACGTAGAGACACTCCACGCTGGACTTGTTTAAAGTGTCCAGGAGTCTTGAATGTCAATAGCCTCTACGAGCACAGTAGTTGTACTTATATACGCAATGCGATTGAATTTAAAAAGAGAACCCATAGATATGAAACGAGAAAACGCAAGCCACCACGGGCTACCACTCGTCTCGTACAAAGGTGGGAGAAAGAGGTCTGAGTATTATGGGTAGTGTCTTGTACAATTCCTTACCTTACTGCTTCACGAAAGTTCTCTTTTAGAAGTAAGCTGAAAGAATGGCTGTCCAAGAGACAATACCCAGGGCCTTAAGAACTCAAATTCATGTATTTTTCTATTTTACATGAGAATAATTAGGGTGAATTTAGACATTACTGTTGGGTTCTTATTAATCGTTACTGTCGATTCATGGTGTTTATGTGGGCAAGCTATTTGTCTGAGATGGATGAGATATTGGCGATGCTTGTTGCTCCCACCTGTTCGGGCACTCTTTCTGTCAGCCAGACTATTATCCATAAATGCTACAAACTTGAAATACAGATTCTGATATTATTCCCAGATAACAATTGACCCCACGAAATGTACATAAAGTGCCATCGGAAAATGTGCTGATCCCATTTAATGTGCTCCAGTTCCAGGACCGTTAATGTATATTAAAAAGCGACCTTTCCGTTACATCTTTTCTTTGGAACGTGAAGTGCATTTAATGTACATTAAATGTGAATTACACTTTGAATACACAACGAATGTACCTTTAATGTACTTTTTAGTGTGAAGTACTAGCATATTTCATGTACATATAATGTTATGTAAGAAAAGAAAGGAAAATTTAATTTAGTTTTCCGACTTTTCTATTTCGATTTTTCTTATTCTGATGATCGCTACGTCCTCCATCTACATTTTTTTATGCCAAGCTCTAATTATTTTTATTAGAAAAATTTCGGCCATTTCCGAGGCTTCAACCCAAGACACTCGGGATTGTGAGTCGACTGCTTTACCAATTGTGCCACCGGATACTTATGTGTTGGTGTGTTAAATTTGTTTAAAGTGTTAAATTATAGAAAGTACATTAAATGTAAATGAAAATTAAACAAACTCCACAGAGTGTCATTTAAATTTATTTGATCGAACACACTGTAGCGGTTGTACATTTACAAAAAAGTTTTATATCCCTGCACACGTTGATGCTGCATTCAAATTATTGTATTATCTTCATTGTTTAATTTTTATTTGAAATTGAGTTTATGCGAAACAATAAAAAATCTATTCCCCGTTAGCTTTTTTCTTTGAACACATTTTTTTTTTTTTTTAAATTCGATACTTTTTTTTAATGTTACCCAACCAAAAGCAGCCGTGATATCCATTCACGGACTAAAAATATACATTAAAAAAAATGATGAGCATTTTTCGAAGTACATAATCTAAAAATGTACTTGTAATCTAGTGCAATAATTTCGAGCTTTAATGGCACAAAAAATGTGCTTCTATTTACATCGAAAATGTACTATATCACAAGCACATTTTTGGTACATTAAATGTGATAGGAATAGTGTACACCTTATCACGCACATCAAATGTGCGAAAAATGTACTTGTGATCTAGTGCAATAATTTCGAGTTTTAATAGCACAAAAAATGTGCTTTTTATGTACGTCGAAATTTTTACCACTTAACAGGCACATTTTTTTGTATTTTTATGTACATATTCTCAACAACATTGAATTTCGCACATTTAATGTACATTCAGTGGGCAACCACATAAAAAAGTGTGATCTGTGTTATCTGGGATTCTATTCGTATAAATAAATAAAAAAATTCTTATCCATTTCTTCAAATATTTATGATGACTACAAATTAAAAAGGCAATAAATTTAATTTTATGGTAGTAAAATTTTAATTCAAAAGCAGTAAATTTAATAAAGTGGCAATAAAAATAATTTTCGGCAGTAGAAATAATTATGGGCAGTAAGTTTTTGCAATTAATACTTTGGCAATGTACGGAAAATGACGATTTTGGCGTGACATCCTTTATGAATGGCCCCTTTTACGAAATGATACGTAAGCGACTGATGACCCCTTTTACGAAATGCTTCGAATGCGAATTATGTTGCACTTTATAAAATGTCAGGTAAGTAGCTGATGATCCTTTTACGAAATGATACGTAAGCGACTGATGATCCCTTTTACGAAATACTACGAATGCGAATTATGTTGCGCTTTAAAAAATGTTAGGTAACCGACTGATGATCCCTTTTACGAAATGATACGTAAGCGACTGATGATCCCTTTTAGGAAATGCTACTATGTTGCGCTTTAAAAATGTTAGGTGAATTTAGTTAAATTTATTGCCAAAATATTAATTTTATTGCCATAGTATTAATTACAAAAACCTACTGCCCATAATTATTTCTAGTGCCGAAAATTATTTTTACTGCCACTCTATTAAATTTATTGCTTTTGGATTAAAATTTTACTGGCAAATTATTAAAATTACTTACCAGTTAAATACTAGCCATTTACGATTTGTTGGCTAAAAATTGAAAATCAAACTAAAAAAAATAATGAAAACATAAATTAAAAAAATTGAATAAATAATAAATAAATAAATAAATAAATTAATTAATTGATTAATTATAACACACTGAAAGCAAAACCAAAAGAGCAAACAATATTTTTTTAATTTCATAAAATAATTACATTCACCACCTTTTAATTTCACTACTTTATTTGAATAGCAAGTTTCATTGTTTACAGAACAGAAACAGATTTTATATGTAAATTTTCGCAAACATGCGAAACGTTTGAAATCGATTAAAGTAGTAGAATTAAAAGATGATGAATGTAATAATAATAAATAGGCAATTAGATATTAAGCTAAAATTAATGAAAATTATTAATGCCTTAATAAATAGCAAAATTGTAATTGTAAAAGCCATCGGCTCTATCGTAGTGTATCTGAGCAGTGCTCACTTAAATATTGACTATTTGTAATGGGTAGTATTATAATCGATCACCCAAAAATAATTTTTGATCACCTGAAAACACAATTTTGATCACCAATACAAAATAAAACTTAATTAGGGGCAAAATTAGTTACACCTACGCTGAGTTAGCCGCTTTAGAGATACATTCCTCCTTTTACGAAACGATCGGACACACCCCTGGTCCTAAAAAAGAGTGTTTTATTTTTCTGGTGATCAAAATTGAATTTTCTAGTGATCAAAAATGAATTTCTGGTGATCAGTTAAACATATGCCATTTGTAATTTATATTTTTATTTATAATTTGTATTTTGATGCGTTGGCATTGTTCGTGTACATTTGTAATTTAAAAGGCTGCGAGGCCTTATACATGAGATGGCAATAAAGAAAGAAAGAAAGAACTTAACGCGAGGTAAATAAGGCGCAAACAAAATTACTGTTTCTTAAATGGGCCATGCACACTGAAACTAAAATTATATCTGAAAATTTAATTGTATACTGTAGCAATAAATCAAAGCAAATCTTTTTTTGGAACGCCCTCCCCTCTTGTCACAGATGTTTTCACGACCCCCTCCTGCCTACCGAAAGTCCGATGGGTATAATGTGTATTACTCCTGTTTGAACACTGATAGTTTCAATCACGATCGGAGTCACCCATTTGATGTTTGCTATGAACAGTCCTAGGCGGCGTAATAATTTTGAAACCGTTTACGTTTTGATGCGTCCAGTATTTATTCCACAAGTCAATTCAATCGCGTAATCTTTCTCACCCTTAACAAGACATAAACAAAATCAGTCAAGTCGTTCCAAGGATTAAAAAAAAAATTCTAAGAAAAACATTTTCATCCTTGAAACCATGGATTACAGAGCTAAACGTAGAGCTATAACCCCAGCCAGTGGTCACACTTTGTCTAGTTATGGAAGCCTCCCACATAAAAGAGGAGTCACCCAAACACTCTAAAGGCCAGGTTATACCCGTCTACATAGTCAACTATGTATTTGACGACGTATACGGATATAACCTGGCCTTAAGGAATAGTTCATAAATCAGCTCCCCTTTTTCTTTAATTTTTCCACCCTCGGACTTCGTGACCGAATAGCACTGGTCAAAATAATCCCCTGGACATAATATTCACCGACAAAAAACCCTTATAGAACAGCCCTGTTTTTCTCCAATGATGAAGCTTCTGAAAAGAGAATCTTGTAACAAAAGTGAAAATGTTAGTGGATGCAGACTTCAGTCGATGAAAAAATCAATTCCCTCACCTCATCATGTATTATACTTTCACCTTGCATACAATACACAATACATCCCACTGTCTTCATAACTTATGAGAAATATTTGACGTCGTTGTTATGATTCGAATTTGTTTGTTGAACACGTCTTCCTACCTCAATGAGGTGAAACATTGCACAGGGAAAACAGTAAACAACCTTAAAGTCCCAGTTAGTATAAACATGGTGTGTGGTACCTTCTGAATCAGCAAAGTTTTAATATAAAAGAAAGTAGCAACGTTCAATCATTGCTTTACATCACTTCACAGTGGCAGATTCAAACAATGCGGTGCAGAGCGTGAAATTTAACAAGAATATCTCGAGTTCAATTCAACTGCGGATGTGGTTACGAACCACTTATATGGTGTAAATCTTACAAGGGAAATTTGTCATATTTCTGCACAATATTAAAAGCAATCTAGTCAATACTACCGCTTCGTTTGTGACCATAGAAAATGGTACATCCTCGAATAAGGAGTCGCATCTGTTATGGTGATTGTGCAAATAAAATGTTTTTATGTCTTCATATCGTTGTTTTTGTTTATTTGCCGTGATGACTAAATAATTGTGTTTTGTTTATCGGGTTTATGTCTTCATATGTCTGTCTCTCCCCATCGGCAAAATAGGTGACGTAAATCTTTACAAAACATTGACGTTGTGATTCAGTTGCTCAGCAAATGAGATTCAAAGACTTGGCTTCGCTCGACCGTTGAACATGGGTGGTGGTCAGAGCCTATTTGAATCACAATAATTTCTCCAACTGTATTGCAGGCATTAGCTAAAATGATGTTGTTGTATCGCTGGCGGCAACATATGCCAAGGGAAAAAATGAGCTTTCAAAGAAAAAGGAAAAGACTAATAATGCGTAAATTTTCTGTAATATGTGTAAACTAAAAATGTATTTGTGTGCCTCGAATAACTTTGCAGTTTTGTTTGGCTACTGTTGGAAATCTTTGAAACTCTCTGTACACAAAAGTATGTGTGCCGCACGGACAGCAAAAACATATTTCGGATCTCGGTGGAGTCAACAATGTCCTCGGCTGCGCCTTGGACCGTTTACTCCACCTCGTTCCGAAATATCCGAATATCCGTACTACGACCACAAAATATTATTCCTTGAATAAAAGATTTTCTGACGATGGCCATGGACACAGGCCAGATAAACAACATCACAAATCTGTTACAAATTTTCACGGAAATAAACCCTGGTGGCGGTTCTTCATAAATTTTTCGTTAAGAATTAGAACTTGACTTTGAAATAACTTTTAAATTGACCATTTGCAACTATTTTTTTAGCTTCAAAACTTCAGATATTTTGGAACTTTTGAAAAATATTTGCATTTTTTTAACATTTAACGTACCCACTTTAAGATAGTCAAACTTTTTGTGTTATGTCTAAAATAACATATTCTTCGGAAGTGGAAAAATTCATATTCGATTTAGTATAGGAAGCGGGCCCGACTTTACTCTCTCTGTTTTAACGCTTACAGCTTTGAAAGGCAAAAAATTCTTTTGAAATATTTTCATTTTCGATTAAAGAAATGTCGGACCCCCCAATCTTATAGTTCTTTCAGATTTGACACGAAAAAAAAGTTAAGTCTTGCGTGATGTGCGGAGTACGGTTTGCTAAATTTTTGGCGTGCGAAATCTGAAATTTGTGACGCATTTTTTAATCGAGAAAACATTTCAAAAGAATTTTTTGCGTTCCGAAGCTGTAAGCGTTACCCAAATTGATATCAGTTGTTTTGGAAAAAGAGACGAGGATTTGCGTCACGTTTCCTTTTTAAAAAGGCTTTTGTTGTGATATCAGTAGTTTTGGAAGAAAAGAAAAAACAAATTTTGGAGAAAATATTTCCGGCGAAAAAAAATTTTCAGAGAAAAAAAATTTTCCGGCGAAAAACATTTTCGTCGAAAAAAGTTTTCCGGCGAAAAAAAATTTCCTTTGACACGAAACGTTTATCTTCAACAAAAAAAAATGTAAAAAAATCAATTTTGCCCCTAAATCCGTCCCATACCACCATCTGCCATTTTGTTGGTCACCCTGTTACACTACACACTCAACCCAACAACTTTTCCTTTGACATCAAAGATCTATCTCCATCCAGTCCAAAAATTTTGCTCATATTTGATCCATACTTTGAATACACTGACTCATACATACAAAACATTCATTTACATGGGCTTTATATGGCGCCTTCTAAGATCCCTGGCGTTGAATCTCATATGGCATTGAATGCCCACCCGAAGGTCCCTGCAAAATTTCAAGAAAAGTTATCGAGCCGTTTTCGAGCGCGAGCCAAAAAAGTCGGCTTTCATACAAATGGCTCCGGAACCAACTAACTGACCCACTAACTAACGTAGGATGTTTCCATTAATTTTGGCTTCTATGAAATAGCACATTTTGTATGGGAAATGACGATTTTCTAAGGGTCATATCTTCGGATCCACTGGATCGATTTTAATGAGTAAAATGTCGATTTCAATCAAAATTTTACGTGGAATCCAAAAAACTAGGCTTCAGGGGGGACTTGCGTCACGGGCGCATCGCTACCGCGCGTTCATGATAACAAAAAATTTGCTACATCACACAAATTTATATGACAAAAAATTTGACTATTGTAAGATATGTAAAAAAGTTGATTTGTTTAAAAAATTGTTTAATACAAAGAAGTATTTAGGACGTCAATTGATCGGACGCCTTCGATGATTTTCATTTTATTTTGATAAAATAAATGATTTTAAGATAAACATTGTTCTGCGACTTAACTTGAAAATGTTAATATTTGTTAAAATGTTAATAATTTGCGCGAATATTCACTTACAGCAGTACCTATTTGAGTAAATAATTTCTATAGAGGTAAACTGACAGCTTACTGGGCAGCATTCCACAGATATGAGCGGGAAAAATTTGAATTTTTCATAACAAATAATTTCGATTAAATAAACAAAATTAAACCGTAAATATTTTTTTCCAATTCATATCATCACAACATATGGCGTACAGGTTCATATAAAAATACAAAAAAATGTACAATTACTTGAAGACATTTCTACACTAAGTTCAATGAATAATAGAACAAACGTACGTGCAATTCCGAGGGTATGTCAATTCTACCATATGAAAAACCCGGTATATCGCCGTTTCCATTCGTAAAGGATGTAAGTAAAACTGTCAACTTTTGACAGCTGTCAGATTTGAATTTCGGCTCCAAGTTTTTCAATAATTATTTTAGTCCTTAAAATTCTTTGTATTTATGTCAGTGTGATGAATCGCTTTTAAAACATTGAGTTAAAACTCAAATCTGACAGCTGTCAAAAGTTGACGGTTATACTTACATCCTTTACGAATGGAAACGACGATATAACAAATTATCAATTTTTCATTCTTCTGAAAGTTAATTTTTTCCGCTTCGTCCCTCGATTATGTGTGATGTTTGTTGATGTTGACGAATCCTAAAACAATGTGAACATTCCAAAACAAAGAAAGATGAGAAAAAACGACGTAAACGATATGAACATTTTTATAGGAAGTGAAACACCCACGCCAATATCTCGACTCATCAATACGAAATAACACAAATCCACATTGAACGAATGGAAAATAATAATGCGCGCCAAAGCATTCACCGCATAAATTTGTCGGGTGAAACGGGTAAACTCTACAAAGTCACCTAAAGAAGAGAGCACTACATGCGATAATTTTGTCTTTTAAATAATTGCAGGATAAGCACTGAATCGAACCATACATTTTTTTTTGTACAAAATCGGCTCGTTCTATTTATTGCAAAGCTTTGTGAAAGTCGATCGTGTAGAGTTTTCGTTTTGCAGGTATTGAAAACGAAAACCTGGAGATAACAAAAATATTTATTACTTGAAATTTAGGTGAAAAAAAATGTTCCAATTTTAGACTCGTTTGATATCGGGGCTTATGGTCTTGTATCACTGATATGTTAAAATAGACGATGAGAGAATTACATACAAAACTGAGACAATACAGCCGACATGCCATTAATTTGCATATTCCATCTCGTTTTCTCTTTTTGATCGCAAGGTTTTTATGCGTTGCACGGCAGTGCTGCTGCCATCTGCATTCTCAACTCAGTAATGCGTGACAATACTTCAGTTCGACGTAAAAACATATTTCGAACCAGTCTTTCAGGAAGGAAGCATTTTCCCAAAGAAAAGTGTTTTTCAATGCAATCCTCGCGACTACCGTCCGTTGTATTATACTGTTGCTGAAGAAGAACAGTACCGAAAGTTTTATAGCAAGAGATGAGTTTTAAGACTGCAATCGTTTTATGACATTCACCTGACACGAAAAATCTGTTGTATGAAAGACGACGTTTTTTCTCAAATAGTTGTCCGTAGTGTAGTCGTGTAGCAGTGTGAATGTTATAAAAACTTATTTATACCACAAAAAGGACTGACATTGGTTATTTATTAAGTAGCGATGGCTACTTTATGTTCTTACCCTTCCTGTCCGTCCGTCTGTGCACCGTCGCAATAATGACGTCACAAAAATTACGACACAAAAATTACGTCACGAGAATGACGTCACAAAAATGACGTTACAAAAATGGCGTTACAAAAATGACGTCGTAAAAAAGACGTCACAAAAATCACGTCAAACAAATTAATACAAATAAATGACGTCAAAAAATAACATCACAAATATATCGTCACAAAAATGATGTCACAAATATGACGTCACAAATACGACGTCACAAAAATGACGTCAAAATACATAACTATAACATAAAGTTATGACGTCATAGACACTCTTTCGTTTAATCATTCAACAATACATTTCGATTCTTTGAGCAAAATTTTACAAAGGAAAAACGTCTACAAAAATATATATTCAACTGGTGTTGTGTTCTTACAGATGTCACCACAAATTGATTTCCGGCTTTTAGCTCACGCCAAACATCATTATTTTTTATCGTTCTTCATTTCACTGGTCTTTAAAATTGAGTTCAATTTCTTTCAGCATTTAATGAAAATCAAACATTGACTTTGAATTTTTCTTAATGTTAGTTTGTTCATAAAAAGTTTCAAATTCTATGATTACGTACGGGGCGTGTCTAATATTTTGAACAAAGTTTGCAATTTCCGAAAAAAACCCAATTAATTACATTAACCAACCCCAACAGGATTTGACCTGAAAATTCGTTTATTTGCATAGAAAAACAATTTACTAAGATCTCTTACACAGTTGTATCACAGTTGTCAGAAAAGTGTTACCAGCATCATGAAGATATGCTTGCTCATTGCAATTTAAAGGATTATATATATTGTCCCGAACATACAGTACATATAAAGTACATAAAGTATAGTAATACTAAATGTAACTTGAATACATGTTTATTTATCAACTACATGAATCATGTAATTATCAACATTTAGATGGTGTTGTTCAATTATATGCACTTATGTTATGGTTATGGGACAATGGAAGATTATGTAAATGCTACATACAAGTACATACTGCACAGACAACATGACATCATTCTCGGAATTATCGCATTGAGCGATTTCATCGTTTTTGGTTTCTAATCAAACAATTTTTTTGTCCCCTTAATAGTTTGACTAATGCCAGCAGAGGTTTCGTAGAAATGCACACATAGAGTGAGGTTTTCTGCTGTACGACATTATTAAGTAGCTACCCTTCCTGTCCGTCCGTCTGTGCACTACACCTTGCTGCAAATCACTGCACATTACAGTACATCACTGCACCTTACTGCACCTGACTGCATCTAGCTCCATCTACCTGCAACCAAGGGAACTAACTTCTTTGACTTCACTCTATCTACTTTCCTATACGCATTTCAATAGTTTATTCCAAAATTATTAATCATAATCCTCATTTAAAAAAACCAAAAACGTTACAATAATTACTTACACAGTAAAATTACAATAACATGAATTCGAAAAAAAATTTAAAAAACAAAAGAAACAAAACTACATAAGGAAAATATTGAACTAAAAATTAAGAGCATTACACAATAAATAAAGTATAAAAATCGTACAAAAAGTACAAATATCGCCGCTAGACTGTCGTCAAAATGGCTAAACCAAAAGGATGGAGTCGTCAAAAACCAAAATGAGTAAATTCAGATATCACATCATGTTGCCAATTAGTGGGTCGTTCAATGAGATGTGTAGTCCTAGTCACGAAATAAAATTGAAGTTTCTGTGAACAAAAAAAATCCTCAGGCTTTTAAACATATCAAAACATTCAATCAATAAATTAATCATCGGGCGCGGAGCTTTCTGGCTTCTTTTATTTAGTTGAAAAAAGCACCTAAACAAAGACACTAGCAAACACCAATTGTTCCAAATACTGAGTCGTCAAGTTCCAAGATACTTCGACGGAAATTTATCGAAGTTATCGACGAATCTACATTGAATGCATAGAGGTGTGCGGGCCGCCCGAAACTAGCGAATTTGACAGGTCGGGTTTTTTATTCGTTTTTTTGTCGGGTCGGGTCGGGTTTTCATTTTCTTTTTTTCGGGTCGGGTCTGGTTTGATGAATTCAACTGACCAAACCCGCCCGACCAGACATGACAGCCGCCGAAAAATGGGGGCTGGGGGTTAAAAGTGTCGCCGCCGCCGCCGGGGTTTTTGGTCGGCTAGAAATGGCTAGCCGTCATCAGCCGCCGCCTAAGGTCTATGTCGGCTAGCCTTTCTGCAACATTTTCTTAATCAATCACGAAACCAATTCTATATCTATCACAAAAGTTCGACAGCTATTAAAGAGAAGACTAATTCTGACAATTTCTTTTTAATTGTGACTTACATGTCTGGCAGATGTTAGGATCTATTTTACTTTAATCGCACCTTGACTTCTTTGTTTTCTTCATTAGTAATGTGGTTCTTGAGACGAATCATTTTAGCCATATGTGCACTTAGGAAACCTCGTCATTACCACTAAAGAGGGTAGATCGGGTAGATTTAGCAAAAATCCACATCAACTTTTTGTCGTAGCTCGGTGATGCCGTTTTTTTCTTCAAGGTTTCAGATGATGTCACTATACACCGAAACATCTGCTTCTCGTGTCGATCGACAGATATCATTGTCATATCATTGATTGAACTAAAGAATTGTGAGAATTTTTAAGAACTTTAAGAATTAAAATTCTAAATAATAACATCTGCTTGGTTTACGTAGCATCATTTTCAGAATTGGAAATCAATTTTTTCTTGAATGTACGTTTCGACTAGCCTGTATTTGCGACGTATTGATTGATCTCATCACGACCTACTATTTGAGGTTTATCGAAAAGCAAGTAAAGTAGGTCAAGTTGCAGCAGTACTCTCATATTTTCAAAATGCACTAAAACGCTTCTTAGACTCTGTTATCAACATTCTTCCTGACAGGAAAGTAAGATTAGAGACTGAAGCGGTCTAATAGGGGACCATCAGAGTCAACAGCTGTCGTTCTCTTTAGTACTCTATTTGACAGCTGCCAGTCTCTATTACTTAAGTAGTAATAATATTGAGAGCGACGCGATCAAAATCGCGTGGCACAAATCCTCATATTTCTAACAAATTACATTTATTTGGGTTAATGCCAAACGATGACAGGCATTTTGTTTTATATGTTCATATCGAGACAGAAAACTTCGTTTCAGCAAACTATGTCAGAATATGGATGATTTTTACTTTGCCTAATTTTTCCACTAAATTCAATAATTTTCAGATGCAAATAAATTTGTCCGTGAGCTGACTATTCGAAGTGCTAATTTTTGCAACCGCAAAATCAAAACCGTAATCAGGGCAATGGAAATTGGAATACGAAAAAAGCGAAACTGGCGAACATTCTTTTGTTATTTCTTTGTTCTCGGTTTGATATTAAGACTCGGATTTTAACAATTTCATTAGATTTTTATTGATTAGCCGCCGCCGCCAGACATTTAGGCCGGCGGCTAGTCCCAGACGCCGCCGACACTTTTTTGACGGCTCAGCCGGGCCTAGCCGACGCCGCCGACCCCTTTTCAGTCGGCTAGCCGCCGCCGTGATTTTTTCGACGGCTGTCATGTCTGGACCCGACCCGAAAAAATTAGTTCACATCCTGGTTTCTAGCAAATAACTCTTACTCACTTATAATTTTTTTGAAAATATTTCTGAAGCAAATCAAACTTGTTTGTAATCGTAGAATGAGGTATGCTAGCTGAGATGGAAGCATGACTTTTTTACGAACTAACGTGGCTGAGGTTGTGCGAGTCGTCGATACGTTTCCGAGACTTATTCGGAATCATATCTCATCCTGATACACTTTCAGTCATTATTTCTCATATGTAAATAAATTATTTTCAAAGTACTTTCAAATGAACTAGAATAACATCTAAAGACATTTAAAAGCCACTCACAATTCTCCATCCTACTTCCAATTGTTTAACAAAAATCGAAAAACTAAAAATGCTGATTTCGTCGTTTACGACTCATCAGTACACCTTGTCTTCAGACCATGTGTATATCAGCAACGATGGCCATAGAATGATACCCAGACTATGCCAACTCGCCTTTTATACAATCCAGATCCTACGATTGGATGCATGTCATTTCGATGAACAATTTGGAAGTAAAAGAATTGTGAGTTTGTTTCGGTTATTTTTTATTTTTTAATTTGAATTATTCTGCTAAGCAGATTACCACAATTCAACGACTATCGAAGATAGTATTTACGTTGAATATTTCGGCTCCAAGGGGCTAACCAACTAACTAACTAACTTGAATCAACATTTAAAAGCCACTCACAATTCACACAATTCACACAATTCACAATTCACAAGAATTGTGAGTGGCTTTTAAATGTTGATTCAAGCGGGTGGACTTTAATCTGCCGAAGGTACAGCAGCCATAGTAAAATATTACTTCTATGGGTGCAATTGTACCAAAACGAGAATTTTCTCAATTTTTACCTTGTTTACATCTAAAGACATACACAAACTGAAAATACGCACATAAAATACCCTGTACGGACTATGTATCCAAAATTCAATACTCCAGTGAACACATTATGCATTTTGAATAATGTTCATATTATCTGTGCACAAATCAAACAGCTTTCAAACAGTCGCTAAAACAACATTCAAACAGTTGTCCAACAGTCTTCAAACAGACTTCAAAGTAGTCGATGACTACTAAAATACTATATTGCATTATATTTTGAATAATGTTCATATTATCTGTGCACAAATCAAACAGCCTTCAAAGTAGTCGATGACTACTAAAATACTATCGTCGACGACTATCGTTTGTCTTTTAACTTGAACTCTAGAGAAAATTAGTCATATCTGGAGCGTCTCAAAGTTGTCATACATATTAAGCGAGTTTCCCCTAAAAACCGATAAGTCTAGAAGAAAAATGTTAAATACGAAGTAATGATAAACAATCGTTCCCGCGGATAGTTGCACGGGAACGAATGTTCTCTATCACTTCGCATTTATTATTTTCCTAACACACTTATCGATGTTTAGCGGAAACTTGCTTAATATGCATCCGAACTTCGAATATTATTATCTGAAAAACCCCAGGTGTGACTTATATTCTATTAAATTCTAGAAACAGACAGTAGCATATCGAACTTCTCTCGGGTTCGGGTATGACTTTTCATTTGGATCGGGTTCCGTTCGGGTCGGGTTTGATTTTTTATTTTGGATCCGGTTCGGTTCGGGTCGGGCTTGAAATTTTTTTTCAAATCGGGCTCGGTTCGGGTCGCGTTTGAATTTTTATTTTGGTTTTATTTTGGTTCGGGTCCCGCTTGGAAAAAAGGTCGACCCGCACACCTCTAGGACTGCAGCAAGATTAATTAACATACATGCAAAATTAAACGATGAAAAAGTAGTTTTCGTGCTTGGACCGACATATGGACCATTCTATTCAACCAAACGTAAGAGGTGCTTTTACTTCATGTGTGAAGATACCTCCGATATTTGCTTGAATAGAATGGCCCATATGCGAATTATTGAAGGATTTCTAAGATTCCTGACGCCCGCCATCGTACAATTGAATTCTTTTTCGCAGATACTGTGAGTTAATTTTCCCAGTAAGGACGTCGTGTATAAAGAAGATTGCAGTATTGGTGTGGCGGGCGCCTTAGAAGTGACTTCATGTTTAGTTCATTACATCTATCTACGTGAGGACGTAGACGATATTTGTCCTTCGTTTTGTCTGTGTTTGCGTAAAACACAAATTGCCTTTGAACACTTTCTAGTGATTGAATGTGAACGTTGTGGTGCCGTGCCCAAACTGAACTGGAGAATACTATGGCTGAGTACAGCATCTTCGCCGTGTTCTAGTCGAATCGTCCGTAGCATTGTCGTTTAACAAATGATAGCATAGAATAACTTTTTTTCGATGCCGCGATTGTGTCTAAAATGGGCAATTTTTTTGAGACTCATATCGAAAATGTTTGGAAAAATTGCATTTCTTTTCTCCAAATTTTACTTTCCAAAGCACGAAAACAAACAATTTTTTTCGAGAAATCCCGTTTGCATTAAACTTTTACCAGAACTTGGTTCAAGCTCACCGAGTGATGTTAAAAACGTTTCTACTAATGTTATCTGCTCTTTCAAACGCCCATACAATCAAGGGAAACACAACACATCTACATCCACACGCTAAGTATAATCCTGTTTTTTTAAATATCAAATGCACATAAGCAAACATTACGTATTTCATGTTGTGATCACGTATGTACATGTTTTATGAAATGTCGTTTGAAATTGCTAGTCATAATAATTAGTCTTCGTCCCTTTCGTATCAAATAATGTAATGCCAAATGCTTCGAGGCATCAGGGAAACGGGGACGCGATTTTCTAATGTTACAAACGGCAATGTAAAGCCATAAGCATTGACTCTTAGTGTAGACCTAATGATTTTATTAAAATGTACAACAATGAACGACAATTTATTAATTCAGAATGATAAAGTAACGAAACTAACAGACAAATAATGATCATTTATCCGAAAGTATGAAACCATTCCTTAATTGTTTGTTTGCTCATTGTTCTTATATTTACGTCACCGGAGAAATATAATTGACAATATTATGGAAGTGTCCCCAAGGCACATAAATTGGAATAGGACGAATGTTTCGCTTTGTCACAAATATCTGTTTGCTCCACTATACCATATTATCACCGAGTTGTTTTGAACATCGCATTCGTGTGTGCTTCAGCGATATCTGATGAAAAACAGGGTTTTTTTTTTTGGTAATCTTTGATGGTACCATCGAGACTATTGGAAAAACAGTTCACATAACAGTACAACGAAAATGCTGTAAGGTGAATTTTTCTAATTAAAAACATTAAAAGTATATGTTACGTGGACCCGTACGAATCCAGAAATGTTGCAAATATATCGGAAATTAACAATAAGTTGAATTGGAAATGCACAAAATGCAATGTTGAAAAACCCGTTCGCAGTAGCAGCGCAAAAAAATTAAGAAAATAATAAAAATTGTGGAAAAATTGACAAAAACAATGTTTACAAAATTTCAAAAAAATTGTTTCCAAAAAACTTTCAGTAAAAGTTGTCAAATGTTTCTTTAAAAAACAATAATTCAACAAAAAATTAGGTTATTCCCAGACCGATCCGTTAGCTCTTATATAGGTAAAATTCCCCTTTTATTTACAACATACTAAAATTGGTTTTGCGCCGACCTGGCCCTGCTAAAAGACCCGCTCTAAAGATAGGCTTCTGACATCTTTTCTGGAATGTTTTTGAGTATTTAATTATTTCTCAAAGATCAGGATAATCAGATAGATTTGTAACAAAGACGGAACAAAAATTGAGCGTGACGTTGGGACGAATCGGTGTTTTCACACAATAAGTGACAATTTTTGGCGATATAAAATATAATTTAGTAATTCATCCCATACGTAAAATTGCATCTTTTCGTGTCAATTCGTAGCAAGCATTGATGTTTCATAAAGTATTTGAAAAATCAATGCCTGCTACGTCTTTCAACCGAACAACTTTTCAAATACGTTGCATAATTTAAATGCAAAAATAGCAACGTAATAGCCAAAATTCGGAGGTACGGAATCTGTAGGTGACAGGGGTTGTGAAGCTCCTCTTAGTGGTATTTCTGCAACACTTTTTCTCGTATCAATGGTTTCAGCAATGTCTGGTGAAGAGCGAGGCATGGCATCACCGTGATATGCTACACCTCCCATTAAACGACGCTTGGCCCAATATTGCAGGACGGAGTGACCTGCTTGGGAACTCCTTGTGGTTGAATGGATTGATAGTGATGCTTCATATTGTTCGAATCCCTGAGTTTGTGGTTTCGTCTGTGGCGTATATTGTATAATATTATATTCAGGGCTTGCTTCGTTGATTTATGGCAGGTGTATTAGTGACAATTTTTGGCGATATGAAAAATAATTTATTAATTCATCCCATACGTAAAATTGCATCGTTTTTTTTTTAATTCGTAGACGGCATTGACTTTTCATAAATTATTTGAAAACTACACCTTTACACCTTTCGACCGAACAACTTTTCAAATGCGTTGCATAATTTAAATGTATGCAGTTGAAAGGTATCGGTTGGTTTCAGGGCTTAATATTGATGGAAATTGATTCAATTTGGGAATGTCTTTTTAATTGTTGTAGTTCACACGATAATTTACTCGCAAAAATAGCAACGTAATAGCGAAAATTCGGAGGAGCGAAAAAAAATTCAGATAGATCAGATAGGCCTAAACTCACAATATTCTCTTCTGATCGATAATTCTTGCTTCTTACTGCTTCCGGATCTAAATTCGACGGATTATAAACGTCGCGGTAAACGCATAAGTCCCTTTTACTTCGTACGGGGTTTTAAAAAAATGTCAAATTTATACATAGTTCCTCTGTGTTGAATCTTTTTTCTCAGACATATGTTTTGACGGAAGAAAATACTGTTACTAATTTGTAAAGGGATCAATCATTCCCGCAGCGGTAGCGGATGGCGTGACGCCGTCCCCCCACCCCAAAAAAGAATTCCACAAACCCAAAAGACCCACACAAAACCTTTGGCGGACCATATACGCGAACTTTTGAAATTTTCCCCCTACCCCCTCCTCCTAAAATTATTTTTAAAAAAAAGTACATTGCAGCAGCTTTCAAACAAGCCAGATTCGCTAAAATCGGTTGGCTGAGTTTTGACATTTCACGAACTGCACCAAAACAAATTTTTCCAAATTTTAAAAATCCTTCGACTTACTCTGTACGTGATTATAATCATCATCTGTTCACGGATCACGATCTCGAAAACTAGTCAGCCGATTTTCCTAAAATTTTCACTGAACGTCAGTCTCCGCCCCAAATGAAAAATTTCGTAGGCCGCTTTTCCGGGAAAATTCTGGAAAAGTTGCGGCATGTGGAAAAGTAGTCAATTTTGAGGGTTTTTGAGGTAATGCTCGGAGTTTTCGAATTTTAGCTCCGTAGTGACAATAGCTAGAGAGTTGGTTTCTTCGGGAACGTTATAGAGTTTGGTCAGGAGGATCTTAAAAAATGGCTGCCAGCAGTCAAACTGGCGCCATCTTGAATTTCCCAAGCAATAAATTAGTTTTTTTTGGTTTTCGAATTTTAGTTTCGGAATGACAATACTTAGAGAGTTGGTTTCTTCGGAAAAGTTTTAGAGTTTGATCAGGAGAATTTTTTGGGATTTTCAGAAAGTGTCTACCACCTGCCAAAGTGACGCCATCTTGGATTTTTGGCTATTTTCTGAATAAGACAGTTGGTTTCTTAGGGAAAGTTATAGAGATTGGTGCGAAAAAATTTTTTCAGAGAAATTTTTTTTTCGGAGAAAATTTTTTTTGAAGAAAATTTTTTTGAAGAAACTTTTTTCTGAAAAAATGTTTCACGAGAAAGTAAACATTTTTTCAGAGAAAAAAAAATTTTTTGACCGAGGAATGTAGTTTCGGAGAAAATTCGTTTTTTTGGGAAGAACTTTTTTCGGAGAAAAGTTTTTCTGGGAAAAATGTTTTTTTGCTGAAAAATTGGTTTTGGCGACAAATTTTTTTCTTCGAAATTTTTTTTTGAAGAAAATGTTTTTCGGAGAAATATTTTCTCAAAAAACAGAATTTTTTTTTTCGTTAAATTTAGTTTTAACAACTGCAAACTTCCAAAACGGCTGATATCGCATACAAAAACCTCTTAAAAGGTAAAGTGTGACGCAGTCCGTATGTCCACTTCCAAAATAATGATAGCGCATGAGGTGACGCTATCGCTGATAATACGCAAAAATTTGTTTGAATGAAATCTTGTGTTCAAAGTTTTATTTTCTGAAAAAATTACAACGCTCTGTTTAAAACAAAATTATGTTGTATTCAAAAAATTGCTTCAGAAATGCCGCACCCAACGTACTTTCAGTTTTTGAGCTGCAAAAATTTGACTTTTATTTCTTATTGCGAAAAACTCTAAACTGGCTTTAAATTCTTGGCTTGTGAATTTGTGGGAATTAATTTCGAGCCTGGAAGTTGTATCCAATCAGTAGAAGGTCTTTCGTCGATGTTCCACTTAAATGATTTTTACAGTATTTCGTGTTGAAGAGGAGCAGCCTTGAATTCCTATAATGATTAGATGACCCTTCATTGTACTTTCGTATCAAAGTAGATCCCACCCCTACCATATGAGCCTGTGAGACTAAGATGTGTAATTTAGAGGTGTGCATCGGCATTTTTACAGGTTTTGGGCATCTATAGGGTCTGCTTATTAGCTGTATTTTGATTAAAATCTGTGTTAGTTTTACTTGACTGAAATAGAATTGAACGCGGCGGCAACTTTACGAAATATAATAAAAACAAAACGATATTGCTTTAACTTGGAACTTGTAGCATAAAGTTACAACGACTGACTTGAATTCATACAAAAATATAAATTTTCAATTTTACGATAAAATAGCCATAATGTATTCTCTATTACATTAGCGAATGAATTAGCGACTAGCGAAATTTCTTCGCTAATCTGGTTTCAAATGTTAGCGTCCCTACCGGCGCGGCGGCGCTAGTAGCGGACTAATGACTAGCGGCGTCAATACAACCCTGGTCACTTCATTTGAAGTTCAAAATGATAATAAAATTGACAGTTTTTTCAGCGTCATCTGGCCACCAAAAACAAATGAGGTAAAAGCACCAAAGACAGTGTCTTACGGCAGAATTGAGGTCGAATTTTGTTCGGATTTCGGATGTTCGGGTTTCCGGATGTTCATGTCACCGGATGATTTTCTTCATTCTTTTTCTATTTGAGAGGTAATAGAAGGCCTAACAGTATTCAAGAACAAATTTAAGACCGATGGATGTAGGGCATAGCCAAAAATTTTTTTTATGTTGTAAGGAGTCCAAGTAGAGCCATAGCTCGGTCGCCAGCGGCATCTCAAAAAATTTTGTTACTTATGTTTTGGAGTAAATTGAGGGGAACTTTTTATCCGTGGAAATACGGGTGGCGGGCCAGAGCGCTCTCCTTAGAGCTCTAGGTAGGTTCTAAGTTCGGCCCTAGTCCAAAGATTGGTTTAGATTTTTTTGAAGATTTGGAGAAGCTTTTACACCGTTTCTTCAGATGGGTCTTTCAATATTGCCTTGTCGGCAATTTGGGGCCGTTCATAAAGGATGTGATGCCGAGGGGGGGGAGGGGGAGGGGTATGCGGCTGGCGTGACAGAGCGTAACAGAGGGGGGAGGGGGGGAGAGAAGCGCAACCGTGCAAGGTGTAACTTAATCATAAAATAAGAAAACAGTCTAGTAGCTCAGCGGTTTGGAGCACATCAACCCAAATGTCTGTATCTTTAGCTGTAATAGTTTGTGAAATTCGAGTTTATATTGAAGTTATGTACGTTGGTATACATTGGTAACACTTGAGAGTTAAGGCAAGTTCGAGTCCTTTTGCAACATCAATTCTGTGTTTACCACATCTACTCTTATGCGTACGTGTCCCTTGCATATGTTTGCTATTTACGGTCTGTGTTTAAAGATTTGAATAAATCCATTATTTAAATAATTTCTCTTCAAAACGTATATCAAAATAGTCAAGAGAGCGTCCACATCTGTAAGATGTGACCAAATTTGTAAGAGAGAGTAGTCAAGGAACCGAAATCAAATTGAATCGATCTAACGAAATGACTTACATTTTTTTGTACATTCTGTTTTTTATCCCTTTCCCTTTTACGTTACTTGTATTTCACCAACGCATTAAACGAATCCAATATTTACTGAATATTTTGTATTGCTAGGTCGTTATTTTTGCTAAAAGTTTGTATAGCTTGGAAACGACCAGATTAATTGCGTATGCAACAAGGGTAAGAAATTACGTAAGTAATTATCTATTTCAACGAACAAAGTAAGCTGATTGGGACGTTTACGCCTCTTCAGTACACCTTTGTCGCGAGACCATGTGTATATCAGCAATACCAGAGAATGGGGTAAGCAAACATCTGTTGTAGGCAAGAACAGAGAATGGAATGAACAAACGCCTGCACAGCACCTAGCTTTTATACATAATTCTTGAGATCGATTTTGTTTGGTTGACAGATCTCTCACATCTACCAAATAGATTTTTGTTGGTAGACCTCTCACGTCTACCAGTTTGTCAGACGTTTGCTTCAAAACTGTTAGATGTGAGAGAGCTATACAAACTTTTAGCAAAATCCAATATTACTTATCTTTGATTACTAAAGACCAAGAGGTAGAATGAGAAGTGGCTTCTATTGGCGGAAGTAGCCATTTTTCTTGATTTTGGCGGTCTCGGAATAGTAACAGAATGAGGAATTTTTGAGAAATTACTTTGTGGTTGTAATGACGTTCAGGTTGAACTTAACTAGAACAGTTGTGTTCTTGGATATGTGTTGTTTTCCAACAGTCGAGGTAAAGTGTTTCGTTCTTGCGTTGTCGTCGCTTGTGACCCGTATTTTTGGAATTTCTATATCGACTGATTATTACAGAAAAATCCTATACATTCCGGGATCTGTGTGATACGTTACGTAAGGTAGGATAGGCCATTTGTCTGAACGAACATTGTCTGAAAACCCCATTTTTTATTCGTCATGTAGAAATTACATCTTTTTAATATAATAAAAGTCGTATCCGTGCCAGTTTGTATTTTCAGTGCCATCTTTTCATTGAGGGCATACAGAAAAGTTACTTCCCATGGGCCTCTAATCAAGTCATTGCTCATTTATTCGAAAGTGTTTTCTCCAACCTGCGGCTTGTACGAAAAACATTTTCCGTATTAATGACTTATTTACTCAGGGACCATGGAAATTTACTATAACTAGAGTGACAACATTATTACCATAATCGTGTTGAACTTCAGCCTATTACACTCTTTTACACCTTCACAAAACAAACAATGACAATTTCAAAACATTCCTTTCAACATTATCGAAAGTCTTTAAGTCACGCTAATTACTAAAAACATGAATTAGTTCTGTGCCATATTGGCATATCGTTTCGATGTCTTTTTGTAAAGTTCAGCAAATTGTAAACTTTTACTTCCTTGTTGTGACGGTATTTCTTATGCGTGTTTTAGCGTAGTAGGTAGAAAAGCTATTTGTTGTCAACTTTATTTCCAGCCGATTTACATAAGTTTATTTATTATCCTTGTATTTATTAAAATGGTTGTAGAATTATGCCAATTTTGTGAGTGCTTTTCTATAAGCTAAATATAGATACGATTTTCCTAGTGGTAGGAAGTGTAGTTCATAACATTTTTACGATTAATCGGTCGAAATTAAAGAAAATTCGTTAAAAATACGAGTTTAGTTCTGACTGTAACCAAAACAAGTTTGAGCTACTTTACTGTAAAGCGTTGTTGCGTTGTTCTTGATACAGTTTGTGGCTTCGGGATTTTCACTCCCATAAGGATAAATGAATGAAAGAGTAGATAACTGTTTCATTGATTTATCAAAACTGGTCAGGGAGCGTTCAAAAATGACGTCTCCCATACAAATTCATTTCTTTTTCTGCCATAGCTCAGGAAGGCAGGCTGGTCCCAAGTTGATAGTAAGTGAGAGGGGGGTATGCGGCATGCGTTTCACAGTGTGACAGGGGGAGGGGGTCGACATCACACGGTTAGTTAACAATGAACTTCCTAATCAAAAACTAAAAAAAAAACGTTTTCATTCTGATTGACGCGACGACCGGGGAGGGAGGTATGAGGCTGGCGTGACACTAGCGCGACAAGGGGGTACGAAAAAAGCCGAAAAAAGCGTGACATCCTTTATGAACGGTCCCTAGCTGCATTTAATGAATAGATCACAAAATACCGTATATATACAATGCAGTTTCGTTACTATGCAATGCAATTTCGTTACTATTCAATGCAATTTCGTTACTAAGCAATGAATTTTCGTTACTATGCAATGCACTTCCGTCACTACATTTGAGATAAAATTAACGTTTGCACTAACATTCTCTCATCTCGTCAGCTCTAAATATTTTTGGTTTCTTTGTAGAACATTCAAAGTGTTAAAATGATTTCAGATCAATCAGGTCAGGTTCAGCTCAGCTTAGGTTTGACCCGATATAATCAGGTCAGGTTCAGGTTGAGAAAATATTGACCTAAACCTTACGAATTATTAGGAGCACCTCTGCTAGAAGGCGCCATGGAAAAATTTGTTAAGAGGAAATTTGAGAAAATTCAAGTTCTTATTAACCGGCTGACTTCCCTCCAGCACCACTATGCATATTTCATTTTGAAAAATTGCTTGGCGATTCCAAAGCTTGTTTATCTGTTTCGATGCACCCCGTTGTGGAAATTTCCAGATCTGCTACGGCAATTAGACATGGACATGAAGTCGGCACTAGAATCAATAACCAATTTTCAGCTAGATCACTCCCAATGGGTTCAATCAAGCCTGCCGGTCAATTTTGGTGGCCTGGGCATCCGCTCAATGTTGGATATCTCTCTACCATCCTTCCTGTCTTCTGTAATTAGCGTTAAGGAAATCGTGTCTATATTAATCAATCTACGGGACCACGATTCTGAAATTACCTACTATACGGAAGCTCTATCAAGGTGGAACGAAATCAACAATGAGATACTACCGGAAGATCCTCGCTCTCAATTCCATTGGGACAAAATCAACACTAAAAGAGTGGCATCGCAACTATCATTTCTCAACGAAACGGAGCATTTCCGCTTTCAGCTGCTTCAAAACAAAATGTCCGGAGCTTGGCTAAACGTGGTCCCAAGCCCCAACATTGGAACATTGATGAACAACGACGTCTTCCGCACATGTGTCGGTTTACGTCTTGGAACTAAACTCTGCCACCCTTTCGTTTGCGCTTGTGGTATTTCTGTGGATCCGCTCGGCAGGCACGGTCTACATTGCAAAAAGAACTCTGGCAAATATTTCCGACACGCCGAACTCAATCGTATTCTGAATAGAAGCTTGGCTTCAATTAATATGAGTTCCTTGTTAGAACCCCCCGGTTTATTCCGAGACGACGGTAAAAAGCGCCCAGACGGCATCACCTACACCGCCTGGGAAAGAGGTAGAGCGTTGGTGTGGGACGCGACCTGCGCCGATTCCTTGGCAGCATCGAATATGGCCGGCAGAACTAAACATCTGGCATGGCTTCGGTAAAGGCGGCAATTCGGAAGCACACTAAATATTCTAAAATCGAACAAAGCTACCATTTCGTAGCATTTGCAGTAGAATCGTTAGGCCCCTGGTCGAAAGAAGCGGTAGAGTTATTGCACAAGATCGGCTCAAACCTGATTCGAATAACTGGTGAAACGAAGTCAAGACATTACCTGTTTCAGAGGATATCACTAGCCATTCAGCAGGGAAATGCGATGTGTGTAATTTCCAGCATCCCGAAGAGTGCTCCCATGGAGGAAATCTATTTCGTCCAGTAAAGCGTGTTTTTTTTCTAGTCGTCTTTCTTTCTTTTTTTTCTCCTTTTTTATTTACTTTTTAAATGTTCCAAAACGATCACATTTGTTGTAGAATGAATTGAAATAAAAGACAGAAGAACCTTACCTGAAAATTTCAGGTCATTAGGTTTCAGGTCACTGGTCCGACCTGAACCGACCCATTCCGATCCTTATCACTGAGAGATGGGAGACACTAATTAACAGTTGGCGAATCAACTTTTTACAGTTTCTGAATATATGTGTTCATGACATGATTACATGATGTAATGACTTCAAGTGAAAAAATAAAAATATTTTGACATATTTCTTGACAGCCTTCCTAAAAAGAGAATGAATTGGAATTCTTCAAAAATTTAGATTTTCTTGATAATTTTCAATTTTCACACGAGAACTTTAAATTTCTTGAAAATTCAATTTTTTCGAAAAAGAACTTTCATTTTATGAAAACTCAATTTATTTTTGAAATAACCGTACGGGTCAACCGTATCTTGATTTTCATAATTTTTATCGACATTATCATTATTTTGATTGACGGCTTTGACAGTAGCAGTACTTCAGTAAATTTTTTAAAATTTTAGATTTTCTAGTGAAGTATCTCAAAAATTATAGTTTTACTTCCATTAAATTAATTTCGAATGTAATTACATTTTCATCATTTGTTGTGCTGTGTTTAATTGTTGAGTTTTGAACCTTTTTTTAATAAATAATTGGCTGAATCCATCAAAAAATCGCATATCTCTACTGTGTGAAAAGTGTTTTAAAATTTCCAGCTTCTACAAACATTATTTCGCTTTCTTCCAATGAATTTTCGAGAATTTTGTTTTCATTAGAAACGTTTATCTATTTAGAAAAAGTTGTAAAATTTTGTGAAGTTTCCAATTAATTTTTGTAATAAAAAAATGTGATTTAATTTGTGATCATCATGGTAATCTTCCGATTTGTGTTTTTGTGGACAAATGACATGACATGGCCAAATTGTTTACATACATTCTTCCAAAAGCGGCAACACCGAGTTGGAATTTATTCATTCCCTCAAAAATAACTCTCAAAAGACATCATTGTATACTTTCGAGATTGGAAAGATTGTAATATTGAGATAGTTGTAACATTTAAACATTAATGTTGTTTCCGATATTATCGTGACTTTTTGTGTAATGCGAAATCGTTGTTCTGATAATGAAAAAGTGTGTGACTAGTGCTATTGCACTATTGTTTTCTTTCTGTTCCTTTCAATGCGAATAAGGCCTGTCGCACAGTCACTCGCTTAGCTCTTCGTTTACGACTGGACAATGATAACTCCTTCCACTTTTCATTGTTTGATCGTAAACGGACTGACTGCACTGACTGCAGGCTGTGGAGGCATAACTACTTTTCAAATGTCATTTTCATATTTGTTAGGCGAAAATTGATATTTTCTCGCCTCAAATGTAATTTTTCGCCCCTCATTTGAGGTGAGAAAATAAAAGGAGGTCAGAAAATAAATACTTACCATGAAGTATCATGGCCGATCTGTTCATATGAATTTTTTTTTGCGATGAAGAAAGTAAACAAAAAATAATTAATTTTCGACTCGACGGATATGAGCTAAACAAAATGCTAGCACATAGTTTAGGATCACAGGACTACTCTAAAGTAATTCATTAGCTAATCTGGCAAATATTTCTCGAGATATAAGAGTTTGGAAAAACAACACAGTCGAATGTGTTTTTGCGTTACTTTCTATGTTTTCTGTGAAATTCGTCTTTTGTATGCTTAAGTTATCTACAATAGTTGTAATAGTGATAAAAAGTGTGAATCTTTTTCGGTAGAAAATATGAATTTTCGCCAAACAAATGTGAAAAGTTTAATTCATAACTCGGGTAAAAATAGAAAATTCTTAAATCGGTTAAAGTCTGTGGCGCTCGCAGAGAAAATTGCAACTTGAGTAAAGTTTGTGGCCCTCGCAGAGAAAATTGCAACTCGAGTGAATTGCGGCCCTCGCTACGCTCTGGCCACAAATTTCACTCTCGTTGCAATTTTCTCTGCTTTGGCCAAAGACGTCAACCTTGTTAAGCAATTTTCTATTTTCTCCCCTTGTAATGAAAATAACTATTTCATGCTTCATAGCAGGGCCGAAAGTAGAAAATTTCAATTACTTTCGCCCTTCAAATTGACTACTATTAAGCATGAAAAACTTGATACGTCCTCGGCAAAGTACTTTCGGTCTATGTCCTTGTGACGTAAATAACTATTTGCAATATTGTGCTTACATCATCAAAACGATGGAGTTTCAAATTGAGCGAAATCACAAAATATGACGTCTGTTTCCATCAGACACCCCTTCCTCCCCCTGCATTGTAGAACTGCATTTCTGACTAAATCGTCGAAAACGCATTGATTGGAAAATCCTAAATCAAATTGCGAATTATGAGCTACCCTACAGAACCCCCCACCCCCTCTCTGAACTCGTAAACAAATGACTCTATTAACTTTCATGGCGTGTACAAATTTTACAAGAATTCATACACACAACGCGACCAAATTAATTTGAATTGAAATCAACGAGAAACACAGCTCTTATTATGCGATTCACGCTTTCAGAGAACATCTGCTTGGCGAAAATGAATTGTCAGTACCGTTTCTTGAGATAAATTTTAATGTTAATTTTACTTAAATTACCTTATACTTCCATCTGAAGCTCATGATTAGAGGCGAAATCGGAAATGAGATGTTGATAAATAACATTTGCCGGCCGAAGGAGATTTTGCTTTTAGCCAAACCGACGTTAAAGTTCCTTAATCAAAATGAGAACAATCTTCACATGTTATTCGCGAAATTTCTGAAGGCTACATTTTCGTCACAATTTTACTCCATGAAAATGTTCTAGTTACGATGAAATAAGAAGTTCATGCAGTAGATCTAGTGCATGAACCGTAATATCATCGTCGTGTAGACATTTTCATGGAGAAAAATTGCAACAAACATAAGTGTGCTGGACAGCCTGCTGCCAGTAAGGTTTCTATGACAATGTTGGAGAGGGGAGCGAGTACATTACTATGCACCAGGATCCCACTCGACCAGGAGGCTGCGTACTTGATCGGTATGAGTAGCCATATAGAAGGCAGCCTGGTATCGATCAGAGGGCTAGGTAAATTACTTGTTGAGTTAAAAGCAGGTCGCAAAAATATAATTTGCGATGTTTTGGCACATCATGGCCCCACGCCAATGGGCCGTGACGCAAGTCTTCCACGCCAAAAAATTCACAAGACATTTTTTCGTAGACAGGCATATTACGATAACGTACAATAATTTTCAATTATGGCCTACCTTCTGTGATAAAATTATAACAACAAAAACCTCTCTAAAGGTAGAGTGTGACGCATTCCGTAAGTCTACTTCCAAAATTAATGACATCGCTTGAGGTGACGCTATCGCTGATAATACGCAGACGTTTGTTTAAATGGAACCTTGTGTTCGACGTTTTAATTTCCTGAAAAAATTACAGCGCTTTTTTTAAAACAAAATTATGTTGTGTTAAAAAAATTAGGTTCTACCTTGGAAGAGGTTTTTGTTGTGATTTCAGTCGTTTTGGAAAATTTTCTTAGAAAAAAAATTACTCCGAAAAAAATTGACTTCGAAAAAAAATTGTCTTCGAAAAAATTTTTCCCTAAAAAAAAATTTTCTCCGTAAAAAAATTTTCTCCAAAAAAAATTTTCTACAAAAAAGTTTTTCTCCAAAAAATTTTTTCTCGGGAAAAAATTGTTCTCCAACACCTTCGGCTACCATTGGAACACTTCGTATCACCTTCGGCTACCTTCGGAACACTTCGTGTCACCTTCGGCTACCTTCGGAATACTTCGTGTCACCTTCAGCTACCTTTGGAACACTTCATGTCACCTTCGGCTACCTTCGTGTCACCAATTCTTCCAACTGATTCATATAACTTTCCTGAAGAGACCAACTGTCTAGGTATTCTTATACAGAATTTTTCAAAAAAATCCAAGATGGCGTCACTTTGACACTTGTCAGTCATTTTTAATGATACCAAAAAATTCTCCTGATGAAACTCTATAACTTTCTGGAGGAAACCGTCTCTCTAAGTAGTGTCATTACGGAGCTAAAATTCTAAAACCGTAAAAGCATAAAGATGTCGCCGCTATGACAGCTGGCAGCCATTTTCTTAATATCCCAAAAAATTCTCCTGACCAAACTCTATAACTTTCACAAAGAAACCAACTCACTAGCTATTGTCACTCCGGAGCTAAAATTCGAAAACTCCGAGCATTACCTAAAAAGCCCTCGAAATTGACCACTTTTCCACATGCCACGGCTTTTCCAGAATTTTCCCGGAAAAGCGGCATATGAAATTTTTGATTTTGATGAGTAAGGGCTCGTTTGAAAGCTGCTGCGACGTAGTTTTTTTTTTTTAAATAATTTGGATGGGGAGGATGCGAGGGGAAAAAACTCAAAAGTTCGCCTATATATGGCTCCTTGTCCCAAAGGTTTTTGTATGGAGGTTTTTGGGTTTGTGGACGTTTTTTTTTTGGATGTGGGGACTGCGTCACGCCCTCCGCTACCGCTCCGGGCATGATTCAACTCAAGTAAATAATAGATTTCTAAGTCACCTTTGTACTGCTTTGCATTTTAACCAAAAATTGTTATTTAGAATTGAAAAATAAAATCAAAACAACTTATGTACAATCATGTACACAATGTACAATAAATAATGAATGAACCAGAATTCAGCATGTTTGAGTACGAAAGTCCAAAGTTTTTCTGAAGAGACATCGCAAACTAATTCGGAATGCGATGTTTTTTCGGAGCAGCTTCACAACAATGAAATTTCAAAAGTTTAAGTATGAAGGTACAAATTTGCTCTGAAATAACATCGCAAACGAAGTTGGAATGCGATGATGTTTCAGAGCAACTTTCTACATTCATGCTCAAACTTTTTGGATTCTGATTAGTCTGTCATTTGTGTAAGGGTCATCCTCTCGCAGTGCATGAATTATCATTTTGAATAGTTTGTGCAGTATTCTGTTCTAAAAACATCGCAAATTTGACAGTTCACATTTTTGCAACGAGCTTCTAATATCATTTTGTTGCCCAATTTATCTACTTATTTCAACATTATCGACCAAAAAGGAGATAAAAGTGGACAGGGAAGCCAAAAAGAGATATTCTCTAGCGAGTTTCATGTAAAAAGGGAAAGTCAAGAGATAGAGAATATAATTTTGTAAAAGGAGATAAATAGAGTGCTAGTTTTATCTTTAACAAATCAGCCCCTTCTCGTTTATTTTCATCCAATTTCTGAAAATCACCTTATTTTTTCTTCCGAAATAACAAGGCTTGTGTGAAAATAAAGAAAAGTGTCACAGTTGAGATAACAAAACCAGGCAACATCGTCAAGAAAATGCTTCCTGCAACGTTAACGTTGTTTGGACAGCCTTTGCATGGTTCAATCAATTTTAATTATTTCTTCATTAGCGCTACACGTTAGTTCTTTGTTAGAGTTTTTTATCGTAACATTTTCTCTTTACATTTAAAATTTTTTGCACACCAAACTTTCCTTTCTGCGCTACTTATTACCACGAAACAAGACACTCTTGAATAAATTTACTTATTGAAGAATGAATTTAAAAGAAAGCAAAAAATGCGCTTCACGGCAACTACCGATGCGATGTGACTTGAATAGAACTTTCAAATGTAATATAAGGGTAAATTTCTGGCAATTATGAATGTAATGAATTCACCCAACTCAGCAAATATTGTTATGGGGTTAAGCCCAAAAACGGGTTTTATTTTTCTTTCTCAACTTCATCATCTTTAATTTGAAAATTTATTCAGTGGTTTATATAATAGCAAGCCCAATTATGATACTCCACGTTATAATCTCATCAACATCAAGCCAAACTCGAATGTTTTCTACCAAAACTGTTCCTGCTCCACAAAATGTATCTATAGCTCAAGGCAAAAATATGAGCTTTCGACAAAGTCAATTTTACTTATAATTTCGTTTCATATGTATCTTGTTATAATTATTTTTGGTCTAAAAACCAATTACCAATATTTTCCTGCAGGTACGCTCTATCTGCTAATTAAAAAGTTATTTTTGGCATCAACTTCTCCAGCACACGATATGTGCTAACAAGCAAATTAAATCGATGTCTCTCTCGCTTCAGTTTCATAAAAAGTCTTAAAGCACGATAGATACAAGATCACAACAAAAACCCTTTTAAAAGGGAAATGTGACGCAAGTCGTTGTCCCTTCTTCCAAAACAACTGATATCAATTTGGGTGACGCTGAACGCTTCGAAACGCAAAAAAACTTTCAAAATATTTTCACATTTGATTAAAAAAAATGCGTCACAAATGCCGGACCCCCCAGCGTTATAATTTTTCTACGCTTTCAGCTTTCATACGCAAAAATTTGATTTCCTGTACAAAAATACGCCATACATCCCAAACATCCCGCGAAATTGAAACCCACGAGCTCGTAGAAAGGAAATGCGGACCCGGACCGATTTTCGTCTCAACAACAGCTTCTGATTCGAAAACAACTTTTCTGCGGAAATGGTAAAATACGATCAAAAGTGAAACGTTACGCAAGTCCTCGTCCCTTCTTCCAAAACAACTGATATCAATTTGAGTGACGCTTACAGCTTCGGAACGCAAAAAATTCTTTTGAAATATTTTCACTTTTGATTAAAACGCGTCACAAATACCGGACCCCCCCAATGTTATAGTTTTTCTGTTCTTTCAGATTTGACACGAAAAAAATTAAGCTTTGCGTGTTGTTTGTAGTACGGGTAGCCAAAATTTCTGGCGTGCGAAATCTGAAAGCACAGAAAAATTATTACTTTGGGATGGTCCGGCATTTGTGACGCATATTTTTAATCAAAAGTGAAAATATTTTAAAAGAATTTTTTGCGTTCCGAAGCTGTAAGCGTCACCCAAATTAGTTTTTTTGGAAGAAGGGACGAGGACTTGCGTCACGTTAACCTCTTTTTGTTGTGATTGTATTTTCACCATTTGGAAAAAAGAGGAAACAAATTTTGGAGAAAAATTTTCCGGCGAAAAAAAATTTGAGGCGAAAAAAAGTTTCGGAGAAAAATTCGCAAAAAAGTTCCGGCGAAAAACAATATCCCGCGAAAAAAGTTCCGCGCGAAAACAATATCCGCGAAAAAAGTTTTCCGCGAAAAAATTTCGCAAAAAAAGTTCCGGCGAAAAAAAATTTCGGGAAAAAAATCTTCGGCGAAAAAAAAATTTCCGGCTAAAAAAATTTTCCTTTGACACGAAACATCTATCTTCAATAGGGGTGTCCAAAATCGTCCCAAACGCTTTTTAGGTCAAATTCAACTCAGAAGCTATATGTTTTAGACTTTTACCAGCAGTCATAGAAGATCTGAATGGGAAAAATTTGGGAAAATGTCTTAAAACGACTTTTCTAGATACATTTTCTCAAAAATGCTTTTAAAAATATGTTGCGTATTGACGTTTTCTTATTTTTTATCGATGAATTAAATAATTCTAAGATATCAAATCATCTAATTAGCCGTATAAAAAAAACTAGAAGTTCTAGGGATATACCGTAGAACAATTTTTTTCTTGCCGGTACCCCTCCCCCCTTTTTTAAAATCTCATATGGCGTAGAATGCCCGCCCGAAGGTCCCTGCAAAATTTCAAGAAAAAGTCGGTTTTCATACAAATGGCTCTGGAACTAACTAAGGTAGGGGGCCATTCACAAAGTACGCACACGCACGCACAAAAAGTCGAATTTTTGACTCCCTGCACGCTTTTTGATACCCACCCTCCCCCCTAAAAGTACGCACGCAATTCTCATTTCATAGTATCGAAGAAATGTTGCTAAATTTTATGGTACCGCTGTTTGTGTTGTGTGCACCTCCGACGGGTATACTTTGAACAGAAACAAAAACATTGTATGAAACCCAATTTTTTTGTTCTTGTCGCTTTAGTGCAATGATTTTGATTATTCAAGATGCGATTATCGATCAATAACTTTATAGAAAGTATAAATTTGTGTTGGACTGCAATTTGATTTGATATATATGCATATGCTAAAAGCAATGTTGATAGTCCCGTCCGAAGTACAAAGACACTTTACCCAAACTTTCTACATGCCACCAAAGGTTTCCCTTACTCAGCGAATACCCCCCCCCCCTCGTTGCACGCTTCCGTACGCTTTTGCCTAACCACCCCTCCCCCTTGGTGCGTGCGTACTTTGTGAATGGCCCCTAGGATGTTTCCAAAATCTTTGGCGTCTATGAAATAGCACATTTTGTATGGAAATTGACGATTTTCTAAAGGTCATATCTTCGGGTCCACTGGTCCGATTTTAATGAGTAAAATATCGATTTCAATCAAAATTTTACGTAGAATCTGAAACACTAGGTCTCAGGGAAGTGTGACGAAAAGTCAAAATCTGGCTGTATATATGGTTCCGCCGTCTATGAAAAAAAAATTTCCTAATTTTTTGTTCGTATGTGGACTTGCGTCACGGGTGCATTGCTACTATCCCTAAAGAAATCCGCGCTTCTTTTCGCCGGCCCTTTCGTTGCAATAGTTTCATTGCATTTATATGGCCCAAGTAAGGAAATGGATTGAAATCGTATTTTAACGTTGTGTGGTCGCTGTATATAAATATCGCTTTGGAAAACTGAGATTTTTCGTCAGATAAAAGTCTTGAAGTCTCTAAATCCAAATGAAACTTAACTTTAATGTTTTCTTTCGAAGAATTTCGTTGAAACATTGAAAGTAGTTTGAGATTTGTCCAAAATATACCAATTTGTTGAAGATGTTTGCTTGTGATTAGTAGAGTTCACGAAACAAGATTTAAGTAAAACATTATCACCAAAACGATAACATATAAGTTGAACATGATTAACATAATATCCCCCACTCCCATAATAACTGCGTCTAACCAAATATTCCAATGGTTTGAATGACGTAAATTATAATTATAATAACTCTGAAAAAGTTTTCTCTGTACAAAATGAAAATGTAAACTTTTGCTGATTATATTTTCTCATTTATAATAATGATTATCATTAATGATTATTATTCCCCAAAATGTTGGATTAAACTGATAAAGTGAACAGAAATACGCCACTAATTTTCCGTCATCAAATATTACCCACGACTTATGTTTTTTGTACCATCATCATCATAACATTAAATAATAATAATTGTAAGTAATTTCTTTTTATTTAATCACTGTGGCTTTATTACATAAACATGAGTAATCTTTGAACAATCTCAAATGAATCTAATAATTATTTTATTTCAATTACTTGCTATGTATGCCTCTGCTTAGGGCCGTGCAGGGCTGTACGAATATAGAGTGTATGTCATCATCATCATCAAACTTTATAAACCGTTTATACCTTTTGGTTTGAGGTCTCTACATACGGTGATCATGGACCCCCTTTCTATCCTGTGCCAAGGATATGGTTTGTTTGCGCAGAGAAATCTGATTTAATTTAGTCTATAAACCTTCTCCTTGGCCTACCCGGGACCTGAGCATTCAACATCCTCTTTGGCAGCCTGTTGTTACCCATCATCTGAACATGCCCGTACCACCCCAAACGAGTGACCCTTGCCGCCTCTTCCACTGACGTAACCCCGAAATTTTCCCTGATGTTGTCGTTCCAGATATGATTGTTCTCTACTAAATTTTAAAATGCTAAATTTTCCTCTGCGAATTTCCACCTGTTTTACATCTGTTTCTATCAATTTCCATCCTCGATCCATCTATTCGCATCTTTGATCCATCTATTTCCATCTTTGATTCATCAATTTCTATCTTTGACCCAACTATTTCCATCCTTGACCTATCTATTTCCATCCTTGATCCATCTATTTTCATTTTCGATCCGTCTATTTCCATTCTTGATCCATCTGTTATGAATTGAAACACAAGTGTGCGAGTGGACTTAGACGACTTAAACCAACATTTGTCCTAGTTTTACTTCTATACGAATATATGTAAGAATTAAAATACACGTGTACTAGGATGACACGTGTATTTAAATTTTTAACATTCAATTCAAAACAGATGGATCGAAGATGGAAATACATGGATCGAAGATGGAAATACATGGATCGAAGATGGAAATAGATGAATCGAAGATGGAAATATACGGATCGAAGATGGAATAGACGAATCGAAGATGGAAATAGATGGATCGAAGATGGAAATAATTGGATCCAAAATGGAAATAGATGGATACAGGTTAAAACAGATGGAAATTCGCCGTGAAAAATTTAGCATTTTAAAATTTAGCAGAGTGAAATACAGCATAAATCAATGGAAAAACGACTCTCAAAAATCATGGTTCAGAGCAAACAAAAGTCACTATGCAAAATCACCAAAAATCAAAGTCATTGACCTCGTCTCCATACAAAATCTTTAAAATCAAGGTCACCTTTTTTTTGAGATTTTAATTTCCCCATCTCTCCAGTGCGGGTTTTGACAGTAGCAACATAACTCCTTTTTGATGCGCTTTACCCAGATAACACTCCAGTTCCAGGGCATTTAATGTATATTAAAAAGCGCCCCTACCGTTACAGCTTTTCTTTGGAACGTGAAGTGCATATAATGTACATCACATTTCATGTACATATAATGTTATGTAAGAAAAGAAAGGAAAATTTAATTTAGTTTTCCGACTTTTCTATTTCGGTTTTTCGCTACGTCCTCCATCTACATTTTTTTAAGCCAAGTTCTCATTTTTTATTAGAAAAATTTCTGCCATTTGCGGGGCTCGAACCCAAGACGCTCGGGATTATGAGTCGACTGCTTTACCAATTGTGCCACCGGATACTTATGTATTGGTGTGTTAAATTTTTATAAAGTGTTAAATTATAGAAAGTACATTAAATGTACTTTTTTTATACTGAGAGAAAAATTTTTGGAAGATATGCTAGTAAATGAAAATTAAACAAACTCCACAGAGTGTTATCTAAATTTATTTGATCGAACACACTGTAGCGGTTGTACATTTGCAAAAAGGTTTTGAATCCCTGCACACGTTGATGCTGCATTCAAATTATTGTATCATCTTCATTGTTTAATTGTTATACGAAATTGATTTTATGCAAAACAATAAAAAATCTATTCCCCGTTAGCTTTTTTCTTTGAACACATTTTTTTTAAATTCGATACTTTTTTTAATGTTACCCAACGAAAAGCGGCCGTGATATCCATTGAGGGACTAAAAATATACATTTTTGAACAAATAAGGTGAGCATTTTTCGAAGTACATAATCTAAAAATGTACTTGTAATCTGGTGCAATAATTTCGAGCGTTAATTACACAAAAAATGTGCCTTTTATTTACATCGAAAATGTACTACATCACAAGCACATTTTTGGCACATTCAATGTGATAGGAATAGTGGACACCTTATCACGCACATAAAATGTGCGAAAAATGTACTTGTGATCTATTGCAATAATTTCGAGTTTTAATAGCACAAAAAATGTGCCTTTTATTTACATCGAAAATTGTACTACATCACTAGCACATTTTTGGTACCTTCAATGTGATAGGAATAGTGTACACCTTATCACGCACATAAAATGTGCGAAAAATGTACTTGTGATCTAGTGCAATAATTTCGAGTTTTAATAGCATAAAAAATGTGCTTTTTATGCACATCGAAATATGTACCACTTTACACGCACGTTTTTTGTACATTTTATGTACATATTCTCAACAACATTGAATTTCGCACATTTAATGTACATTCAGTGGGCAACCACATTAAAAAGTGTGATCTGTGTTAACCTGTTGGGTTTATACTATAAAGTTTTTATTGAAATATTGTGTATGTACTTTCAATCATTGAAAATCGTTGTTTTAATGGGTAAACAATATTCACCAAATATTTGCAATTATGCCATGGCGCCACTTCACAATTTTGATTTTTCATTATGAATGATAGCAGAACAAATAAGTTGGCAATTGATGCAAAATTTATGATTTGTTCTGCATGAGGACGAAGAACAGCTTCATAACTATGTAATCGGTAGAGTTTCATTTCCTTTGTGACCAGACCATTGTATCGCATTGTATTGCACATATCATCATATCAGTTCAATTGAATTATTAATATAAATCCGATGCACAACGTTCTTCATTGCATCTGCATAACTCAAGCTTACTAATTTATCACGATGGTCCTGAATAAAAATAAAGTCTTAGTGTAGGATCTGATCAAAGTCAGCTAATATCTGTTTTGACCTTCTTGTGGATCGCTCTTTTCATTTCGGTAATAACTTTGTGAGTGCATTTTCAAAAAATTCCGTTTTGGATCATGAAATGAGAGCTGTTTCACGAGTATTTTACAAGGAAAATCACAGTAAATTCTTTATAATAAAAATTTTCATATAGGGGAGGATCTGATCCAATTCAGCTGAAGCCTGTTTTGAGCTCCTCAAGAGTCCTATTGATTTCTGCAATAAGATCGTAGGTGTATTTTCATAAAACTTTATTTTGATTCAGTTATGCAGTTGCTTTCGATGGCTGCAATTTTATATACATACTCTGAACGAACCTATATTTAGATGAAAGATACTTCGAGACGTGATTCGAATCTATTGTAAAAGGAAGTATCAGTCTATTCCCAATTAGTCTTAGACTTCTTCATAAAACTAATTAGACAAAGCAAGAAGTGATGTCACAAAATAGTTTTTAGCGAATTCAATATCCCCTCCAATGTACATAGTAAACTTTCGGAGCGCACGCCGTTAAAATTTGTTTGCTACTCACATGCGATTTGTTTTATAATCACATATCGGAGGCACTTCTTTTCGGGATTTTTCGATGGGGAAAATTCCGTCCGGGGATTCGGCCCGAACGCCCTACCAAAATTGTATACACATTAAGGTAAAACATTGAGAAAATTCTCGTTTTGGTACAATTACACCCATAAAAGTAATATTTTACTATGGCTAAAAATCGAAAAACTAAAAGTGCTGATTTCGTCGTTTACGACTCATCAGTACACCTTGTCTTAAGACCATGTGTATATCAGCAACGATGGCCATAGAATGATACTAAGACTATGTCAACTCGCCATTTATACAATCCAGATCCGACGATTGGATGCATGCCATTTCGTTTGAACAATTTGGAAGTAAAAGAATTGTGAGTTTTTTTCGGTTATTTTTTATTTTTTAATTTGAATTATTCTGCTAAGCAGATTACCACAATACACATTAAAAAAGTGCTTCCTCCTCCTTCCTTAACGTTTGTACTGCGTGAATTGTGAATACTTTATAAATTACCACTGGTAGCTGTTTTCGCTTTGATCCTTCCAACGTTGTTATATTTTATGAAACATTGGGTGAACGCCAAAAAATCGTTATGCACGAAAGTTTGTGATTTTCGACCTTAATTAAGCTTCGCGAAAAATGGAAGATTTTCTTCAACGCGTACAATATACTAGAAATATCAAAGTTTTCCGAAGAAAATATTTTTATCGTAAAACTATTCAACGAAAAATTTATGTTTTTAAGCTCGTGCTGGTTGCGATACACAGCAAGCACGACATAAAATTTTTTTAAAATAGTTTCATAAGATAAGGTGACAGAATGCCGCTTATGAAATATGTAGCGGGCTTTGAGATAATCCAATTCAACATGTTACGAAGTTTGCTAAACTTGCACAACGCAAAAATGTCAAAGTACACCAACAACAGTCAAAGAGGTGGTTTCATGCTGTTAGAAAGTTTCCATTTTCCAATTTTAAAAAAGAACAAGAAATCGGAAAAGGGTTAGCAATAATTGATGACAGCGAACGTTGCATACATACGGTTTGAGTGACATTAAAATGTCCGAATAGATTATGATTTCCGTGACATTAGTTTTAAGACTGCCTTCGCTTAACAGGTAATAAAATGGCGGTAGTTGAAGTTTGAATATTTCTCCTGTGAATAAATATTGTATTGGCTGTCCCATCCGAAAGTTGAGCATTACATGTATGTTTACCCCTTATGAAAACCATGCATTACATGTAGGGTCTTTTTTATCTCACTACTTTTGTTTTCACTAGTGAGGTAAAGAAGACCCTACATGTAATGCTCAACACGCTTTGAAAACCGATATTTTGACTCGTGAAGAGCTTACTTGTGAAAATAACGTTTTCAAAGCTTGTTGCTCAATAAAACACTCGTGAGTTTGGCACAAAATTCCGTCCTCATGTAATGAATTACTTTCGCAGGGTCCACTGTAATATACTATTGTTCGCTTGTTTGATCGTTGTTAGTGCTTTCGTAAATTGTCGCAATTGTCCAATCAGCAATAAAAAATATGCCCGTCCGTCCGTCCGTCATCGCGATAACTTGAGTTAACCGATTTTCAAAAACTTCTTTTCCCTGAAAGGTAATCGAAATATCTGGCCCAAGGGCGGCCGAGCTAGGGCCGCTTAAGTGGTTTTTGGTCTTTTGTACATAACTCAAGTAAATCTCTTCCGATTTTCAAATTTTTAATAATCGAAAGGACTAGGACTGTCTCCCGTTTTATGGAAGAAAATTTTTTGATTGGAAACCCTTGGACTCAGTCAGGACCCTAAAACTGAGTATCTACTAGGGCCCAAGGTGTTCGCTTACACAAGTTGGATAAATCCAAACTGATTTTGTTGATTCTTTTTCTATTTGAGAGTTAATCGAGTACCGAATTAAATTCAAAAACAAATTTGGACTCGGTGCCTGTGCTTAGGGATGAAGTAGGCCTCAGGTCTGTCCTAAGGTCGGCACTAACAAAAAACATATAAAGGGACCCGTACGTATCAGAATAGATGCGGCAAACAGAGTTGATGTTAGGAAAAGGCTCGAACGTATTTAAGTAAATATTGCCGTAACTCTTAAGTGTATGAAATTACGTCCACATTCAATTGTATTGGAAATTGCCGAGAAGGCAATATTGAAAAACCCGTCCGAAGAAACGGTGTAAGAAAGGCCTTCGGAAAGCACAGAATTGACCCCAAACAAACCAAAATGTGCATCTCAATTTTTTCTACAACATAGCAAAAAACCATTGCTTTGTCTAGGGCCGACATTAGGACCGACCTTGGGTCCTCAGTAGAGGCCTCGGACCAATGCATAGACAACATAGTGAAAAACTGCTTTTTTGTCTAGGGCAGGACTTAAGGCCTAGGGCCATAAGGAAATACCTCGGACACATAATTCCATAGACAAAAATGTTTCTCTCAATTTGCTTTGCAACATAGCAAAAAAAAATTTTTTGCTTAGGGCTGACCTTAGGATAGACCTGAGGACCACTTCAGCCCTAAGAACAGAATTATGTGTCCAAGGCATTTCCTTATGGCCCTGGGCCGGTCCTAAGGTCTGCCCTAGACAAAAAATGATTTTTCGCTATGTTGTAGAGAAAATGGATGGAAATATTTTGGTCTGTTTAAGTATTTGTCCGAGGCCTCTCCTGAGGACCTTAGGTCGGCCCTAGACAAAAAAATGGTTTTTTGTTATGTTGTAGAAAAGATTGACATGAACATTTTTCTACGCCGTTTCTTCGGATGGGTTTATCAATATTGCCTTCTTGGCAATTTCCAATACAATTTAATGTGGACGCGCGTTCACAAAGTTAAAAGTTAACGCAATATTTACTAAAATACGTTCGATTCTTTTCGTAACATCAACTCTGTTTGCCACATCTATTATGATACGTACGGGTCCCTTGCATATGTTTCTTCAATGTATAGCATGAAAGTAACGTTTCTTAGCACACCCAGGCTTCATAATCTGGGTAGTTGTGAATTTGGTGCCGCAACGAATCGTACATAGAAGAATGACAAATATGATGTCACCCATATTCGATGAATTCTGTGTTCTGAGCCCAACTTTAGACGGAGATATAATTAGCACCACACTGAAAATTCTTGAATTTTCACGTTAGTTTAATGCTGCATATCTATAGTGATATGATGCAAATATACAGTGATATGTTGCATATATTAGTTGCAAGTTGTATAATATACCAACATGCAGCATAAGAAATGCTGCATGTGGGTATATTATACAACTTGCAACTAATATACACAACATATCACTTTATATATGCAGCTAACGTGAAAATCCAAGAATTTTCAGTGCAGAAGAAATCCTAATGGTACCATGCGTTTCATTACGTTACATTATGCGTACGTTAAACATGTGGTCCAAAAAATATCTGCCGGTAAAACTTATTGATGGGGCGAACCGGCATTCTAAGCCCTACTAGTTTCCGCCCTAGTACATCATAGATGGCACTAGGTTTTTGTACAAGGTAAAAATCAACTTTGGTAACGAAATGATCTGTAAGAAGAATCCATCTGAGGAAAAACCTCACAAAAAATTGCGGAACTAGTAAATAAAATGATCTAGCATTTGACCCGGACGGGTTGTAACGGCGGATTATTATTATTATTAGTTGATAGTCGAATAATTGGGAGGTGATATTTGATAGTTGGTGGTATATAGCTGATAGTTGGTGGTTTGAATAGAAAATAATTATTGGTTGGTAGTTTATAGTTAAATAGTGATAGATCAGACCCAAGCGAAACAACCAATCATATATTTTTGATAGTTGGTACTTGATAGTTATAGAGTTGATAATTGATTTACTGCGTATATGTGTAAACAGATAATTTTTTTCAAATAAAAGTAAAAATCATAGGAAAAACAGTTGGAAAATTTTTTCAAAATAAATCTAAAAATCATAGGAAAAGCAGTTGGAAATTAGTAGAATTTCGTATTGAACTCTCATTCTGATGAGTTCAATTGACATTGATTATGTGTAACCAAACCATGGCATGTGACATAATTGATACTCATCGAAAACTACAAGGCATTTAACATTATTATTATTATTGTTGAATCAATAGGATGTCACTTATTCATCCAATATTCATTCGTAATTCATTATTGCCGATGAAACAATCGATTTCGATCAACGTAAATTTGTCCGTGTTGCCGAATTATATTACAAGCTGAAAACTAAAAAACAAAAAACAAAATAGTACACGAAAGTCAAGACAACAAAAATCAGTGTAAAAGGTATGTAAATGTTCATAATAAGTGAAACCCGGTTGTGTTCAGCGTTTAATTAACTTTGTAACCTTTAGCTGAGAATAAAACATTGAAAGTAGATATCATTGTAGAGGTGGCCCGAAAAAAATATTTTGTTGATTATAAAGTAAATTAGTCATCGATAAACAGTCGTTCACAATATCACGCAAAAATCAACACTTACCTACCGCTACATACTTCTTTTCATGCTAGGCAATAGCTTTTATTTCGTCACGCGTCATTGGTAGCAGGACATCTTTGCATGAAGGTGATTTCGTAAATTGTTTGCTGCTTTTATCCGTATCGAAAGAATAGAAATAACAAATTCTTTTAAAATGCTCCGGGAGATTTAAATAAGTTATCGACGTCGGAAAGGGATTTTAAAAGTTTACAGAGGACATTGAAAAAACGCGCCCTTGTCGTGCAAATATACAACGTTTAAAAATAAAATAAATGATTCAACTCATTCTCCTTGTAAAAAAACATTGACTGTATCTCGTTTTTTTCACTTCATATTCAACTCTTGACCATCTCAGCCTAACCTCAACTAAGTTGTCGAAAATTTTTACCATATAAGTCGAAGGTTTGCATTACAATTGAATGAATTGCGTGCGTATTCGTAGGGAGTAGTATTTTTGTTTCTGCGTGCTATTTGAATGACATCGCATTATGTGCAACCCTGATTGAGCACCAAAACATGACTATATTAGTATATAACCGAAGAGTTTAATGAACTTCTGCTACTGCCATACAATTAAGCCGTTTTGCTCATTTGTGTTAATTGATGTAATCAATTCATACACAAAACAACACATACAGCTAGAAGACGCACTTTTACAATTTTAAAGAATCCAATATGAATCAGTAAAAAGTCGGACTACAGCTTTACCACCCAGACCGCCCTTCAACAATTTACAACGGTCGGTAATACATGTGAACGGAAGCTTTCCATTCTCTATTGTTTCCGTCAACTGGCTGTCGTCGGTAGTTAGAACTTTGCCTCGCGTTCATTAGAATTTTTTCTGAAATAGAAAACGTATGATTTCTGCGGTCTGCGGTAATAAAATGTTTTTTGTTTTCGTTCAAATGAAGACGTATGGCTAATACTTTATGTACATGTGCTTATGTACACTTAGATAAAATTGCTCGGTGAACCTCTGCATCTTACACATAAAATCTTGTACATAAACCCATTACATGTAACGGAAAATGCCATATAAACCAATTATTTTGCATCGAATAACATGAATATGAATATGTGCTGCATTTAAATTCTTACGACAAACTTTTGATGCATAAACGATTTTCACTAAATATCGTGGAAACTTGATAGTTTACTACAGCGAGAAAATTCTTAACGAATTCAGAGTTTCAAATAAATTCATTCTGACTAGACTTTTGATGCTGGTGCCATGCCTCGTTGAATTGGATTGAAAGCAACTGATGGTTCAGGTTTTTGAAATTTTTCTCTTTGAACGTAGTTTAAATCAATAATTTGGAAAAGAATCCTTCTCCACAATAGCTTCATTATATTTCCGTTCAGTTACAATCCGTAAACGCGACGCTTTTCGGTAAAATGCTTAATAATGTAAACAAATACTCTTAACGGGTTAACTTAATAACTTGAAAACACAGAGAACACTAAACAGAGTTTGTTGATTACATCAATCGGTGTGCGAAACAGTTTTCAGAGATATGGAAAATCATAAAATTAAAGAAATTGTTTTCGATCAACCTCTTTAGGTTGACTTTTGCCTTCATTGAGCAATTTTTCCATAAAAGCCCGCTTGGTATTCAAATCCAGAAAACAGCGTTTTCCAGTTTTCACGCGAGCAATTTTGAGTTGTTCCTTAACACACTCGGGTTTAAACAATTCCTGAGAATTGATTAGACCTCGAAAAGGGGTCTTATGCGTTTACCACGACGTATGTAACCAGTCGAATTTCGACCCGGGAGTAGGGGGAAGCACCGATCATGGTCCTTAGATGACGAATCAGCAATAAAAAAATGTCCGTCCGTCCGGGTCGAGTAAAACTCAACCGATTTTCAAAAACTTTTTTTCCCTAAAAGGTAATCGAAAAACCTTTTTTGGGATTGAATCTGGGTACTGTGTGCCCAAGGGCCAATGAACTAGTGCCGTTTAAGTGGTTTTTGGTCTTTTGTACATAACTCGATTTTCGAAAAAATTTTTTTTGTTTGAAAGGCCTGGGTATGGCCGAGAATTTATGGAAGAAACTTTTTTGATCTTGAGCCCTAGGACTTAGCTAGAACACTAAAAAAGAGTCTCTGCTAGGGCCAAACGTGTTTTTAGTACATAACTCGAGAAAATCTTTTCCGATTTTCAAAAAAAATTTTCAATCGAAAGGTCTGAGAATGCCCAACAATTTATGGAACTTTTTTTTAATTTGGGTCGCTGACCCAGCTAGAGCCTTAAAGAAGCAGACCCACTAGGGCCCTACTCGTTTTTTATACATAAATCGAGCGAATTCCATACGATTTTTGTGATTCTGTTTCTATTCGATAGGTAATGAAAGCCTTAAGATCATCCAAGGCAAAATGTGGGCCCGAGCCTAAGATGGCCGCTAATGTTAGGGTGGCTCGATCTAAGCAATTTATTTTGATAAAATTCAAATATTTTGAAAACTATTAGAGATAGAAGATCGATGTCAAGGAAAAATTGTTTGGTCTCGGTGATACGCATCTCATGATGCCTCCCAATATGGCCGCTAATGTTAACGTGGATCGATCTAGGCAATATATTTTCGAAAAATTAAAACATTTTTAGAATCGGTGTCAGTGGCAAACTTTTTTGTCTATGGAAGTATGGGTCAGAGACCTTTCCTAAGTGCTCCAGGTCGGTTCTAATATCGGCGGTAGTACAAATAACATTTTTTGAAAATATGTCTGAAAAAAAGTTTTTACTTTTTTTAAAATTTTCTAACTTTTTTTATTTTGGAGAGACTTTTGCACCGTTTCTTCGGACGGGTTTTTCAATATTGCCCTTTCGGCAATTTCCAATCCAATTTAATGTCGACGTAATTTCATACACTTAAGAGTTAAGGCAACATTTACTTTGATACGTTCGAATCTTTTTGTAACATCTATTTTGTTTGCCACATCTATCCTAATATGGCTATTTTGTTTAGTGCCCATATACACAAAACCCAACAACTTTATATTTGACACCAAACATCTAACATCAACAAAGAAAAGGATCAAAACTGAAACAACCTAACGTCAGATCAAGTTAACATTTTCTTCTGCAGTCAAGTTCTTCCATAAAAATTTGCCCTGTTTGTTGCATAATTCCAATACATCGCGAAAGATGCGGCGGTGGCTCTCATGCGTAGATACGACAAAAAGGAGAACCATAAAAGGCTCATCTTATTCGGCCTTCACATGCAACTTATATCATTACAAAGGAAATATTGAAGACCTGTATGAATTACTGAGACTCTTCTCTCTCTCCATGTGGCTATGACTGGTAAAACAGTAATTTTCGGGGTACGGATACTATAGTACATAGAACATAGGGCTTTTGGTTCTACGTTTGTGTTAGTAGTAGTAGATGTAAGATGTTGTGAGGGACTTTGGTACCTTCCTTGACGGAAATATTTTTGCCCATGAAATCATTAACTGCAATACCAGTTGGCAATGAAGTGCGAATCGAAATCTTCCTTCAAATCGTTTTATTCAACGTCAGATATCGGAAATTAGAGAAGGGTCTTCTAGAAACCGGGACGTACGAGTCTTCGTTTGGGTTTTCTATATGAACTTCCAACAAACATTACAAGAAATAAACAAATTAATTAAAAATTACTCACGAAATAGATTAATTAGAATTGAATTTACCGTATCATTGTTGGTCATAATACAAAGAAAACAAAGTAATTAAAGTCTATGGACAATGACGAAGGTAGTTTTTTTTGGAAAATAAGGAATGAACTTTACAAATTTGTGACATTTTGACATTTAACTCGTTGATATTTATTCGTTGTTAGTAGCTAAGAAGTTTCGAATATAGCGTAACACTTATCTACGTTCTTTGAGTCTGGTAACTGTCGTCAACAAATTCGTGTTTTCAAATGCGTTCTTCATCAAATTTGATCAATAAAATCGAAAGGAAGGATTTCCTTTCTCCCCCCTGTCACACTAGCGTCACGCAAGCCTGACAGCGGTGGCGCTACATGAGTTTCGGTGACAAGATTCGAAAATCTCATACATTTCGATAGAAAATTTAACGAAAATGTGTTTTCAAAGAGGATTCGTAAGAAACTTTGTCAGTATGTCATTTTTATGAATAATCTAATTGAAAATACATCATTTAATAAATATCATTTATTAATCAAGTGAAAATCGCAAAGGTTGTTATGAGCGCCAAAATATTTTAACAGAAAAATGTGAAATACGGATGAAATTAACATTCCAAATGTAGTTTTATTCCATAAAAGGCAGTTTTTGTGTAATTTCTTTCACTATTTTTCACACTGCGATTAGTTTTTGCACCATATTTTCAAAATCAAACACAACATTTACGTTTTTCACTATATTTTTAAATGAGTTGAGAACTGACAATGATCTTAAATGGAAGCTATCAATGCACTTTAATTGAGAACGTAAACATTTTGCACTATTTTAACTAATTGATCAAGCAAAAGTGGTTTTAATTCATTTGCTTCGCAAATTTGTATGGAAAATGTCGTTATTGTCACCGAACCTCAAGTAGCGCCAACTGCTTTGAGACACCAAAACTAGTCCAGCAAAACTCAATCTATTTTTTAAGTGCGTTTTTCTACTGGCGCTGGCTCAAGTCGTGAACGTCGTTTTCACATTTTTTCATACATATATCGTGGAACTTTGCCTTTGGAAGCAACTTTCTACCTCTTATAGTTCTAGAGATATGGATCATACCTCCTAATTCTAGAAGTGGTCCTAGTGGTCCAAAATCCTGAAACACGTGTACCCTAAAATTTCATTCTCTACAAGTTTGCCTTTGACAGTACATCTCCATATTCCATAGTTAAGAAAATGAATACGAAAAACTGTTTTCGTATATGGCCAAGAAACTCAATTTCGTCGATTTCCACAAAAATTAGTTTTCAATTTTCTGACATCAAATCCTTTCATTTGACAATAACATGAGCAATTTCCGTGCTATACTTGCTGAGATATTTGCGAAAAAGCTACACCGACCCTCGAAAAACCATGTTTTCGGTCACTTCTTAGACCATATCTCCGGAACTGTTTGGCTGATTTTGCTCATCTTCGAACTTGAATCATGGGAGGCATGTACCTCGGTGACACTTCCAATGGACCCAGCATTTGTAAGCTTTATCAAAAATTTTGCGTTACGTAACATATGTTCAGACCCCCCCCCCCTCCTCCTGTCACAAACTGTCACGCTAGGCCTATTTATTTATATGTGGCCTATTTTCAGGCTTTTATAATATATATATATATATATATATATATATATATATATATATATATATATCTATTCAGGCTCGCATAATTATAACGAAAAGCTTATTATATATAAGTGAATCACTTATTTTGACATTGCGGGTGAGTCGAGCTATCAAGTGCGAAATAGCAACTATCAAACTACCAACTATCAAACTAGAGCTGTGCGCCGGTCAAAAAAAATCGGCGGCGGCGAAAGCGATTTTTCAATTTCCTCGGCGGCGGCAAAAATCGGCGCAAGAGGGTCTCGGCGGCGGCGCAAGTCGGCGTACGTCAAAATAAAGTTCGGCGGCGGCGGCGCACTTTTTACCTCCTTTTTCGGCTGGCGTCGGCGCGGCGCAAAAATTCCAACTTTCTGCAAAAGGTCGTGTCGATGTTTCAGTTTTCTCTTTCTGAAGACAAAGACGTCCATAGTCCGATTCATTAAGTCGGACAGATAACTTTAGGACCATCTACAAATCTTTTTATAGTCATTGCTACTCAAAACTACTTTTTGCTAAAGATTCACCAATTAGTCACTTCGCACGATTCAACTAAATTGCTTTGAATGTTGTTTATATATAATACAAACAATAAACATTAAACGTTAGGGTCTGTGGAAGTAATTAAAACTAATTCTTAGAACAATCTGAGCGAAATAAATCGAAATTTATGATAAAAAGTTTCACGGGGTTTCTTTGAAATCTTGGTATGAAAAATCGTCGCTCTACAGAAAAAAAATAAATACTTTCAAGCTATGGCTCATTTGAAAGACCTTACAATATTGACGTAGGCTCGAAAAAAGTGAAAGTTCCTGTAGCTATAGAGGGCGAAAGTTGAATATATGTTTTACCAGTACGAATCCCGTTTCAAGGATTCCCGATCTATTAAATTACTGATTATGAATATTCATCTGGATTTTAAATTGCTGAAATGGCAATATAGGAAAACCTGTCATCAATTTTCTCTACAACACTTCCTGTTCATAGCGGCCTCTTCTACTCACAAAACTCTAAGAATTTGCCGAAAAACCGATGCTCTATCTTCCATAACTTTAAACACAATTCTAAAACCATCAAAATTGATCGCTTTCCCAACTGCCCGACGTATTTCACGAATACCAGCCTCCTCTAACCTCACCTGAACCTACAACTTTGCCTTGGTCACCGATCCTCTATCTCTTATAGTTCTCAAAATATTTCCATTTTTCGAAAATATATTGTCGAGAACGATCCACCCTAACATTAGTGACCTTACGACCGACCCTTGAGGTCTTAGACACAAATTTCTCTTGATGACGGTTAGGAATTTGCTTACCTCTCAAATAGAAAAATAATCATAAAAATCGAATGTGATTTACCCGATTTATATATGAAAAACATGTAGGGTCCTACTCAACGCCTCTTTTTGGTGGTCTAGCTAAATCCAACCACCCAAATTCAAAAAATTCTCTTCCATAAATTGTTGGGCACTCATTAATCTTTCGAACAAAAAAATATTTATGAAAATCGGATAAGCTTCACTCGAATTATGTACAAAAAACTCGTAGAGCCCTTATAGAGACTCAGTTTTAGGGCCCTGACTGTGACTAAGTCCAAAGGCTCAAAATCAAAAAATTTTCTTCCATGAATTATCGGGCATGCCTAGATCTTTCAAACAAAAAAAAAATTATGAAAATCGGAAAAGGTTTACTCGAGTTATGTACAAAATACCAAAGACCAATTAAACGGCAATTGCTCGGCGGCCCTTGGACCGATAGTGCCCAGATTCGATCCCATGAAAGCTATTTGACTACATTTCAGGGAAAAAAATGATTTTGAAAATTGGTCAAGTTTTACTCGAGTTATTGCGGTGACGGACGGACAAATTTTTTTAAAATTTTTGTCTTATTTAGACCAAGAAACGAAAAAGTAACCAACTCCCGGGTCGAAATTCGTCTGGTTACAAACGTCCTGGTAAACGCATTAGACCCTTTTCCGAAAACTTCGTTATTCGTACGAGTCTAAACAGTGGAAGATCAAGGACTCAAACATGCGTACCTGAATCACTTTCCTAAAAAACGGCGTGAAAATTAGAGCCCTTGTTATTCATTTATAACTAGTAACTAGAAAGTTATAACTCGTTTGCAAACAAAAAATCTTATTTTTACGTTGTTCCCTGAAAAATAATTCAGATTTTAATGGTACTTAAGAAGATGCTGAAAAGACTGAATAGTTGTGCCAGAAACAACGAAAAAATTAAATTTTATTTGTTTCCAAACGACTTGTTCCTAATTAGATACTTCATTCATAACAAAAATTCTAATTTTCACGACGGTTTTTACGAAATTGTTTCAGGTTTCTATGTTTGCGTCCTGATCTTCCAGCTTTTTTGTCAACTTCCACCCTCCATAGAATCAGAAATTTTCTTTTTTTAAGCAATTTTTTCCTAAGTGAAGTATTGTAATGAGCCAGAGCTTGGAAGAATTTATTAATGTTTTTTGTAAAGCAAAGAAAAATTTTGATTTATTTCACTCAGATTGATGTAAGAAATAGTACTAATTTCTTCTTCAGCTCATAGAGTTTATATCTAAATATTCAAAGCAACTCAGTGTGAAAAATTTTGTCTGAAAAATCATTATGTCTCGTATTTCCTGACGAATTTAACTCAACGTGTCTTTAAAAATTGACGACAATCAATTTAAAAATGTAAATAATGTTTTAATTTTTTTGTGTTATAAATTGCAATTACAGAAGTCTTAAATCTTACGAAATATAGAATCACAATATTGGCTGTTTTCGGTCTACTTTTACTTCAATATAAACACTCTAGTTATCAACTATAAAAATTTCTATGTATTTTTTACCGCGCCGATAAAAATCTTCGGCGGCGGCGGCGGCGCGTCAATTTTTTGACTTTCGGCGGCGGCGCAAGTCGGCGCACGTATAAAGATTCCTCGGCGGCGGCGGCGCACCTTTTTGACACTTTTTTCGGCGGCGTTTGCGCCGGCGCGCGCCGGCTCACGGGTCTATATCAAACTGTTACCTTCCAACTACCAAGTATGACCAACTAGCAACTACCCAAAAAAAAACTCAAATTAATTCCGATCTCTCGTGTGATATAGAACTTACAAACACATTTTTCATGTTTAATGTGGATGGTAAAAATCTGATTGTTCCTATTTTTTACATCGGGGTATTAACTACCAGCTGTCAACCCATGAGCGTACGGGTGTTATTTCCTCTAAACAAATAACTGCTGTTTAATTAACAACACTATTAACCAGCCAATCAAAAAAAGATTTTACGAATATTCAACAATAACATTAAAGAAAAATTTTACCTGCGACGAAAAAGCCATGCCGGCGTTTGCCTGATTTCAACTTGTTTTCCCTATTGGTGCTTAACCAACCACATCAGAAGTCGTCGATAGACATCAAAGAAAAGCTTTCCGACTAATAGGTTCGCCTAACAAAACACTCAAACGACACTCAAAGTGATATTTATACGTTCAGAACACATAAGTGGCGCATTGTTCCAATTTTATATAGAAACCATAAAATGCTTCCATATTGGTGTTTCGGTTAACCAAACATTAAACCATCAATATTTTGGAAAGACAGAGAAAGCCATGCGGTCCAAGCCCAACGATTAAAACAAGAATCTGTGCATAAGCAGCTTCACAGTTCTGTTCACATTTTTAATTGTATAAAAGATGTGTCGCTCTGAACAAATTATTCAATGCAAGTAACTACAATGTAAATAAAATCCTCTTCTCGAGAAATGTGAACTTTTGCACACCAGCACATTTTTACACACGTACGAAATACACACGAGAAGGAGTCTCATAGGTTCACCACAGAGTTAGTAACATGGATTCGAATGACACCAGAGGACGGCCAGTTCGAGATCAGATGTCAAAAATGTTTGAGCCTGCCGCTAAGGGGTGAAGGAGCAGAACCCCTCGAAATGAATTATTATAAAAGCTGAATGAGTAATTTAACACGCTGCTGTCGCGAGAGTGAGCGGGCGTACCTCTCAGAGTCGACCAAGTCCACACATAAATTTAAATTCAGAATTATTTTGTAGAGATTTGTTTTATCCGTCTTATTAAGTCCGTCACATCCAGAGATATTTTCTACGGGGATTGTACGGGTCTTATATTGTGTTTTTGTAGAAGGTTTCACATTTTATGAATATTTGCGAGGGTGACCACATCGAAAAGTCGGGTTTGTGTTATCTGCAAATGTTTCCTGAAAAATATGCCTTTGTTCGGGTCTTGCTTATCTTTGTGATTGCCCTTAGGTTTCTATTTTCCTAGCCTTATTTTTCACTTAAAAGTGTGCAATCCATGCTATTTGAAAATTTATCCATTCATCCACTTTTTATATGATCCTCAGCTCTTTATTTGATATGAAATACATTAAATTGTCGGATTTATGGAATTTATATATGGATTGTATGTGAAAGTGATGGCTTGACAGTTGAAGAAAAAAAATACGAAAACGAAAAATACTACAGCCTTACGAGTGTTTGTTGTACTTGAGTTGCTGATGATATCCATCTTATATAATATTTAAGTAACAATATTTCGGGTGAATATATTTCTATTTTCAGAGTTACCCACATTCCGCTGTAATACCTGCGACTCGACTGTTTGTATGTTGTTGACTAATCAGTTAAACGAATGCTACGTAAATGTGTAATATATTCTTATAGTTTAGTCTTACTAAATGAAACAAAAATCAATTTTAATGAAATATTCAGCGACCTATCCGCCAACCACCCTCCAAAAAAAACGCATGAATAACTTAAAGTTTTTTTAGCTGAAGCCCAATTTTATTTTTGTTTTTCAGATTGACTATACTTCAAATGTGCCACGTGCAATCTACACGAAAAAAACGAAAAACAACTAAAGCCACCAGATACAAAGAGGGACTGAAACTCAACGAAAATCGATAGCAACAGCATACAACTGCAGCCGATAATACATAACCGAAGGAAAAATAAAAATACAACAACAACAAATATGAACAACTTGAGAAAAATAGTTTTTCTTGTTTGCGCAATAAACTTTGGTGTAACTTTAGTACGAACAGATTGGTTGGTTACATGTGGTCCATGCAAATGCAAATGGAATTCCGGTAAAAAGACTGCGGATTGTAAGAATGCATCAATATCTCGAGTACCGATGGATTTGAGTCCGGAAATTCAAGTGTTGGACATGTCGTCGAATATCGTGCCGGAACTGTATAACAACGAATTTGTAACAAGCGATTTACGTAATTTGCATAAATTGTTTATACGAAATTGCACGTTAAAAGTGCTCGGACGAGACAGTTTGAAAGGGTTGGAGATATTGATTGAACTTGATTTGTCGTACAATTTGATTCGAACGTTGCAACGTGGAACGTTTGTAAATTTGACCAAATTACGGGCGCTCATGTTGAACAACAATAAGTTGGAAAAACTAGACGATGGTCTATTTCGGAATTTGAAATTTTTACACAAAATCGAATTGAAGGACAATTTGCTGGTGAAAATTGAACCGAAAGCTTTCACCAATTTGCCGGTACTATCGCAAATCTATTTGGATGGAAATCGATTTACAACGATGAATCGAAAAATTTTCGACGACCTTGACAAATTGACGAGCTTATCGTTGAAATTGAATCCATGGAATTGTTCATGCGAATTGAAATCATTTCGTGACTTTACGTTACAACAAAATTTGTATACACTACCGACAGATTGTTATCATCCAATAAATTTACGTGGCACCCTGTGGGTTGATGTATCGACCGATGCTTTTGCATGTAAGCCTGAAATATTGTCACCATTACCTGATGGTACGACGATAAATTCATCAAAAGAAAATGTGACTTTATCATGTCGTGTCCATTCATCACCAAATACCTTCATTACATGGAGTTTTAATCGACATTCGTTTTCAAATTATCCGAAACGTATTTTCATCAAAAACAATTCGGAATCAAATCAACGTGATTCAATGGAACTGCTGACATCCGACCTAACCATTGTTGGTGTGAAGAAAAGCGACGAGGGCACGTACAGTTGTATAGCCGAAAATGCGGCTGGCAGAGCGGACGTAGACATTGTACTTACCGTACAACGAAATCCAAATGAAAGTCTATTTCTATCCAATAATATTTTGTTCATTGTGTGTCTGCTAGTTGTCGGTTTATTTGTTGTGTCATTCATTGGACTGTTGATCACCTGTTGCTACTGCAGAAAATTCAAAAAGCTTGCCAAGCAGGATCTCGAAAATAAAAAACAATTTGAAACGATTAAACTGAATTCATTCAATAATGGAGCACTGATGGCCAACGGCACCACCGATTTCGAAATCCAAAAGCAACAACATCAGCACAACAATCAGCAGCATCAACCACTACAGCAATCATCCAACGATTTTATTCATGCGGAAAAATCCGAGATAATTGGAAACGATACGCATGAAATTAAATGCGTTTTATTAGGCGATAAATTTGCGTCAGGTGAGTGATTCTCATTTTTTTTCACCAGTTTCTTTTAAAAGGAACACATTATTGTTTTATTCATTTTTAAGTGATTGTGATTTGTCAGTGTAACGTAATAGGGGATAGCAATAGAGATAACAACTGTATAGTTGAAGTACCCACGCCTTCATGAAAAAATTGTTCTAAGCGTTTGCCCAAAAATATTTTACACAATTGTTCAATAAAGCTTTTTTAGCAAAGTTACTCATATAGATGCTCCCAAAATTCACCATCATCATACTTTGTTTGTCGTTGGGTCCGGCATTTGTGACGCAATTTTTTTTAACACAAAGTAATTTTGTTTTGAAAACAGCGCTGTAATTTTTACAGGAATTCAAAACTTTGAAAACAAGGTTCCGTTCAAACAAATTTCTGCGTATTGTCAGCGATAGCGTCACCTCAAGCGATATCATTAATTTTGGAAGCGGAATTTCGGACTGCGTCACACTCTACCTTTTAATAGGTTTTTGTTGTGATATCAGTCGTTTTGGAAGTTTTCAGTTGTTGAAAAAACTTATATTTTTTGAAAAAAATTTTCTCCGAAAAAAATTGTCTTGGAAAAAAATTGTCTTCGAAAAAAATTGTCCGAAAAATTTTTTCTCCGAAAAAAGTTTCTCGAAAAAATTTTCTGCAAAAAAATTTTTTCTCAGAAAAAGTTTTTCTCCAACTAAGAGTTTTCTCCAAAAAAATTTTTCTCAGAAAAAATTTTCTCTACAAAAATTGTTCTCCAAAAAAAATTTTCTTCGAAAAATAATGTTCTCCGAAAAAAAATTGTTCTCCAACACCTTCGGCTACCATCGGAACCCTTCGTATAAACTTCGGCTACCTTCGAAATACTTTGTAGCACCTTCGCTTGCCTTCGCAACACTTCGTGTCACCTTCGGATACCTTGGAAACACTTCGTGTCACCTTCGGCTGCCTTCGAAACACTTCGTCTCACTTTCGGTCACCTTCGGCTACCATCAGAACACCTCGTGTCACCTTCGGCCACCACTGCCCGCCGCCACGATTTCTCCATCACCGCCCGCCTCAGGTCACATTCTAAAAATTTTGCTCAGATTTGACCCCTAATTTGAATACACACACAAACACATACAAAATATGCTTTTATATGGCATTTGTATGGGAGCTTGCATGAGCGTTGGCGCCCAAATGAGGCCGGTACCCCCCTTTTTTTTAAATCTCATATGGCGTAGAATGCTCAGCCGAAGGTCCCTGCAAATTTTTGAGAAAAGCTATCAAACCATGCAAATGGCCCTGGAACTAACGAACTAACGAACTAATTAACGTAGGATGTTATCATTTACTTTAGCTTCTATGGAAGGAACATTTTGTACCGGAAATTGCAATTTTCAATCCGCAACCACTGGACCGATTTTGATGATCGAAAAGTCGATTTCTATCAAAATTTTACGTAGAATCCGAAAAACTAGGTCTCAGGGGGTTCACGACGCGACGCAAGGGAAAAAAGTAAAAACTTAGCTGTATATATGGTTCCGAAGTCTACGAAAAAATTTTTTCTGAATTTTTTACTCGTATGGGGACTGGTGTCACGGTCGCATCGCTACCGCGCGCCCATGATTTACTTAAATACGTTCCAATCTTTTCGTAACATTTGCCGCATCTATTCTAATACGAATGTTTCAATAAACCATTGATATGGACATAGAAAAGTAGCGATAGGGGAATTAAACGAAACAATATCTATGACGTCATAACTTTTAGTTATATTTGCGACGTCATTTTTGTAACGTCGTATTGGTGACGTCATTTTTATGTCTTCATATTTACGACGTCATATTTGCGACGTCATTTTTGTGACGTCGTATTTGTAACGTCATTTTTGCGACATCATTTTTGTGACGTCATATTTGTGACGTTATTTCTATGGCATCATTTGTGTAACGTCATTTTTATGATGTCATTTGTGTGACCCCGTATGGCGTCATTTTTCTCACGTAATTTTCACAACGTAATTTTTGTAATTTCATTGTTGTGACGCCATTTTTGTGACGTCATTTTTGTGACGTCATTTTTGTCACGTCATATTTGTGACGTTATTTTTATGAATGTTTTAAATTACAGCTGGCCCATTGTTTTGTTCGTCTTTCAAACCATGTTATGGACTTTCGTGCTTGGTGTAAAAGTCACTTTCCAGTTTAATCTTTTTCTTGGGAATCCACCTACATTTAGGCGATATAATGATTACGTACTTAACTTTCTCGAAGTATGGAAATACTACTTCTAGGCGTGCTTCGGAAGCCACGTTAAGCCGGGTTGTCCAGACTGAACTTGTTATTATTGGCGGTAAAAAGCTGTCTCAAAACAAACAACCATTGTTTATCGCTTGACTGTTATAAAATTATACCAATTTCAACAGACACAAACATGCCAAACTGTTGTTAGCTGGAGACAAAGTTCCACTCAAACAAATTTTCTCGTTTGAAGCGGTAATTTCTTCTAATAAAATAATTTGAAACTTGATATTTCAGTCTAGCTGTAAAACCAAATCGCCTTATGACGGGGATATGTACATACGTACCCCCCACCTTCCCTCGTACGGATTTCCCAAACCTTACTCGCTCCTGAAGAAGTACTTACTTTATGGATGACGCCTTAAAGTATGCAGTTTCAAGTACGAATCTTTTATTTGAACATTAGCTTTGTGGCATGTATTCATCTACACTAGGGCACGATTTTCGGCTGCAGATAGAGTCATGGCCAGGCTACGTTGAACTACGCTTAAGTGTGGTTTTAATTTTGTTTGTGACTTACATTCATGGATACACCCTGAGACAGATGTTACAATGCATTTTAAAGAAATCAATAGAAAATGAAAACCGGAATGCGGTATTCTTCGTATCATCTAATTGAATATTGTGAGATGCTTCAAACTAATTTCTTGATTTGTTGCTTAATCAAATTTCTCGAATTGTGTTTGGAAAAATCTAGAAGTCAAATTAAAACAAGCCAAAAGGCCATCAAAGTCTTTTGTGGGATTTTCATACAGTTAACGAAAACATAAATTAACTAGCATAATAAATTGGACGTGGATGGAAACTCCAATAAAACTATTCAAAACAAATGTTATTCCAGAAATAGACAATTTCGCATTCGTTGCTATTTCATAAAGTCCGTCATTTATTGAACTTTGTAAACATTTTTCTGTATAATCATTTTGTGAAAATGTTTTTCGGAGTTTTAATCATCTCTGTCAAGCAATAGCCTCGGGTAATAATATAAAAGTTAGGGAGCGTTCACAAATGACGTTGCGCTGCTACATGTATGTATGTATATTTTAATAAACACAGAAGGCTTGTCGTCTTATCCTTACCTGTGATGAACGAATTACAATTTGGAAATATTTCTTAAAACTACAACATCCAACGTCTAATCCTAAAGTTAAATAAAAAATCAACTTTTAACAATTTAAAGATAAGTAAGCAGAAAATTATTAAATGAAAGAGAGAGAGAGAGAGAGAGAGAGAGAGAGAGTAGTTACTGAACTAAAAATAAAAAAGAAAAGAAAAGAAAATATAAATTATAAGTTTTATGAATGCAGGCTTTTGAAATACTGTAAACACATTCGAGGGAATGAAGAAGACGATGATGAAGGATAGCAGCAATGGTAGTGAATTCCATAAAACAGTGGCAAGAACGAAGAACGATTCCCTCAGTAAGCTTGTAGCCGCGACCGGCACAACCAGCGACGGATTTCGCGTCGATCGCGATCGAGTTAAAAGCGTATATAGATATCCCGGGTTTTTCTCCACTAGAATGCCTTTTAGTAACATGCACATTTTAAATTTCCTAAAAAATGAGTACGTGCAACCTTAAACCGACTTTTCCTGGGCCGTAACATTGTCCCTCCTCCTCATGTTAGATACGAATCGAATACACGCATTCATAGCCTTTTGAAGTTAATCTGTAGACACCGCATCCATGTCTGCCATAACCGAATCACAATAAACGAAATGAGGCAGTAGCAATGTCTTGAATAGCAATAGCCTTTTGGGCATGGGCAAAATTTGCTACAACCCCATAAACCTTCAAAAACGTTATACAGTTCTTTTAATGTGGTTCACTTGGTCTGAGCATATCAATGAATTGTTAATCCACAACCCAAGAACTTTAGCTTTGTTGACATACTTCACAACCTCCCCTCCCATAACTACTGCATTGCTAATCAAGACAGGATCAGAGATCCCGATTCCAGGGTTAGCAATTACAATAGCCTTTGACTTCCCCGCATTCAACAACAAACGATTCTCACTGGCCCAACCACTTACCCTCTCCAAATCCTTGTTGATAAGAGCAACACCATCATTAAACTGATAAAAATCATGATTCAATGTCAACTGAACGTCATCGGCGAACAAGTGGCAGCCGTAATGTTTCAATGTGGCGGGGAGGTCATTAATAAACAGCGAAAACAACAGAGACCCCAGTACCGAGCCCTGCGGTACACCTTTATAGGTCGGAAACAAACTTGAAAGGATACCGTCGATAATAACCACCTGGCTTCTGCCCTTCAAATAAGATGAAATTAGCTTGATGGCACAATCATCGAAGAAGAATTTTGTTTCAATTTCAACAATAACAATCTGTGGTCTACTAGATCAAACGCACTTGAAAAGTCTAATATAAGCAGAAATGTGACCAATTTTTTGCCTGCTATCCGTTCGTTCAAGTTAACCCGAATGTCATGAGTTATTTTTAATAGCACAGTTGTTGTACTGTGTTTCGGTCTGTAGCCCGATTGATACTCATATAAGAGCTCCCACTTATTCAGGTAACAACTAATTTGCCATTTCAATAATTTTTCTAACACCTTAGACAGGGCGGGTAGCACATGAATTCCCCTATAATCTTCCATTTCATACTTTGACGATTTTTTATGAACCGGAAGGACTTTGGACTTTTTTTGGGATATTTTGAAGATGCTAAAACATTATTGAAGAAAAAAGTTATATACGGAAGCGTAATAGGCAGTGTCTTCTTTATAAATGCAACAGGCAACTCATCCAAAGCCGTTGCTTTGGAAGTCACTTGGAAAATCGACTTCAAAACATCGCACTCTCTCTCTTGTAGCTTTTTCTGACTGCACTCCCCTGTGTAATCACGCTGCGTCAAATTTAAATCTAAAACACATGTCCCTGAATAATGCAAAATAAATTTTTTTGAACGGTTTTTAACATACTCTTGATATGTTTTTACTGGCTTCTGGTCCTGTTTAATAGAAATAATTTGCATCGCACTCAGTTCTCTTGATGGTAATGTCTACCGTATTTTCACGAAAGATGGCGCATTCAAGTACGTGATCCTTAATATTAAAAGATAAAATACAAAAGAAAACTTCACCTAACCTGAAAATCTTCAGTGCTCACTGCGTGGTTACATAGACGAAATAATTTCACCGAATCGGAAAAAACTAATTTTATGAGCCTTTGAAAATTCTAGAGCGATTTTTCTCATCCTCATTCGACCTCACTCTTTAGATCGCGGTTTTATGGAAAAGTGAATTTGCGATTGAAATGCGACTAGCTACAAATGTCGTGGTAGACACATAAATCTTGCATGATTCGTACGAGTATAGAGCTTTATGCGGTGTGCTGTGTATAAGCTTGGTTTTCTTTTTTTTACATGCTTGCGTGTCGAAAGTCGTTCATTACAGCATGTAAAATTCGTTACATAACTTGGGATAAAAATGAAAAGTCACGCTTTCGTGTGATTATTGACCTCGGCTTCGCCTAGGATCAACAAAATTCACACGAAACCTCGACTTCTAAACTTTTCATCCCTAGTTATGTAAATAACTATTACGTATTCCTTTGAAGCTCGTATTTACGCGGTGTAATGCGATGTCCAGAAATCTAACAGTATTTTCGAAGTCAAATTCTTCATTTTGGTTGAATTATGCTACACTGTAGGTTTTCGAGCATAAGCAACCTTTCTGATTTTCCATACAAAGCCAATGGAGAATAAAGCAGTTTCTTAGGCTTGCTTTGAACTTTCGTTTCTATGTGAAAGTTCAAAACATATGGAAGATGTAAATTTTTGAAAGGACGTATCTCCTCATTTTGTGAAAAGAATTGAATACACGAACTTATATGATATGAATTTCAAATTTGGTGGACTTGCATCACAGGCATATCGTTACCATTAAAAACCTTTCAATTATTTCGCTGTCAATGTTAAAGAATTTATGTTTTTTTGCTAATAAAATATTTAAATTTTCTTCGCTATGCAGACTTCTCGTATATGAATTAAGCATTTAATTTCATTCTAAAAATAAATTACGTTTGCATATAATTTACGAAAAATGTATTTTCTGTGTACAAAAGTAGCATTTGATCCCATTATAAAGATTAAAAATCAACCCCCACTAGCAGTGAATTTATTCGGAGACTAATTGAGATTCATAGCAAATATGAATTAATTGATATGTTTTTGAGTCACGCTGAGGAACAGTGACTTGTGGCGTACAAAGTTTCGAAGAATGAAGAAATTTTATAGAAACCTTTATACGTCATATCTGTGCGCCGTAAAGTGACGAGCCTATCTTTACTTTCTGTGGTACTGATACCACAGTCCAGAACCATAGTCCATCTTGGGAGCTTCTCAACCCCACGATAGCGAACTTGCTCTCGGTGGGGGTCTCGCTAGTTCCTACTGCAGTTGGTGGCTTATTCCCTCCGCACTGTTTGGGAAATTAGTGATTTCGAACTTGGGAGAAAGAGGCTGGTGCCATCTTGTCGAGGTCTTATCGCATTCAACTAGCGTATTATCTAGCTTAAGTCTTATATGTACGTACTTGTATTGCGCATATGGCCCATTTGGGTTTGCCCTACCTCTTTTCGTTGAATAGAAACTATAAAGCCTTACGTAGAGCTTACCAGTTCCCGTGGACAAAATATCCCCAGACAAAATAACCGGGCATAATAACCACAATTTTTCCATTAAAAAAAAGGACAAAATATCCCCAAACAAAATATCTACACTCAAAAAATTAAGAATAATCAATGTGAAGTGTACTTAGCGCCGCAGGCCTGAAGTAAACAACCAAAAACAAAAAAGCGGGGTCGAGGGGCGGCAGCCCCCGAAAAGGGGGGGAATATCCCCCCTTGGTTGGTCTAAGAGGCGGAGCCCCCAGCGTTTGTGGCAGCGCCCCATTTACGTAAGGCCGCCTGCAAGGCGTACAAGCGCACGATATAATATTTAATTAATAATACCTAACTATATTCACCATTCTGGGTAGACATTACATCTGGGGATATTTTGTCCGTTTTTTGTGGGATATTTTGTCTTGGGACATTTTGTCCGGGGAAATTTTGTCTTGGGACATTTTGTCCGGGGATATTTTGACTGGGGATAATCGGTCCTAGCCAGTCTTGTGTAAACTTTTGTGTTGTCTTTTTTCATCAGTCTTCAATGAAGGACGTTTCAACTTTAAGCTCTGTTATTTAATCCTAACTCCAATAAATTGATCGCGCTTGTAAATTTTTTCATATTTTTATAAGAATCTGTGTGAATCTGTATCTGTGTACTGGTAATATGAATAAGAAAAAATTTTCTACGCTTTATTTTTTTTATTTAATTGAAATTATACGTTTTGAAAAATTTGAATTTTATCCCACTCATATCTGTGGTATGTTGTTAACTTCTCTTATTTTTGTTTTGACATTTCGTGATACCCTGAATATTATCAAATATCACATTGTAGTGGGTTCCACTGTGTCGGTTCGCTCGCTTTGCGTGCGGAAATTGATTTTATTGCATTTCGTGATAGAATGGACCTTCGACATAAGCTTTTTCGATGTTTTCAAGTTCATAAGCCGTCGCCGCGGTGCCAATTCAAGATGACGGCTAAAACTAAAAATCGCTAGTAAAACTCCATTTTTCAACCGATTTTATCGAATAAGGGCTCAAATTAATCCTTGATCTTTTCTCTAACGTCTAAAAATGCTAACTAATAAGAAGACCTATAGATGGCGCTCATAGTCAGTATGATGTCCGATCCCGTTATTTTACTTTATTCTCCCCCATTTTTCAACCGATGATATGTGGGGGCTTTCTGGAATCAGGAAGGATGCCGCTATAAGTTAGTATATGTTTCTCATTAAAAAAAACAAAATGGCGTCCATTTTTTGGGTCTAACATATATGTAGCCAGTTTCACTGTGCACGAAAAAGGCCGCCTCACTCTCACTTTACGTGCGAAAATTGTTTTTATTGCATTTTCCGATGGAATGAACCATATAGATACGTTTTCTTGTTATATTCAAGCTCACAGGCCGCAGCCGCGGCGCCAACCCAAAATGGCGGCTAAAGCTACAAATCGCTCCCAAAAATCCATTTTCAGCCGATTTTATCGAGTAAGGGCTCAAATTAATCCTTGATTTTTTCTCTAACGTATAAAAATAATAATTCAAAGGAAAATATAGATGGCGCTCGTATGCAGGATTATGTCCGATCCCGTCATTTTACCCATTTATCCCCCATTTTTCAACCGATTTTTATGTGTGGGTGCTTTCTGGAATCAGGAAAGATGTCACTATGCGTTAGCAAATCTTTTCCATAAAAAATAAAGTGTCGGTTAGTCTTGGGACCGTCCGAAACTTTACTGCACCAAACAATATGACTTTTTTATGTCCGCTACTGTTGTTCAGTTGAATAGGAATAGACATCAAGGGACAATTAATGGCATGATCGGTTTGTCTCACTTAAGTACATTAATTGTTACATGCTATTTGATGCACATGACACTTTTTTTTACAAATATCACGACAATTTCTTGTTGCGTATCTCAAATACCCCTTGAGCCACACCCATGGGGGTTTTTTAGGTTACGTCCATAAAGCGCAACCAAGTAAATCCCAAATACCGCACACCGGACGGTGCGCCGAAGTTAGAACGAAAAACCTAAGAAGTGAAGGTAGTGTTGGTTGAGCGATGGAGGAGTTTTCGGTACATTTAGCATCACTAAAATTTACATATTACATACATTTGAAGAAATAATGTCTACCGCTCACCTAACTGTTCGTGCGCGTTTGATTGCATCATCTCTCAAGTTGAATCCTCCAAGTCATACTTTCACCTGAATTAAGTCTTCTCATGGACAACAATACTATGAGAATTGATGAATCAGTACGTCTCGGAAGCTGTATGTGTGAGACTCACAAATGTCGATGTGGAATGATTGTCTACCAAAATGGTCATCATAGCCTAAGTTGCAATTACAGTGCTGGAAGATTGACAAGACACGCTTCAATCAATAAAATAATATCGCAAGGCTTAAAAACTGCAGATTTTCCAAATATCTTGAAACCTCCAAGTATTTTTTGTCGACTAGATGGCAAAAACCAGATGATAGCACCATAATCCCCTGGCATCGTGGAAAAGCACTATTATGGGATTCTACCGTAGGCGACCCACTTGCTCCATCTTATTTACGATCTTTATCTAGGGAAAAAACATTACAAATACGCTGATCTCAAAAGAAACTATTTTTTTGCTCCCGCATCTTTTGAAACTTTCGGAACGAACACAAAAAAAATTCTTGAATGTACTCGGTAAACATCTTCAAACCGCAACTGACGATAAAATAGCCAAGGACTATCTCATACAAAGAATGTCAGTCGAAATTCAACGTGGAAATGCGTCATCATTTCTATGTACTTTGAAGAATATTGAAGATGAAAGCCCTAACGAATTTCTTAAAATATTCGACTCGGACTGGTTGGCATAGTGGATAGCGTACTTGCCTTCCACCAAAACGATCGGGGTTCAAATCCCGTGTCGGAAAAATTCTACATCGAATTTTTCTATCAAGTGTAGCGCATTAATAACGTCCTAAAGCTCACTCAATCTTCAAAAGTTGAGTAGTTGTGGAGCCTCCATTTAGGCGAGATAATAATCATGCGCCTCACAATTCTTGGAGTAGTTGAATAAGTCGCTACATTCGTATTACTCTGAGACGTGGTTCGGAAGTCACGTTAAGCCGGTGGTCCAGAAAACACTTGTTATTGGCTATAAAAAGCTGTTAGTGGAGTCTCTAAAATACAAAATATAATAAAGTGTGTAAGCCCAGCTCCAAGAACAGTTATTCAATTTTGTGTGTAAAGACAATGGTAATGAACTGCAGGGTTGTATAAATTGTACGGATTTTTGAGCGCCAACCGTTACCAAACTGATCGTTCGCTTTGAATGATATAGAAAGCGAACTTGTCGTAGTTTGCGTAGCATTCTTTGACCAGTTGTGCTGATACACACATGGTCTTCAGACAAGGTGTACTGACGAGTCGTAAACGACGAAATCAGCAACATTTTTGTTCTCTTCAGTTTTGTTTAACAATTTGGAAGTATCATAATTGCTCCAGTAGTTGACCGTGTACCTGTAGTTGACCAGACAAATATTTTGTCTATTTTCAAGAAAATTAAAAATAAATTTGAATAAAAAAGTAATGGTTTCTGTTCAGAATATCAATTGTGTTATTTCACATCACGTGTTAATGGTGAATTCCCGTTTTATTTGCGAAAAAGACCAACAAATCATATGGTCGTCAAAGTCAATTCCTGTTAGAGGTGTTTTGTTACGAAATCGGTAAGGATCTTGTCGATGAATTTAGCATTTTTACGTTTAATTAAATTGTAGGTTTTGTGTAATTAATCTTATTAATGTTAAAAAGTGTTCATTACTTACATTTCAATAGCCTTTTCGCCCATTGACAATCAAAAACGTTATAATTTATCGTGGTCAAAACACTGGGTCAAATTTAGTGTCTTGTTCCTATAGTTGACCACGAAAATGACTATGTTTATTATATAAATTTTCACATTTTTCCTCTGTATGTTACCGCTCGACAGTATCTAGTAGTGACAACATAGGGGTGAGCTTCGGCGGACTGTTGGGTGACACAAACCAAGTTTATGCCCAGAAGCTTCGATGAACGTTGACCATAAAAGCCCCTAAAGAACGTAATTTACGGTGGTGATCAAGAGAAGCCATTCGGTTAGTTCAATTCTTGTCACCTATTAGCCCGTAGCAAGTTCTTACGGAGAAAAGAAAAGTCTTACATCTATGAAGAAAAGCCAACCTTTTCGCCGAATTCTTTGTCACTTCCATTATAACTGACAAAACAATAAAATAATAAGAGTTTTGTTGTAAGAAAGGACATTTTTAATCAAACATATCTCAGCCTTCTTTTCGAAAAACAAAACTCACACGTTTTAGTAGCTTACAAAGTTGAAGGGTGTTTTTACATTAGACACTGATGCATTGCATTATATGATCAGCCAACAAGAGCTTTTTATCTTCTCTTTCCAAAAAAATCAAGAAAATGAAGAACAATTACAAAATCTTGCATGATATGAGATGGTCAACTACTGGAACACAGGTGGTCAGACATAGGAACACTCATTTTTTTCTGGTCAGCTACTGGATCAAAACAGTGCTTCTTTAAATCCCATTTTATACAGTAAAAATAATATAATTAACAATATTTCCGATGTTCAACTCAATCAGAATAGATCAAATTAAAATATAAAGATACGATCGTATTAAAACCTAGCATTTTCATCAATATAATATAAATATTGAAGATCAAAGTCAAAAAATTCCTTAAAGGGTCAGCTACTGGAGCACTTACGATATTATGGAAGAATTTTTGATGGGTTTTTGAATGTTGAACTTATAGAACTTATTTCTTATCTAGCCTAAGTGTTGAGTTTTTCCCTTCAATTGGCGTCCCTTATTTTGTTAACCGATCGAGGATATTTCTATCACGAGAGCACAACTGTGGCGATGACGGAAAACAATTATCTCGATTGGTGGAATTATTGTCCGTAGCAGAAAAATTGGGAATTACAACCCTGGGAATTATCACCCAGGCATTATGAGTTTTAGAATTAATATTTCAATATTTATGCCCGAATTTAAACAATTTGATATTTTCTGAGAATAACGCTTCGTTTCTGGTTTCTATTCTCCGACTTTGCAAACACGAATTTGCATATTGGAATTAGAAAATTTTGTAAATATCGTAACATGAATTTTTTCAAAGTTTTACGTATAATGGACAGCCGGATTTCGTTTCACTTGGATATAAAATTATGTAACCAACATAACGACATTAAAAAGTTTAAAATTAACTAAATTTTGTCCAAATTCAAAGTAACTGTTGCACGATAATACGTGGTTGGTGCTGGGATAATTCATTAACTAAATGTTCCCTTTTTCGTCATTATGGTGTGTGTTTTCACTGGGATACGAATAGTTCCGTATGGAAAATATAATTTAAACGGACTGGTTTTAGAAACAATTATATGGAGTAGCCAGATTTGATTTAGAATGTGTCTGTTGTGTGTGCCTGTAGGTAACGTTGAATGAAATTTTGAGTTACAATGCAGTGCAGAACGATGTCACTTGGTATAATAAAAATAATTTGTTAATAAATGGTTCACGGAACTGTGCACCGTTGTTCATTCGCTTGTGAGAAAATGCAAATAATGAAGTAAGAGTCTTGTTTTTTGTTTTGTCTGTTGAATTAAAAGACAAAAAATCATTGTGAACAGCTTTGCTCGTATAGTCGTTTCTAATATAAAGCGTGTTTCGCAATTAGTTAATGGATTAAAGTGAAAGTAGCGTAAAGAAAAATAAGAAAACAATTTTCTAAAATTAATCATCGCAAGCAGGTGTTTTAAGCTTTTTCGGGTAGTTATACACATTACTTGTGTACATTGAATCTGCTTCACGTTGAGAAATTATTAAATGGATTGTCTTAAATTCAGACAGTTTACTAAGGAAGGATATTCAGGGCGGTATTACAAGCTAAAGATGGATGGCTTAAAATCATGGCAAATTATTTTTGATGGAACGATTCGATGGATTTTCTCTTCTTTTGATGGAAAATAGCTCTGTATCACACGGTGGAATGAACGTTGATATCTTAGTGTAGTGCATGCAGTCGCTAATTAAAAATTTCAATCAGTGGAAACAAAAGGAAAATATTGAATTTTATGATAAATAGCTGTTGAAGAATTAGACCTGTAAGCCGGTCACAAAATCCCTATTCCTAATCCTAATGCTTCAGCAAAATAAATTTTGGCGGCGGCAGTTGTCTTTTTCTTACAATTTTTCTGTGCCTAAAGAGTTTTCCTCAATTTTGCTCTGAGATGGTGATCGGACAAAAAATTTAACAACAGTCGAAAGTTTGTGGTTTTTGTGTGATCATGCCCGCAGCGATAGCGGAGGGCGTGACACAGTCCACACACCCCAAAAAAGAAGTCTTCAAACTCAGAAAACGCCATACAATAACATTTGGCACAAGTCACCATATATACACTAACTTTTGAGTTTTTTCCCCCTGCCCCCTGCCTTTCTAAATTATTAAAAAAAAACTACGTCGTAGTAGCCTAGACTCGTCAAAATCGGTTGAAATTCGGTCAAAAATTCTAAGAAAGTTGTCAGCAAGTGTCAGACATTCTCGGAAAGTTATCAGCAAGTGTCAAAAATTTGTCAGCAAGTCTTAGAAAGTTGTCACCAAGTCTTACAAAGTTGTCAGCAAGTGTCAGACAGTCCATAAAGTTGTCAGCAAGTTTCAGAAAGTTGTCAGCAAATGTCAGAAAGTTTGGAAAACTTGTCAACAAGTCTCAGGAAGTTGTCAGTAAGTCGCACAGTTTCAGAAAGTTGTCAGTTAGCGTTAGTTAGTCTCAAAAAGTTATTAACAAGTGTCCGAAAGTTGTCAGCAAGTGTCAAAAAGTTGTTTGCAAGTGTCAGAAAGTTTTCAGCAAGTGTCAGAAAGTCTGAGAAAGTTATAAGCAAAAAACATTTCGTCAAAAAAAAATTTCCGGCGAAAAAAAATTTTCAGCAAAAAAAATTTCACGGCGAAAAGAATTTTCTGGCTTCCGGGAGGACCAAGAAACTTAGGTTTATCTGCTCACCTCTAGGTAAAAATGTGAAACTTTACACATTCAGGAAATATAAAAAATTCGAAAACGAAAACGTTTTGCTAAACTTGATTGCGAAACAATTTTTATTGCGGATTTATGGCAAGAATTAATAAATAGTGAAATGCCATTAAACATAATTAAATGTTAAGTTTTCGAACACGAGACACATTCACCTGCATGAGTTTCGTGTTGAGTTAGCGGGGCACTCCTTTTTATATACGTACATTCATTAGTTCAATATTGATAGTTCACTGTGCTAAATAACATCGACATTTCTAGATAGTTTGAATAACTTCGACTCCTCTAATGTACACATTGGCCATCATGTTCAAGTAGAAGTTATGGAACATAGATAAACAAAGAACTTAAAATCAATTCAATTTCGAAAGCAGTTTGGCTTTGTCATTAGCCACATTGCATCAATCGAAAATATTTGCTCAATTTCAACTTAACTAGCAAACCCTTAACAAATGTTGATCATTGATGCAAATGACGAATGACATTCCTTTCCTACTAATGAGCTAAGATATGGTAATCAAAATTTAAACTTTGGTGAATTCAAACATTCCAAACAATTTTCCGGAGGATCAAAAGAACTGGTTCCAGTATCTATTTGTGCCTACAGAAGACAAAAAAATATGATGGAAGAATGCTAATTTTGATCAAAACCATCGAAGCGCAATGATAACCTTCCATTTTTTATTGACTGTCAATTGCAAGCTTTTCCATTTTACTTTTCTTTAGGGATTTGTTTGAGTTTTTAAATTCTTATTGTTGTGGAATAATAAATGAAATCAATTTTTTCCATTGTGAATACGATAGAAACCTTTCAATACGCAATAACCGTTTTCCCTTCAACTTGTCATTATGAAAAGAGGAAAAAACTACTTTCACAACGTAATGTGAAAAATTGTACCTGATATAAAGTTGCCTGAAACTGAGGAATTCAAATATGCATGTGGCATGTGGCATACATGCATACAAGTACGGTGTATGTGTGATGCGCAAAAAGTATGTTGTAAGACTGTCAGATAAAAGGAAGTTTCAGAGAGCAGAATACGTATACTTAAAGATGGAGGGCAACATTAAAATGTCACACATTTTGTATCATGGGCGTGCGGTAGCAATGCGCCCGTGACGCAAGTCTTACACGCCAAAAAATTCACAAGAAATTTTTTCGTAGACTAAGGAACATATATACAGGAACTTTTTGACTCCCCCCCCCCCCGAGCGACATACCCCCCGGAAAATATTTGTCCCGGATTCTACGGAAAATTTTAGGCCGAAGTGCC
>CM055406.1:127592896-127625216 GCA_029228625.1 Pseudolycoriella hygida
TTTTCCCATGCCATGGCTTTTCCAGAATTTTCCCGGAAAAGCGGCGTATGAAATTTTTCATTTGGGGCCGAGACTGACGTTCCCTGAAAATTTTAAAGAAATCGCTCGGGCGGTTCTCGAGAAAAAAAAAGTAGATAGATACATAGATGGGCCATTCCACGAAAACTCCGTTCCCACGCTCGAAATGCTCAGTTGTTACGAAAAAATATTCATAGAAAATGGTGCAATGGTGTCCCAAAGGTTTTTGTATGGAGGTTTTTGGGTTTGTGGACGTTTTTTTTGGGGTGTGGGGACTGCGTCACGCTCTCCGCTACCGCTCCGAGCATGATTTACTTTAAGTATATTATTTGTAACGTTTTCATGGTTTTAATGAGGGTTATGACAGCAGTCATAACCACTCTTTTTCCATGTCGGCTTGAGAAAAGTAGACAATAAAATTATTATCATATCATTACATTAGAATAATTTTGTGCACACAAAAAAATTTTGAAAGCACAGCAGTTATGTTTCCGCAGTACAATTTACTGTCCAACGATAGACCGTTAGACTTCATTAAATCGAAATAATTATTTGGTTTGAAGTGAGGAGCACTGAGTACGCCGTTATCCACAAATCAACTTTTACCATTTTACTTCAATGGAAAAAGGTGATTGCTACATGAGGTCACCGAAATAATGTTTGATTTGTATTGAATGCTTTCGTCACATACATGCATATTTACGTTAATTATAACCAGAATCTTTCGTAGGGTCGTGGAACATTGTGCAATGGTTCATGGCTATTTCGACAAAAGTGACGTAAAATATTATTTTAAACAAAAAGTTGTTTTACGATATGCCGAAAAAATGCACCAATTTTTTGTAAAATTAATTAAAGTAATAAATGAAAGGAGCAGTTCAGTTAGTACAGCCGCCGAAATCGGAAAAAATGAGCGATGGCGGACACTGAAATTGAATTTCAAATCACAATGTAACTCTTTATAACCCTAAAAATTGTATAGTTTTTGATTTCCAGCGTAATCACCGCTCATAACATAGTAAATACTATTCGGTAGTACATTCGGCCTCCGTCAGTTCGTTTGCGGCTGTCAAATGGGGCTAAAATTTTGTAAATTTTTTCAAGAAAAACAACAAAATAAAAAAAAACGGTACGTTTTGAAGGTATGCCGTAGAATAATTTATTGCTTACAATTTACGTTTTACTTCAGGGGGGAACGGGTTAGCTCAGTGGTAACGTACTGGCTTTCCACCAAGAATACCCGGGTTCAAGCCCGGTGAGGATAAAATTCTGTATAGGATTTTCTTCAATTTGTAGCATGAAAGTAACGTTCCTAAGCACACCCAAGTTTCTAAGAATGGGTAGTTGTGGTGTTTTGTGTCTACAACGAACCGTATACAGAAGAACGACATGTATGACGTCACCCATACACGATGAATTCTGTGTATAGATATCTGAGTCTATCTTAAGGCGGAGATATAGTGAACACCAGATGAAATCCTATATATGCAGCTACAATATATAGGCGTGGTTCGGAATTCACGTTAAGCATGTGGTCCAACAAACAGGTTAATGGTTGCTCACACAAATGCCCTAGAAAAAGGTATTTCAGTTGTGTGTGATACACTGCATTTACGGGCTCGTTTAGAATAAGCATAGTTAAGTCGGAGGCTTGAAGATGTATCGTAATGTCCGGGCCCAAACAGCGAGACTCATTTGGCGTGTACGGCTTGTGCCGGAGGCTAGAAGATGTATCGTAGTACGTGTGCTCAGACGACGAGGCTTATTCGGCGTACCGGTTACAACTATGCGTTCTGAAATGGGAACATTTAAATGTGGGAATCTAACTAAGACAGAATACATGACTAGGTGGAATGATAGACGAGTAGCGGGGAAGGAACAAAAGATCATAGGATCGGTGTTTCAAGGCCAGTTGGCCGCCTCGACCAGAAAATCTAATCTACGTTTTACTTCTGTTAAAATTAACTTGTCAAAATAGCCATGGACCATTGCATCAAATCCTTTGAGGGCGAGACGCAGTCAGGTGCACTAAGATAGAGTGAGGTGCACCAAGGAGTAGTCAGGTACACCAAGGTGTAGTCAGATGCATCAATGTGGAGTCAGCGCACTGAGGTGTAGTAAGGTGCTCCGAAATGCATCGAAGTGCAGTTCAGTGAGGTGCAGTGAGATGTAGTGTAGTGAAGTGCACCAAGGTGCGGTGTACTGAGGTGCAATGACGCGCATCAAGGTAGAGTGAGGTGCAGTGTGTTGGGTTTTATAATTATAGAAGATTAGTGTGGGGCAAATGCTGAATGAATTACTCTACTCACTTGAAATTACCTTATGTATAACAACAATCGAATTTACGTCTGACAAATATATGGACCCAAGGAATTTTGTCGCCCAGCTTCGATAATTCAACAGCTTGTTGGAAAATCGTTTTGTGTTGTTTGTTACTATTGTTACAGGTTGTGTTATATTGCAAATTTCAATGAAAATTCTTTCCAGCTCGTATCACAAGTGCAATGCCATTTGAATTTTCCATTAAAATTACATTACACGTTTTAAAAAATTACAAAAAAATTGAATACTTTGAAATGTGAATTTATAACTGATCACAACAAAACTAAATTTTGCGTTCATACGTGCTACACAGCATTAGTACCATTCGCATAGGGTTACTTCTTTAACGTGATCTTTTGCAAAAAAAAAAACATTGTTCTCATAGCACACTAGGTGCAGGCCCGTAGCTAGAGTGATTTGCCAGGGGGCAAATACCCCTTGACCATACACGAAAACAGTTTTTCGTGTTTATTTCCTTAACTATGCAATTTGGAGATTCACTGTCAAAGGCAAAGTTGTAGAGAATGAAATTTTAGGGTACACGTGTTTCAGAGTTTTGGGTAAAAATGCCCCAATCCTGGAATATGACCACTTCTAGAACTGGGAGGGATGACCCATATCTCTGGAACTATAAGAGATAGAAAGTTGCTTCCAAAGCAAAGTTATGGAAAATAAAATTTTAGAGAACACATGTCTAAGGTTTTTGGGTGAAAATGCTCCAATCCTGGAATATGACCACTTCTAGAATTGGGAAGGATGATCCATATCTCTAGAATTTTGAGAGGTAGAAAGTTGCTTCCCAAATCAAAGTTGTGGAGAATAAAATTTTATCGAACGTGTGTCTCAGGGTTTTGGGTAAAAATGCCCCAATCCTCGGGTATGACCACTTCTAGAATTGGGAGGGATGATCCATATCTCTGGAACTATAAGAGGTAGAAAGTTGCTTTCAAATGCAAAGTTGTAGAGAATAAAATTTTAGAGAACACTTTTCTCAAGGTTTTGGGTAGGATTCAATTCAATTCAATTCAATTCAATTTGTCGGGTCGGGTTTTCGAATTTATTTTTTTGTCGGTTCGGGATGTGTCGCGTTTTCATTTTCGTTTCGTTCGGGTCAGGTTTGAAGACTTCAACTAAAAAAGTTTGGGTTCGAGTCACGGTTTGAATTTTATATTTTGGATCGGGTTCGGTTTAGGTCGGGTTCGGTTTGGGTCGGGTTCGAATTTTTTTTTTATGTCGTCCCACATATCTCTAATCTGGATTCAAGTTTTTTTTGTGAACCCGGTGTTGTCTTTAAAGCAATGTAAAAAAAAAACCAGTCCAGCGTTCTCATTTATAAATCTCAAGGAAGAGAAGGTCGATCCCAAAACCAAAAGAAAGTCACATCGAAGTGGCGTGACTACACCACACCCTGCATTTAGACATTCTTAGATTTTCCACACCTAAAGCATTCCGGAAGTCCGGCAGTGTGAAATAATCTTTGTTGATGTGCGAATGTTGAATTATGTTAAAAGAATTCTTGAAAATACGAACGTCTGTCATTCTAACTAAGTCCATTTTTTCAGATGCAGTTTCTTTCGAGAAACCAAGAGACCATACAACTGGTGTAGTATTGTCGCCGAGCCACCAAAAGGGTACGTACGAACAACATGATGCACGTTTCCCGCCAGATTTGCTTCCATACGGTCAACAAAAAATAGCTCATGCAAACACAACAACCGTGCTGGAAAATGGCGAGTACATAACCGCATACCAAGAGCCTCAATTTTTTAAAGACAATACAACGAATAGCTTGCAAAATTGTTCGCAAGACCTAAGGATATATGAAGACTGCAGTAGTGGCTGTAGTGTTAGTAATAGGATTGTTCGTCAAAGTATTCCAAGTAGTTCAACTCAAAGACATACGACGGACACGTTACCGTGTAAGCCTAGACAGTCCATTGTTAGGGCGTCACCGTCGTTTAGTTTCTTATCGGCGAGCTATCAACAGCAAAACAATTTTCTATGATAACGTTTTCCCGGCTAAGATGTTAACCGAACTGTGTAGTGAAAATTTAAAACTTGAACATGGAATTTGAGGGAGAGAAGAAAAAGTTTACAATTTTCATTAATCAAATGGAGTGAAATACGAGCGTTGCCGGACCGATATCCTGAACGTGGTGTTTACAAAGGTAAGAAAAAGCGATTATTATTTTTAAGTGTCGTAGACACCATTGTCGAAAAAGCTTATTAAGAATTCATTGTGTAAAACTTTTGACAAAGAAATTCACTGTCAATTATATACCGAAAGATTCACAACATATTTTATTTAATGAAATATTTTTTTCCCCGACGGTAAATTGGATTTAACCTTTTTCAAAATCAGGAAACAAAGGAAAATATTGGTTCAACCAAACCCGAAAACATTTTATAATCAAATTTCCATTTTTCCTTCTTAAACTCGAGTATTTTCTTAGGAAAGTGATGGGTTGTTTATTTGAGATTTCTAGTCAAAGTTCAATGTTAGTGTAGTAAAATTTTGATTTAATGATTCAAAAATTAATTTTGTGAGGGGAATTTAAGCGAAAAGTTTTTGTATTTATGACTCACACAATAAGGACCGGAACAACGAAAATCATTTAAAATGGTCGAAAATAATTGGATTTAATTTGAGAAACGATCTTAAATAATATCGCGAAAAAAAATTGTAAAGAAAAGAAAGAGCTCTTTGAATTTTAGAGGTGAACTTGAAAAAATTTATAGTTGCTAATCGGAGAATATTCACGCGACTCATGCGACGCGCCGATTGAATTGCGGGTTTTATGATTTCTATGAAAATATAAGAACAAAAATTAGACAAAAACTTGAATCTGCTAGAGTTCGCGCAACGTACGCCTCCATATGAAAGTATACTTATTTGAAAGCATCTTCGCCCTACTGCAATACACCACACCGCAGCACACTACACACTCACTGCACGAAAGCCTTTTTTTGAGAAAATATTTTCTTGAATTTCGAGAAAATCAGGAATTTTTTGTGAAAATCAAAGTTTTAAATAAATCAAGAAAATATATGTGAAAATAGGCTCTGCGCTGCACGTCATAGCAGGCAATTGTAATTCACTGCACCTTGGTGCAACTTAGTTCCCCTCACTTCCCTTTGATACATTTAAGTACACCAGGAAGATGCGGTAATTGGTGAAAAACGACACTTTCAAATTGAAGATATAATTAGGTCCATGTTGTCAGCCCCCCGACTTTCTAATGTTGAGGTTATCTATATTGTACTAATTGGGCTCTAATTTGTGCTGTCGAATGCAACCATCCCCGCAATAAGTGCTGCACTGGTGACCGAGCACTTATTATTTGAATAGATGCGGCAAACAGAGTTGATGTTACGAAGAGACTCGAACGTATTTAAGTAAATATTGCGTTCACATTAAATTGTATTGGAAATTGCCGATAGGGCAATATTGAAAAACCCATCCGAAGAAACGGTGTAAAAAAACCTCTCCGAAAGCACAGAATTGACCCCCAAATATAGAAAAATGTTCTACTTAATTTTCTCTACAACATAGAAATAACCATTTTTTGGGCTAGGGTCGACCTTAGTACCGACCTAGGGCCCTAAGTAGAGGCCTCGGACACACAATTCCACAGCCAAAAATGTTTCCCTCATTTTCCTCTGCAACATAGCAAAAAAAAATGCTGTTTGGTTAGAGCAGACCTTAGGACCGACATGTCCCACTTGAGCCCTTAGCACAGGCAAAAGTTTCTTCTATGTACTGTCGGTCATACCTAGATCTTTCAAACAAAAAAAAATTTTGAAAATCGGAAAAAATTTACTCGAGTTAAGTACAGAAAACACATAGAGCCCTGGCAGAAACTCGTTTTTAGTGCCCCAGCTAAGTACAAGGACTCAAATTTAAAAAAGTTCCCTCTATAAATTGTCGGCTATGCCCAGGTCTTTCAAACAAAAAAAATTGAAATCCAGAAAAGATTTGCCCGAGTTATGGACAAAAAACACATAGAGCCCTAGCAGGGACTCGATTTTAGTGCCCGGGCTAAGTCCAAGGACTTAGATTCAAAAAAGTTTCTTCCATAAATTGTCGGCTATGCCCAGGTCTTTCAAACAAAAAAAAAATTTGAAAATCAGAAAAGATTTACTCGGGTTATTACAAAAGACCAAAAATCACTTAAGCGGCCCTAGCTCGATGGCCCTCGGGCCGACAGTGTCCAGATTCAATCCGATAAAAGATTTTTCGATAACCTTTCAGGTAAAAAACATTTTCTGAAAATTGGTTGAGTTTTAGTCGAGTTATCGTGTTGACAGACGGACGGACGGACATTTTTTTTATTGTTGATTCGTCATCTAAGGACGTTTCACCAACTCTCACAAAACACAGATTTGGACAACTTTTTCGGCCATAACTCCGGAGCCAATCGACTGATTTTTTCATCTTGGAACTTATTCCAACACTAATCGAGCACTAATTAATGATGCTAAGTTCTTTGACATAAAATGAAAATTGAGATGGGTTCTCTTGTAAAAATGACAAAAAATGAAAAATACCAGAGTAGCACTAATTGTGGGGATGGTTGCATTCGACAGCACAAATTAGAGCCCAATTAGTGCAGTATAGATCACCTCAGCACTAGAAAGTCGGGGGGCTGACGACATGGACCTGACATAATTTCGTTTTAAATACTGATTGCGTTGAATAAACTAATCGTTAAAACATGACTTAATTTTCTCAAGTAATGTCACAACAGTGTACTTAAAACTTTACTTCTGTTCTTTTGTTTTTCATTTTCCATCTCCATTTAATCCCAGATGTGTTTTTAACTCCATCAAAACAATGAGTGCAGAAACAGATAGCTCACAAAATTTCTAAATGAACTCAGACAAAAATACTGACATCTATTGTACGACATTTTGTATGGAAATATTACGTTTTTTCAAGGAGTTCGTAAGCTTGGATGGATATGCGAACCTAAGCACTTCGAATTGAAACATATTTTAGGTAAGATTCAATAGCGAAATTCGGTGAACTTTTTTACGCTCTTTCGATGTTCGCAAGCTGAAAAATCTAAATATTTCGAGTCGTCTTTGAAAATGAAGGTGCGTTTTCGTAGCAAGAATGTAATGCGCTCCGAGCCTTTTCCCTAAAACGTCCGAACCTTTCCCAAATATAAATATATAATAATCTGCTTTACAACCCATGAAGGGTTAGAGGCTAGATCATTATTTACTAGTTTCGCTGTTTGTGGTTCTATTTTTTGAGATCCTTTTATTACCGGAAAGTTTTACTGTGCCAGTGGTAAGCTGTGCGACAAACCCAGTGCCATCTATGAGATGTAACGAGGAGCGAAACTAGTAGGAGTAGAATACCGGTTCTCCCAACAATGCCTTTTCCGGTAAGCCGAAAAAGCCCAAAAACGCACCTTTAATTTTGGGGCAGTTTGTAAAAATTTTAATCTTGCGAACCTCGAAAGGGCATAAAAAGGTTCACCGAGGTTCGCTATGAACCTTGATGAAAAGTTGTTCCAAGTAGTTAAGTTCGTTCACCGAACCTAGCGAAAAATGCGTAATATTACGAGGTTCGGTGAACGAACCTAGGCTCTTGGAACATCTCTTCGATAATGTTTATAGCAAACCTCGGTGAACCTTTTCATGCTCTTTCGAGGTTCGCAAGTCACGAGATCAAATTTTTTACAATCTTCTCTAAAATTGAAGGTGCGTTTTTGTGACCAAAACTAACCTGCAATGTAATCTTATGACGTCAGCGCACCTTCAATTTTAGTTAAGATTGTAAATATTTCCAACTCGCAAATTGCGAACCTCGAAAGAGCAGGTTCGCCGAGGCTCGCTGTGAACCTTGGTTGGTTGGTTTATTTAGGAAACATAATTCAGTTCGCTACACAGTTTACAAAATACACTTAAATACTATGAAGCTAAATTAATTGTATCTCCGTCTGTTTAACGTCCTGAATTAAAGCACTGAGGCCATCTTTGTTGGGCCTATTGTGCTGCATCTCATTCTCTATTAACTTTAAACTCCCCTTTCGGGTTCCATCAGTCTCCTGCTCCTTGTGGTAAAGGAGAGCGCGTCGTCTACATCTTACACATCTTAGGACATTAGTATAAGTTCACACTTGTTGTCCAAAATGAAATAAATGTAATGTAATGTAATGTAATTTCAGTTTTAGCTGCTCTTCGGAGGTCAAATAGAAGTCTCCTAAGAGCTTCGTTGTGAGACCTTTTAAAGCCGAACAAGTGCATATGAAATGCCTCGCCGTTTCTGGTTCTGTTCCGCAGCCACTGCATGTCGAATCTGCAATGATTCTCATCTTGTTGAGATGGTAATTCAAACTGCTGTGACCTACAAGTTTGCTTAATTCACTCCTGTTGAGGCTCAACAGAAATTTTATGTTTTCGGCATTACATCCGATCAAAAATTCTTTAGACTGCCTACAGGTTGGGAGCGTTTCCCATCTATCCTCGTAGCACCGATTCATTTTCGCCTTCACTAAACACTTAATTAAGCCTGCTGACAGCAGGTTATGGCCCAACGAATGTGGAACTGCTTCCCTCACTGGCCAACTGATCAGCTTTTTCGTTCCCCTGCACTCCTGAGTGACTTGGTACTCATGTCAATGTGACTTTATTGTCTCTTGACAGAGTTTCCAGAGTCTCGAAGCACTGATGAACCAGTTTCGGCGTAATCTTGTCCGATGACAGCGCCTCTATGGACGATTCACTGTCTGAACAGATCAAAATTTTCTTATTTCTGATGACATCTCGCTGCATCATATCTGAACTTTCACAGATGGCGACTATCTCTGACTGAAAAACGGTGGTATATGAACCCAGAGTCATGAATACATTGTATTCCAAGTCCACTGAGTGCACACCTGCGCCCGTTCCTTCATCTGTCTTCGATCCATCTGTGTAAACCACAACATCCGGCTCTGCTGGAGGTGTCCCTAAATCCCATTCAGACAGACCTCTTTGGCAGGTGCGTTTCGAAACTTCTTTCGAAGCAGAAACGCGCTCTCATAGAGTCTTCTGGCATATCTTCCTCGCTGTGAACCTGACTGAAAAGCTGATCCCGAGTGCTTTGGTTCACTCATCGAACCTTGCGAACCTAGCGAAAAATGCGTAATATTTCTATGTAAAATGTCGGTTAAATATATCTTAGAATTTTCATCTGAGCTAACTTAGCAATTTTGTGAACGAACTATTTGTTTCTCAATTCACTGTGACCACATAATCTGCGCTTCGATGAAGATGGGAAATGGTAAATGAAAGATAATAATGATAACAATCCGCTGTTAGAACCCGTCCGGGTCAGAGGCTAGATCATTTTATTCACTAGTTCCTCAATTTTTTTTTTTGTGAGCTTTTGCTCATATGGATTCTCTTAGATTTCCTTTCGTTACCGACGTTTTTACCGTGTCAGTGTTAAATTGCACACAAACCTAGTTCCATCTATGATGTACTAGGGCGGAAACAGGGAGGGCTTAGAATGCCGGTCTGCCCCATCAATGGGTTTTACTGGCAGGCATTTTTTGGACCACATGCTTAACGTGAATTCCGAACTACGCCTAACGGTAGCTAGCATTAGGTTACCATTAGGATTTCTTCTGGTGCTAATTATATCTCCGTCCATAGTCAGACAGTACAAAGAATTCATCGAAAATGGGTGACGTCATACTTAATATAAATCAAGTTTCAACAGTTGCGTTAATTTAACGCAATCTGGTAAATTTACACGAACTAAATTATGTCTTTAACTTAAAAATGTCTTTTTTCCCACATCTTCCAGGTGACGATGTTAGTTTATAAATAATATTAACTGACAATCTTCATATTTAGCGTTGCTTTGTGTACGGACATTGGTGCATATCATCGAAAATGAGTAGATTACCGTGAACAATGACATACTATAAATATAGACTGACAGTGTTTCACAAAAAATTAACGCAAATTGAAGCAAAAGGGAAATATGAAATGTTTAGTAGTGTTAGTATTTATATTATGAAAAATTTATCCGAATTACGTATTTTAACCAGAATAAATCAACGGTTATTGTGTATGTGTGGGTGTTTGATGTGCATATTGTACACAAATTACGTATTTTCATTTTTGCTTCAGCTGATGGTTAGGGGCCGTTCATAAATTACGTAACCTAAGAGGGGGAGGGGGGATGAGGCAAGCGGTAGGGTTAGAACAAAAATAGATAAAATTTGACTCTTTTAGTGTTACAGTGGGGGGGTGTTACGTAATTTATGAACGGTCGCTTACGTAAACCCAGTCTTGAAATTATTATGTCATTGAATGTTCCTAGATTTTGGTAGTAAGTGGCAATTCACAAAGTACGCACGCTAAAAAAAGTAGTTGTTTGACCCCTCCTACGCATATTTTCAAACATCTGAATGTATGGCATCACGCTTTTTTCAAACCTCAACCCCCTTTAGTAGTGTACGTACTTGGTGAATGGCCCCTAACGCCAACGAATTTGCTCTTTGTTAAAACTTTTGATAAACCGAAAACCGAAGTCGTGTGGGGGCTTTTAGAAATTTAACCATTTTCTTTATGTCATCTTCGCTTCAATTACAAACATGAAAAAGTACATCAACAATTCTATCATTACCTTACTATGTAAAACACTAGCAGCGTTCCCTGTTCATTTCAAAAATTACCGATAGACCACTTAGTTTTAAATTGATAAAAAATATTTCCTTTCAATTAAGCAAATTTAAATAAACGTTTTTCTTACAATTTTTACAGAAACACTGGAAAAGGCCTTTTCACACCACACAGTTTCTTTCGATTTTGAACTGTTCATTACTGCTCGAATGACGAGAAAATGATCGTAGATGAATTTGAAGCAATAAATAATACGACGGTTCAATGTTTTTTATCTTTTCGTTGTTTGAATTGTTGTAGCAATTTAATAAAATTTATAAAAATTGGTAAGACACTCATTACGAAGTGTAAAAAGAAGTCAGTCAGATGTCAAATAATGAATAGAAAATGTTTTCCATTAAAAATAACTATTTTGTGCAACTTGTGAAAAAATCGGAAAAAATAATTTCGCCAATATTATTGTGAATCTATTAACTAAGACTTTCAAAGTCACATCCAGGCTTTCACAGCGATATTTGCTCAAAACATTGTTATGAAAAAATGGAAAGAAATTGAAACGTCAGTACCGGTAGGAGAAATTTACATTTGCCCCATAAAGGAAATATGCAGCACGCTAACACTCGCATCCATGAAGTGCACAATTTGTACATGTATGAAAATAAAATGAAAAGTAAAATATTTATAATATATATATTTATATATATTATATATTATTATATATTTATAATAAACAAAGTAGGTGGTGGAGTGAGCGCGATAAAAAGTATAAGGTAGGGATCGTTTCTTTCTCTCTTTTCTATGGTAGGAGCGTTGGTAAAATGTAAGCAAAATGACAGTTTACGTGGAAATATTAAAGACAGGCAAGCAAAAATATAAAGAAAATTTATGATATTTGGTATTTTCTTTTACACCTACTTTCATGTTGGTAGGACTGTTAGTTTTATTTTTTTGACTTCCCCTCCGAACCTTTCGCACTACATGCATGTTTACCACTCGCAAAAATCGTTCATTACGTGTAGGGTCTTTTGGGATATAAGAAACACAAATAACCCGTGGCGAAAGTTATTTTCGTCCCATGGGAAGTAAAATGTTTTACTTTTTTCATTAACAATATCGGTTTTGGTATTAACAATATCAATGTTATTTGTTGAATAAACAATATTGTAACAGTATCGTTTATTGAAGTAATGATAGCGTTTGGTTGGACACACTGGTTTGCATGTTCTTCTATATTTTCAAGAAATTACAGTTACCGTGTGTAATAAAAAATCCCGTGTGTTTTTAATATAAAATCTGGGAGAATGTCAACTGGAGTGCTGCTAAAGTGATTTTTCTCTTTTGTTTGCCTTACCGGATAAATATACATGCTCAACTTCCGGATGGTTCAGCCAAAAAATAACTTACATTGTATGCTTGGAAATCATTCATTTATTCGGGTCAACTTTGTGAACTCGCTAGATTAGATTTATCAGGGTGGGATGGGCCATTTCTGGCTCCTAAAAGACAGATCTATTGATCCTTTGTTTTCTTCCCATTCATTATGTGAATCATTAAAAACCTTCCGGTTCTCACCAAGAACCTACCTAGGGCGATAGGTCCTAGGTCTAAGATATCGGAGGGTCGAATCATATAACCACCTAATGTCATGCTCCTTAGCAGGTGGAACTTCGGACATTCGCATATTACGTGGACGCCCGTTTCCTCCTCCAAGCCACAGTCACATCTTGGATCAGCCAAAATGGTCATTTTCACAGTGTCCCGTAATGACTCCCACTACTCTCCTAATGCCACTACGGTCCATTCTGAGAAGCTCCTTGGCCCACTTCTCGTCAGGCGCCGGGAAGAAGAGCTTTGAGTGCTTTCCTCCGCCGTACGCGCACCAACTCTTTGCGGACTCAGCCCGCACCCAGTGTTCCACCGCCCTTTCACACAGAGAGTGTAGGGTCCCTTTCAGCTCTTTAACCAGTTTTGACGTTTTCACAGGCGACACGAGCACCTTTGTCATCGACTCACTGTCTCTCTGCCCCGTCATTTCTTCTGGAACTAAATTCATCACTCCCATCAACGTCGCAAACGTCTCCGCTTGGAGGACGCTCGCTAACTTTCCCAAATGGACACTGTCGCAGTTCGCCGGTTCTTGCGAATAGATCCCGGCTCCCGCTCCTTCCTCAGTTTTCGACCCATCCGTAAAGATCACCAGTCCATCAGCCGGTAGCCAGGTTGGCCAGTTTCCTAGCCAATCCGCTCTGTCCGGTATAACGATCTGGTATCGCCTCACGAAGTTGACCTGTGGAATCATGCGATCTCTGGGCGTATCAAAGATCCTGTCGTTGATCACTTTCAGGATCCTTCCATGGCCAGATTCAAAATTCCTCATCCAGAGACCATTTTGCTTCAGCCTGTCTGCCGAGGCAATGGCTCTTGCTTTAACGATCGTCTGGATGGGCGATAGGGCCATGGCTGCTGTGGCCGTAGTCTTCATAGCTCCCGTGACTCAAATGCACACGAGCCTATGAATTTCATTCAACTACGCAGCCATCGCTCAACGTGGGTCTGACCACCGTCTCATAGATCCACAATATGACTCTAGACGGTATTCCTTAGTCCCTTCCAAAAGCCTTTCGACAGATTCAGAAAGCGGCCACCGCTTTCTGTGCTTTGTATTCAACATGCTCGATCCAGTTGAGCTTTTGGTCGAGAATAAGCCCCAGATACTTTACTTTTGGGCTAGGATAAACAGCCTTTCCGAAGAGCCTGCAGTTCCCCACTAAATTGTGTCCTGTGTTCCTTTTACTAAAAAGCACAATGTCCGTTTTGTCGGGGGTGACCTTCAAGCCCCTCTCCAGGCACCATTCCTCCACTAACCTCAGCGAACTCCCCCCCCCCCCCTGCGGACAGTCTTTCGATACCCAGAAGCTGGACTTGTGGCCGCATACGCTGGCCTCCACGGTCATGGCTCTGAGCATGTTGACAATCCACCTCTTTACTACCGTTGCTACGTCCCTTTCTTCCAGCGCTTGCTGAATGACATCGAAGCCGGTGTTGTCGAATGCTCCTTCAATGTCCATAAAACATCCAAGAGTAATCTCATCGAATTCGAATGACTTTTCTACCCCGACCACAAGGTCGTGCAGAGCCGAGTCCGTCGATTTACCCACCTGATATGCATGTTGCTTCTCTTGAAGCGGGTATCTCGACAGGATTTCGTCTCTGATGTGCGAGCTTCTCGAGAGTCTTTAATATAAATTAGGTGAGACTTATGGGTCGGAAATATTTGGCTTCGCAATACGAGGGCTTTCCCGGCTTTAGTATCAACGTCACATTGACTTTTTCCGAAGCTTTTGGGACATGACCAAACACTAGCGAACTTTTAAGAACTCCACAAAGTGGTTTCAATAAGATCTCTCCACTCTCTTTCAACATCGCAGGGAATATCCCGTCCTCCCCTGCCGATTTGAACGGCTTGAATCTACCAATGGCTCACCTTAACGTGTCTATAGTAACTATTCGGCTAGCCAACGACCAGTCCTCCTCCGACGGAAGTGGAGGATCAGGTACGTTGTCTCTGACCTATGTATCACTACAGTCAGGAAAGTGTGTCTCTAGTAGATGGGTGGCGGTCTCTTTCCCGCAGCTCGTGAAGCTATTGTCCGGTCTTCTAAGTGAGCTGCGAACTCGCGAGTGTTCGTGAGTGTTTTTAAGCAACAAGCTTTGGAAACTGATATTTTGACGCGTACAGTTGCATACCTCGCCTTCGGCTTGGATATACAATCTCTGCACTTAAATACACACTTGCGAGTTCGACTCGTTTCGCAAAATTTACCCTTCATGTAATGAATGATTTGCGCGGCATACATTGTAATATACTATTTTTTAAAGTTGTATGTGTAACCTGTTTTGGAAAATTGTTTTTAGGCATTTTCACTCCGTTCGGTCTACAAATAGTGAAAGTGCCTAAAATCAATCGTCCATAACAGGCTCACAAAAACCTAGTTCATATTTTTGCCATTCATGCGCTGATCACTTGGATACCTACCATATATCATAAGGAATGAAATTTATCAGCACTAATTTCCCATTTTTCCAAGAAAATTGTTATTTCAAGGTATTCAGACTAGAGGTGACCGGGCCGACCGAAACTCGACTAAAAACCCGACCCGAACCCGAATCAATTTGTCGGGTAGGGGTGTAAAATTTATCATTTTGTCGGGTCAGTGGCGTGGGGTACCGGATAATCTTTGCATCTTCAATGAGGATGGAAGACTGTTCGCACATACATTTTGTTGAAAGATGCATGCGAATAGATTTTGCCGATTGACCATTCGTAGAAAAGCCTACAATTTCCATGCAGAAAAAGATTTTCGAAGATTTTTCACCTGTTACACAAACAACTATTTCTAAAATTCGTTATCCCCCTGTATACTCTGTGAACCATAGATAAGAGACACATTTATGTTCAAAATTTTCTAATTCCTTGATCGACATTTTAAACGGGAGCTAGTCTACGATTTTGATATTGGTTTCTCTTATCTATGGTGTACTATAAATGTATATTGAAACAAAAATATATATAAATCGATAAGAAAAAAGATATAAATTTAAAACATTGAAACAGAAAATAAAGAATTTGTTAACCGAGTCTATGAGGAAATTTCAGACAGAAGCTAAGTAAATAAAATATTGCTGAGATAATGAGAGGCTTCGTTCATATTTTATGTGGAGTTCTAATGGCAGTATGATATAAATAAAAGGAATGTCTTTAATGTTGATTACTTACACAGCATAATTTATTAGAGAAATAATTTGTTGTATTGTGACGTCATCGAATGACGATATTGAAATCATTGGAAAAACTAAACTAAATGAAAGTCGAAGAAGTTCTTCTACGATATTTTGAATTATCGGGCAACGACACAAATCTCTTGCAATAAAAGCAAAAAGTTTCAGTTAAGCTTTTAAACTGTTTGTCTATTCGCAATAATTTTGTCACCTCAAATTGATTCATTATTACAGTTTGCTGAACACAGCTGCTGCAAAACATGTATTGACTCAGGTAAATTCATCGTTTCATTGCCTCAAAGCCATTACGTCTGAAATCATAAGCTAATTTGTCGTAAACAAAGGAAAACAAAACAATAATTTACTAAAATTAGAATAAGCATAGCGTAACGAATGCTCCTCTGCATTTAATTGCATTGAGTATGCAATAATAGTTGGGGTACTTCTTTTTGTCCGCTTTTTGCTGTCTATGTCGTTTTGGCTGAATTTTTTTTATTGTAATCCGATTTACGTTATCCCACTTACTCTACATAGTGAACAATGGGAAGTGCAGATGAATTGTCCATTTTAGCGAAATTATGGAAGTGAAAATGTCGCGTGAGTTGTCAGTCTCATGTTTGATATGAGGATGTGCGTAAGGCCTGTTGTCTCTCCTCATCTTTCAGGTAATTGTCACCAATGATTCGCAAGATAGCATAGACAAGTCAGGAGATCGGGATGAAGACAATTGTAGACATAGCAATGGTTAATGTATGTTGGTAAATTAAATCTTGAGAGAACGCATTGTGGAGTAGCAGGCGCCGGTTTTACGGACCATTTTTTCAGATGATTGGAAATGATGGAAATGAACTTGTGGAAATGAGGAAAATTTGGGTAGCCAGCTGAGGTCGTACGTGTTTAACAAGAGAGAATTGTATTGTATAAAAAGATTAGGCCTGTGGGTTGGAGTCAAGAAAGTCCTAATTGTTTTGCATCTCGTCGGTTGCCGTACAATTTGTGGAAATGCCTATTGGCTTCAGTGCACTTTTAACTGTTCTACCTAGATGAATAACAAAAATTGCAAATTCAAATACGTTAAATTCAGCTCACTATCAACCAATAAACGTTCAATACTTCAGAAAAGTTTTATACAGAAAAACGCCTTTTAAATTGTACCAAATTTTATTCATCGAGTACTTAAGTTTCGGTCATTCTGTGACCATTATCAAGTCGTGTCTTCTTTAAAACTGGTCTTAACACTTAAAATCATCCGTTATTTATAATTACATTAACAATAAAGGGGCTACCAGAAACATCTCTAATTGATTGAGTTTCAAAAAACCGTTTTCTGAAGGTAAAAACATTCAATTGAAACCCACTTGAAACCCAACGTAACCGGATTGTCTCGAACACTTCTTCAAACATTTATTCGTTCTGTCTCTTTTATTCTTATGGGTTCGTTTAACACTAACGGCGATGCCTTTCCCATATTTTTGTTCATCAAATTAAGGTTTCTGTATTTGTTTATGTAAATGCCGGATTTATGATGTTCTTTGATCGAATTTAAATGTTGACGTAAATTGTTTCCACTCCTATGGACTATTTCTAGATTTAAATCCTTGTAAAGGGGCTTTAAAGCTTTGGAGCCATCCATAAATGACGTCCAGTTTTTTCAGTGCTGCCAGCACATTTAAATCGTTAATAACTCGATAAATGTGAATTCTGGCAAGTCAAACGTGTGTTCTACCCCCCCCCCCCCCCCCAATTAGGGGGGTATTTAGAGGAGTACAACACACATTTGAATCACCAGAAAGCATATTTATCGAGTTATTAACGATTTAAATGTGCTGGCAGCACTGAAAAAACTGGACGTCATTTATGGATGGCCCCTTTCGTAACTTGTGGGCAATATTCCATGCTGATCCTTTTCACATCGTCGTTCTTTTCGTTAATTCCGTAGAACGTAGTGAAATTCAACAATTCCTTTTTTCGCTCGTGTTTTCTTATAATTCTTTCGATTGCTCTGGTTTTGTATCCATTTTTCAGGCCAATCCTCAGAATCGTTTTTCTCTCTTTCTCGTATGCGTGGGTCTTCATTGGTATGTTGACTATAGACGATGCGCCATCGAGTGGTAGGCCGCCATTTTGTGTTTTATATCTTGTGCTGAGTCTGCTAATTTCTTCTTTCCGTTGTGCATGGTTTTCTGTACACCTCAAATTCTATACTTCTGTCGTCATTTCTTTTAATTAGGGTATCTAAGAACGAGATTTTCCCCTCATTTTTTTTCGTATGTAAACTGGATATTTGGGTGAGGTGAACAACTTTAACGTAGATTCTATCGTTCTTTGATTTTGAACAGCGAATTCATTAATGTAACGTACGTATATTTGCGGGAAGTCTTTGTGTTTTTCAATATTTGTTTCGAAAGCGCACATGTATATTTCCGCTAGAAAACATGATAATGCGTTTCCAATCGCTGTACCATCGTTTTCTATGTACACTTTTCCATTGAAGGTAAACGCATTTTGTTTCATACATAGCTCCGCCATTATTATGTAAGATTCCATTTTCCTTTGGGGTATGTTGTTCTTTATAAGCCTTTATGAGCCCATCTTTTCCATTCTCTTAATTTTCACATTTTTCACCGCATTTACGAAACCAAGCGTTCATCAATTTTATTGTTCGAAACAACAAAAATCTAAGAAAAGCAAACCATTCCGAGGGGTTCACAACTCGGGTACGGCATCGAGTAAATATTATGGGTCAATAGCGACCCAATTATGGGTCAATATCGGGAAAATAATGAAGGGAGGACACGAATCACCCAAAGTAGACAATCTGTTCCTTCCTCTGTGTATGCAGAGCTGCCTGTTTGAGTCATGAAGACACTGACTATTCCATATGTTTATGCTGTATTACAATCTAAATTGACTCCATTAAGTGTATGAGTGCATTTTATATGTTTGTTAGAATATTATTGACTCAAAGCACCCTATGTTATGAAAAAATGTTCGTGTTGCATAAACATTACGTTCGACACACTTATTTGAATATTAAAAATGATTTAATTGATGTGAAATGTTTGCTTTCTTTAGAAATGTGAAATGTACAATTTAACAAACAAAAAAAAAAAGCGCCAGCTTGTATGAGCTCTAGGGTAGAATTATGTTAGCTCAAAGAATTTGTTTTTACGGAAATGCATAAATCAGAACGGTCTTCCCCCTACATTTACTGAATCAAAAGGAATGTAGGAAAATCCTCATGTTTATATTGTGTATATGGAAAAAAGTCGACATGCTGATTTAGCAAGTGATCTTTCGAAAGAAAAAAGCATTTTCTATCCTAGTGCACTTAACCCTCTCGCTTTCCGCATAATCTATGGATGTACTACATTGTTAAATGGTGTTAATCAAGTAAGTTTATGGGTTATAGGTTTACCTCCCACTGTTGCAATGAAATGTAATACAAAATCCAATGTCTTTCATCCGCTTGGGCCAGTATTCCTCCATATATCATTAAAATTAATTCTTTATGTGATATTTTTTAAATGACATAATACGTAAAACTACTCCTTCAAGTGACCAAAGTCAGTGATTGAAAATCGAGGGAGAAATGCTGGTACATGACGTACATCTTTTCAAAATCTACTATTTTACTGTGCGTTTTGGTGTTACCAGATGTAATAGCGCCAGAAATATCGAAAAAAGAGAATAACCCTTCAGTTGAAAACGTGTGGTCTCTAGTGTTTTTTCTGGCAGTTACTATTTGTAACACACTGACAGTCGAACCAGTGACTTAACAAGTGCTGCTCCCGACTAAGCAATGCTATTGGAAATATTATTGTTATCTTCCTCATCTACTAGTATATGGGTTTCCCGGAAACAAAGACAAAATCGTTGTAAAATTATTTAAAAAACATAAGTAACAGACACAAAAGATGTGGCAAACAGAAAAGATGCTGCAGAAAGCTTCGAACATATCTAAATAAATTTCACTTAATTTACTCCACAACATAGCCAAAAAAAATTTTTGGACTGTGGCCGACCTAGGGTCCTAAGGAGGGGCATATAGTTCTATAGACAAAGTGAAAACCACCAACTGTCGTGGAAGGTAATTTTCAATAATTTAATTTTCGTGATTTTCTGATGTCCGTATCTTCGAAAACTCGAATATCGATTTCCGGGCTAATTTCGTAGAGATATAAGTCAAAGAGTTTTACCAACCTTTAAAAAAAACTCGTTTTAGACCACTTTTCCAACCGTAACTTCAACATTTCTTCGCTGATATTGACCAAATTCAATTCCGTAATAAGTTTTCAGGAAAAAAAAGATTTATGAAAATTGGATACGATTTACCTGATTTATGTAGACACGTTGTGCCCTAGTAGAGACTCAGTTTTAGGGCCCTGGTTGAGTACAAGTTTAGACTCAAAAAATTTTCGCCAATAAATTGTTGGGCATTCCTAGACCTTTCGATTGAAAAACAATTTTTGAAAATTGGAAAAGATTTAAAGAAGGAAAAGACCAAATTCATTCCCATTAAAGCTTTTTCGATTACATTTCAGAGAAAAAAAGATTTTGAAAATCTGTCAAGTTTAATTCGGACAGACGGACAAATTTTTTTTTGCAGATTCGCCATCTAAGGACCATGATCGATGCTCCACGCCTACATCCCCTCAAATCGATTGGTTACAAACGTCATGGCAAATGCGATAAACCCATAATCTGATGTGAGAAGGGCTAATATTCTAAGAACTTTGTTCTTCGTACTGGTCTAAATAAGATGTTCCCGTCAATTTTCTCAACAGTTTGATTCTTTAGGGCCGACCTGGAGACATAAGGGGGAAAGATATTCCCCTTAATTTTCTACAAAACGTAGCAAAAAATTTTATGATCTTAGGCCCGACTTTTGAGCCCACCTGGGGCACATACCCCGGCACCAAACTTTTTCTTGAATACTCAGTCAATTGAGGTCGTATGTGTTCAATAAAAAGGAATTGAGTAACGGCATAAAATTAGCTATTCACAGCTCAATCTTCGAACCAACGATTTTATATGGTAGTGAAAGTTGGGTGGACTGCGGTTATCTTGTGCATGACCTGAAGGTTTCTGACATGAGGGTTCTCAGGAAAATACTTACTTTACATAACTGGCACTACAACCCATTAAGGGTCCTGGCATTCTGCAACATGCTTCTCCAACCGGGCCTATCCGCAGCAGTAGTCTCCCACCTGGATACTCACACAGTTTTTAAGTCGGCAAGAGCTGCATCATATCATCTGGATTTTGGACGCCCTGCACCTCCCTTGCCCTCCGGTCTGGTTTTAAGGATTTTTTGCGGAATACGATGATCTTCCATTCGTTGTACATGACCCAGCCGACGCAGTCGGTTTATTTTGGTAGTTCTGACTATGTCCGGCTCTCCATAAAGCTGACTAAGCTCATGATTGAATCGTCTGCGCCATCGGTTCTGCCTTTGAACGAATACTGGTCCAAATATTGTCCGCAGTACTTTTCTTTCGAACGTGTGCAGCGATTGTACTACTCTTTGTGTCAAACACCACAACTCCGAACCATAAGTAACCACCGGTCTGATCACAGATTTGTACATTGCGCATTTTGAATTTCGGCTTACTGACGTGGACTTTAAGATTTTCAGAAGGCGTCATAACTCTAGTTGCCCAGAATTACTCGTCTCTTAATTTCGTCCGCGATGTCGTTATTAGTGTTCAGCTCCGATCCAAGGTATACGAATTTGTTGACCATTTTGAATGTGTGTGTGTGTGTGTCGATCGTCACGATTTCCTCCTGGGGTCGATTCGAAGCCGGGCTGATCATATATTCCGTTTTTGCGTCATTAAATTTCAACCCAAGGTCGGTACCTTTCCTCTCCAAGACCATAAACTTGTCTTCCATATACCCAATATTTTATCCAAGTATGTCCAAGTCATCTGCGAAACCTAGCAACTGACTGGACTTGGTGAAAATGGTGCCGGTGGAATCTATGTCCATGGTACGCACATCTGCTTCAAGGGTCAGTTTAAAAAGCAGCTTCGCGAGAGGATCTCCCTGACGCAGGCCTTCCTCTATGTCGAAAATCTCTGACAGTTGGTTACGGATCCTTACTCGGCTATTAGCTCCGTTCAGTGTTAACTTGGTTAGTGAGATCAGTTTGTTGGGGATTCCAAATTCCCCCATTACTCTCCATAGCTCACTTCTTCTAACACTATCATAGGCTGCTTTGAAGTCAACGAACAAATGGTGTGTTTCAATATTGTACTCCTTGCACTTCTCCAAGATCTGTCTGACATTAAACAGCTGGTCCGATGTTGAACGACCTACACGAAAACCACCTTGGTATTCACCTACAGAGTAAAGAATATTTGCAAATATCTTGTAAGCAATATTCAGCAGAGCGATGATGAGCTCGTGCGTTTCCATACATAGCGCGTTGACGCCGTTCTTAAAAAGTTCGCCGGGTAGATTGTCTGTCCCCGGGGCTTTGAAATTTCTGAGCCTCGAAATTTCAGCTTCAACTTCTTGCATCGTTGGTTCTTCAATGTATGGTTGCGCGGTATGAAATAGCAGTTCGTTTCTTCGTTTCGGTTGAGCGATGTGTTCTTTAAAGTACTCAGCCCATCTCGCAATGCACCTTTCCTCATCTGCTAAGACCAATCCATTCTTGTGCTTACACAGCAAAGGTTGTTGATGAGGAGAATAGCAAAGGTGAATCGGAGGGAACAGTGGAACAATCATATCAGGAACGACGACATCAGGGAAAATTTTAGGGTTACGTCAGTGGAAGGGTTAGTCGTCTGTGATTGTACGGGCACGTGCAGAGTATGGGTAGTAACAGGCTGCCAAAGAGGATATTAAATGCTCAGGTACAGGCTGTGCGCCCTGGGAGTAGGCCTAGTAGAAGGTTTATAGACTCAATTAAATCAGATTTATAAGTGGGGTACTTTCTCCGGACGAACAAACCATCTCCTTGGCACAGGATAGGAGGGTATGGAGTAAGGTATAAACATTCTATGAAGTTTGATGATGATGACTGTGTTATTTGTCGCTAAGCCCAGCTAAGTAACTCGATTTGTGTACATAAGACTCAAAACACTTAGCGACCCCCGGCCCAAAAATGCCACAATTCCATCCCATAATCAATTTTGCGTTTACCTTTCTGGAAAACCGACCCTGAAACGAAAAGCCCAGCAACTGGTTACAAACGTCCGTCGCTTCGTGGTAAACGCAATTTTGAATAGCATCGTGAAAATCTTTCGATTCAACTCACACAAATGACATAAATTTCAAAAAAATGTGAATTATGACTTTTAATTTATCACATTAAACAAGGTCGCTTTGAATCGCAAAAATATTTTTCTGAGTTCATGGTTTATAAGCAATACTATATATAAAAATAATGATCACACTTGGCATGAACGACAAAGCTTTACGCACGTTTTCCTTTTTACTGTGTTTCCAAACTGGCTTATGTTCACCATTTCATCCGCGAGTTTTTGACGATGGAATGAAATATTATTTTTATGTTCCTACTTTTATCATAAAAATCAGTTTTCACGTGAAATATGAGCGAAACGCCTTTTTTATGATTATGCACTCGACTAATAAAACGAATTGTTTGTATAAAAATAAAAAAACATGAAAACTTAAATATATAGCATATGTGTCTGTCTATGTACTAAATATTGTATTATCATCGGTTAAAAGTTAAATAGTTAAAATAAAGCATAAATGTTCACATAAAACAAATAGAATTCGGACGTATTTTAAGCCACTTATGTTCCTGAAAATAGGGGTATAGTGGACATATTGGAGTTTCGTACAAATTGAGAGGAAGAACATATAAAAAACTTATGAGTCGAATGCTATAAACTATAAGAACCAAAGATAAACTTTCATCACAACACAAGGTGTACATCGCTAAATTACAGTCTCGACTATAGTTACACGATTGTGCTCCTTGTGTTACAATAAACTATTATATGGCTTGCGGAAACTAAACTGCATCGGAAGCTGAAAAATGGGTATAGTTTCCCTAAGCATATAAATAATCAGATGCAACTTGGGGACATTACATCTTTCTGCGGCTCATCACTCTTTGGAGAAACAGTGATCCACTAGTTGCATAAAATACCATTAGAAAATATGAGTTAAAAGTTCTAATAGCAAAAGAGAGAAGCAATGTAAATAAGAAAAAATAAGTTTTTATATGATAAACGTGTGTTGCAGAAGGTAAAGGGATTTACTGTAAATAATAAGAGAAAATGAATGATAAATAAATACTGTTCTAGAAAAATTCAAAATTAAATTTCGAGTTCTTATTTCCATTCCCTTTTACATTTTTTTCTCCTGTGTTTTACTCTATCCTCTTAATTTTTTATTCATATTTTGTTTGCAATTCCATCAAATATGTTAGAAGGATTTTTATATCATTTAATGGATGAACATACGAAAAAAGAAAAAAAAAAAGATTTTGTGCCTAGGAAAAAACGGTTTGCTCGTACCTCATATAATCGAAAGCATTTGAAGCTACGTGTGGTTAGTGCATTCTCGAACATGTTTTTCAATTTAATTATAATTCAGAAATTTTAATTGAATTGCTTCTCTTTACTGGATTTGAATGTTCCATGCAGGAAGAAGTTAGATTGAAATTTCAGATAGCAACGCGACAAAACCATTTCTTCCATGGGTTCATCTCTTTCGCATTTTGCACTCTCATTATTCGTCCTAGTTTTTAGTCGTTCCTTCTTTATTCCGAATGAAGATTGAATCGATTTCACCCTGACGGTTATCTGAAATTCTGGTTGGCGGTCAGTGGAACGAAAAACATATGCAAAGGACCCGTACGTATCAGAATAGATGTTGCAAAAAGAATCTAACGTATCTATCGAACGTAACGTATCTATTGTCTGAACTCTTAATTATATGCAATTAACTCCTCACTAAATTGGACTGGAAATTGCCGAAAGGGCAATATTAAAATACTCGTACGAAGTACGTCGCTAAAAACCTCTCCAATCTCTTAAAATAAGCTCCGAATTTAGAAAAGACCTAGAGCGCTTATTTGAGGTCTCTGACACATATTCAAAAACCACCAAATATCGTGTAGGGTCGCGTAGCGTGAGTTTGGCCCACGCTAAGAACACTAGAGCCCGAACCACTCAACAGATTTCCACTAATTTAAATTTCGTGATTTTCTGATGGATGTCCACATCTTTCAAACAAAAATAAAATTTATCAAAATCGGAAAAGATTTTCTCAAGCTATGAACAAAAGACCAAAAACCACTTAAACGGCCCTAACTCGACGGCCCTTAGGCCGACAGCGCCTAGATTCAATCCCATAAAAGAATTTTTGATTACCTTTCCGGGAAAAAAAAGTTTTTGAAAATCGGTTGAGTTTTACTCGAGTTATATCTGTTGACGCACGGACGGACAGACGGACTTTTTTTTTATTGTTGAATCGTCATCTAAGGACCATGATGGATGCTCCCCCCTACTCCCGAGCCGAAATTCGACTGGTTACAAACATCGTGGTAAACGCAATAGATCCACTTCTCTTCGAAGAACTTCGTTTTTCGTACGTGTCTAAAAATAACAGACAATATTGAGAAATTCGTTCACTCCACAATGAATGTGAGTATAGAACGTCCGGAATCTTTGTTTTGCCTTTTACAACGCTCTGCATGCATTAAGGGCTAATTATACATTTTGCGATTGCTAAGTTTTGACTTTGCGTCGCTTCCCCCTGAGACCTAGTTTTTCGGATTCTACGTAAAATGTTGATTGAAATCGACATTTTACTCATTTAAATCGGTCCAGTGGATCCGAAGATATGACCTTTAGAAAATCGTCTTTTTCCATACTAAATATGCTACTTCATAGAAACCAAAGTTAATGGAAACATCCTACGTTAGTGGGTTAGTTAGTTAGTTCCAGAGCCATTTGTATGAAAACCGACTTTTTTGGCTCGTGCTCGAAAACGGCTTGATAACTTTTCTTGAAATTTTGCAGGGACATTCGGTTAGGCATTCTATGCCACATGAGATTTTAAAAAAGAGGGCGTAATTTCCTCGTTTGGGCACCATAGGACTCTTAGAAGGCGCCATATAAAACCCATATAAAAGAGTGTTCTGTTCAAAGTATGGGTCAAATATGAGCAACATTTTTGGACTGGAGAAGGATGTTTGGTGTCAAAGGAAAAGTTGATGGGTTGGGTGTGTGCGTGTAGTGTGTCAGGGTGACTAACAAAATGGCCGACGGTGGTATAGGACGGACTTAGGGGGAAAATTAAATTTTTTTTTTGTTTGTGGAAGATGTTTGGTGTCAAAGGAAAAGTTATTGAGTTGAGTGTGTAGTGTGTCAGGGTGACCAAAAAAATGGTCGACGGTGGTATGGGACGGACTTAGGGCGAAAATTAAATTTTTTTTTGAGTTGGAAGTAGATGTTTGGTGTCAAAGGAAAAGTTGATGGGTTGGGTGTGTAGTTTGTCAGCGTGACCAACAAAATGGCCGACGGTGGTATGGGACGGACTTAGGGGGAAATTTAAATTTTTTTTAAGTTGGAAGTAGATGTTTGGTGTCAAAGGAAAAGTTGATGAGTTGGGTGTGTAGTGTGTCAGGGTGACCAACAAAATGGCCGGCGGTGGTATGGGACGGACTTAGGGAGAAAATAAATTTTTTTTTTGAGTTTGGTGTCAAAGGAAAAGTTGTTGGGTTGGGTGTGTTGTGTGTCAGGGTGCTCAACAAAATGGCCGACGGTGATGTGGGACAGATTTAGGGGCACAGTTGATATTTTTTAAAGTTTTTTCGTCGGAAATTTTCACCGGAAATTTTTTTTCGCCGATAATTTTTTTCGCTGAAAATTTTTTTCGATGAAAAATTCTTTTTCGCCGGAAATTTTTTCTTCATAATTTATTTTCTCTTTTCTTTTGAAACTATTGATATCACAGCAAAAACCTTTTTTAAAAGGGAAAGGGAAAGAATTTTTTGCGTTTCGAAGCGTTAGGCGTCACCCAAATTGATATCAGTTATTTTGGAAGAAGAGACGAGGACTTGCGTCACGTTTCCCTTTTAAAAAGGGTTTTTGTTGTTAACAAATATTCTAAGTTTGTGTCTAATTTTTCGGTTTAGCAAAAAATCGCAATGGTATATTGTATAATTAGCCCTTTAGTGAGTTTTTCCAGCGCCGGTGCGCTTTGGCGTTGGCGTGTTTGCGGTAAGAAACGAACGTTTAAATAGGTACTTCCTCGTCAATGCTCGTCTTTTCACAGAAAATGGCATTGTAGTTGACATTACCTACCCAATGAAAACAAATACATCCTACATTGAACGTAGTGAAAACGAAAGCAAAAGTTTAGAAGGTAAGTAACGGGCTTTGTCACAATTCTTTGTGGCTGATGAAGTGAAAATGCGACAGAGATGAAATTAGTACGCTTCAAAATTTTATTATCAAATCGGCATGTTCAGGTATCGCTAAATAGCACAATTAGCGAACGATAGTAAACCTCAAAAATAAGAATCAGGTAAGTGTGCCAAATGTTTTCTGACGAAAATACGGAGAAACCTTTGTAGATCGATAATAAGGAATCGCTATAATTTCACTTTGTTCGCTAATATAAAAGCTCTACGCGACTAATTCACTTGCATGTATACTGTATAGGTCCCGTATTGATTTGTAGTTCAAGTTTCTTCCACTGTAATTTTTTATGAAGCAAAAAGGCGTATCCCATACTAAACGCACAATGATGCAAGAACTATAGTAGCGAAACGTTATTATAATAAGCTATCCTTGAACCGCTCAGATGGATATGTCAGAAGCGAATTTCCAAACGAAGCTCAATTGAAAAGACGTCAAAACAAATAATTGTATAACATCGGAGTCGGAGTCTAATGGGCAAAATATTGCAGATTTTTCGGGTTTATAATCGAAGAATTATAGTCGAGTTGCTTGTGAAAGGTGATAATGGAATTATTATAGTCGACCCGTATCACGCAATTACTTCCATTGCATGCGGTTTACGCTTTTCTTACACCTAAATTGTTATATTTATAAAGAATATGTACTTTAGATGTTGCTCAGAATCAGTTTGGTCTTAGAATGAGGGGAAACAACGTGAAAACGGAAGACACAGAACAGGGGAACAGGGATGTAGATGGAAATAAACGGAAATAATCGGCAAATAACTTCGTTAGGAAAGTTAAGAGGAAATAGAAGGACATTGAAGGCAGTATGAGCAAATAGAAAGCGAAAATAGGTAGAGAAAAAGAGGACCGGACGTATGCCGAAAAGAAGGGAAACAGTTGAAAAGAAAAGTAAATAGTTCTTCATTTGATGGATCGAGATTTTGCTTTTTCTGCTTGGATTCTGGCTATTTGGACCCGTACGATGGTCCTATACGTTTACTACAAGCAATTTTAATGTAACATGGGGTAGATCGAGGTGGCCGTCGGGGGGATGCATTCATTATCGTCTAAATATGACGAATCCACAATAAAAAAAATGTCCGTCCGTCTCCACTTTTTGTCCAAACGGCTCAAACCGAACACCCTAAACTTTTTTTTTCCTGAAAGATACATGTATCCCATGATTCAAGTTCGAAGATGAGCAAGATCGATCAAGTGGTTCCGGAGATATGGTCGAGGAAGTGACCAAAAACATGGTTTTTCGAGGGTAGGTGAAGCTTTCTCGCAAATATTTCAGCAAGTATAGCACGCAAATTGCTCATGTTGATGTCAAAGGAAAGGATTTTATGCCAGAAAATTAGGAATCGGGTCAGGGGTTCGGCCACCGGGACCAGTGGAATTGATGAAATTGAGTTTCTTGGCCATATACGAAAACAGTTTTTCGTGTTTATTTCTTTGACTATGCAATATGGAGATTCACTGTCAAATGCAAAGTTGTAGAGAATGAAATTTTAGGGTACATGAGTTTCATGAATTTGGGTAAAAATGCCACAATCCTGGGATATGACCACTTCTAAAATTTTGAGGGATGATCCATATCTCTAGAACTATAAGAGGTAGAAAGTTGCTTCTAAAGGCAAAGTTGTAGAGAATAAAATTTCAGAGAACACGTATCTCAGAGTTTTGGAATATCTGGAATCCTGGAATATGACCACTTCTAGAATTGGGAGGGATGGCCTTTATCTCTGGAACTATAAGAGGTTGAAAGTTGCTTCCAAAGGCAAGGCTGTAGAAAATTTTTTTAGAGAACTCGTATCTCAGGGTTTTGGGTAAAAGTGCCCCAATCCTGGGATATGACCACTTCTAGAATTCTGAGGGATGATCCATATCTGTAGAACTGTAAGAGGTAGAAAGTTGCTTCTAAAGGCAAAGTTGTAGAAAATAAAATTTTAGAGGACACGCGTCTCAGGATTTTGGGTAAAAAGACGCGTGTTCCAGGGTTTTGGGTAAAAATGACCCAATCCTGGGATATGACCACTTCTAGAATTCTGAGGGATGATCCGTATCTCTAGAACTGTAAGAGGTAGAAAGTTGCTTCCAAAGGCAAAGTTGAAGAAAATAAAATTTTAGAGAACACGCGTCTCATGATTTTAGGTAAAAAGACCACAATCCTGGGATATCACCACTTCTAGAATTGGTAGGGACGATCCATATCTCAAGAACTATAAGAGATAGAATGTTGCTTCCAAAAGCAAAGTTGTAGAGAATAAAATTTTAGCGAACGCGTGTTCCAGGGTTTTGGGTAAAAATGCCCCAATCCTGGTATATGACCACTTCTAGAATTGGGAGGGATGACCCATATCTCTAGAACTATAAGAGGTAGGAGGTTGCTTCCAAAGGCAAAGTTGTATTGAACAAAATTTTAGAGAACACGTGTTTCAGGGGAAAATGGCCTAATCCTTGGTTACAACCATTTCTAGATTTGAATGGTCTGTGATGACTTCGGTAGGCCCTTTGACGTTACGTTGGGTAATTTCTATGGTTCTTTGAAATTCTTATAGTTATAAAAGAACATAAAACTTTGGATTGTTTGCTTATACTATATTAAGATACGTTCGAGTCTTTTTGCAAGATTTATTCTATTTGCCACAGAGTTTGTCACATCTATTCTGATACGTACGGGTCTTTGGTTATGTTTCTTCTGTATGTTTGGTAGAGTCCTTTTAAGTCAAGAAAGTTCTTTGAAGTACTAGTCATAGAAAATCTCCCTAAGGGTCAAAACACATTAGAAATTTGAATTGTCGATCTCAGCGATTTCCATACTAGTTTTCAGTACTAAAATGTTTATTTCCCTACAACTATTTTTCGCTCTATTGTGAGTGAAAATAATAAATGCCGAAACGAATTCTGGTATAATAATTGCTGAGATCGACAATTCAAGTTGCTAATGTGTTTTGACCCTAAAATCAAAGAAAATCCTCGGAGGATTTTCTTTTTGAACCCGCACGAAGTAAACAAGACCTATGCTGTGGAATTTTTCATATTTTGGTTGGAAAAAATTACCGTCCTGCTGTCAACTCCGGGACCTATTTTCGGGCCTTGTAAAATTCCTTAAAATTTCCGAAATAATTTGTTGCAAGCTTCGGTCAACACGATAACTCAAGTAAATTTTGCCAGATTTTCCTTTATCGTGTTTTATTCGACAGGTCAATAAAAACATAACAATTTATGAGTTTGGGTCATTGGACTCAGTTAAGGCCATAACATTAGCGTTGTCCAATTTTATCCAATTTTTCGATTCTTTCTCTTTAGAGAGGTATATATACAGATGCCTTAAAGTATTCAATCAAAAAATCGGAGCGATGTTTCTCCACAAATTTTTTTTGCTATGAGAAAGCTGAGAGGGAAATTTTCGCGCATGGAATTATGGGTGGGGTGGGATTTTTTTACACCGTTGTTGGTCCTTCAATATTGCCCTTACGGCATATTCCAACCCAATCTAAAAAGGACAAAATCTCAATTTTTAATTTTAACTTCATAATTTCTCGACATTACTTATAACGTTAGTTTCTACTTTGTAGGGAAAAAGCTTTGTCAGCGAAATTCTCGAATATGCGTCACTAAACAAAGAAAGGAGTTTCAATTGCTGGACTTCTCTCTGGATCAGGTTAAACAATCCATCGCACTAACATCGTAGATTCTTTGCGTATACTGACTTACTGATATCGATTTCTTGTTGTATACTTTGTATTTGAATGCCTCAATAAAATCAGTGCTTCGTTAAAACTATCTCAAGTGTAACAGCAGTGATAAAATTTAAACTACGTGATATATGTCAATGGTAAAACGTAACCCAGATTCAAATGATAGGGAAACCAAAATTTTCATAGAGAAACCATATTTCATTCAATGTATAACGTATGTCATTCTTAAACCTTTTGACCAAAAAGTGTCATCATTGAGTCGGGTCGGGCATATGGTTTTTACAGCTTTATTTAGTAGAACATTTATGGTGTAATAATAATAAATTTTTTTATTTCTCCGATATAATAAGGAGTTTTTCTGCGCAATATTTAATAAATAATTTGGCTATGACGGACTTGAAGCAAAAAAAAGTGTGCGATACAATCAGTTCTAAGTGATTTTGCCTTGAACCTCTTCACATTTTATACAGCATGGCAGATGAAATAGACTTTTTTCTGATGAATATTGGTGGAGAGAGAGGCAAAAAAAGTGGCAGAAAATGGCTTTACTTTGCTTAGATTTTTTGTAATTTACGTTCCAGACCGAGTTGTTGCCATAGATCATGGGCGCGCGGTAGCAATGCGCCCGTGACGCAAGTCTTACACGCCAAAAAATTCACAAGAAATTTTTTCGTAGACTAAGGAACATATATACATGAACTTTTTGACTTCCCACCCGAGCGACGTACCCCCCGGAAAATATTTTTCCCGGATTCTACGGAAAATTTTAGGCCGAAGTGCCTTTTCACTCATTAAAATCGGTTCAGTCGTTCCGAAGATATGAATTAAACAATTTTGCTATTTTGTATGGAAATGGACTCAAATCGAATATTTTTAACTAGTCAATTTGGTAAACCTTTCTTTCTTTCTTTATTTCTTTCTTTCTTTCTTTCTTTGTTTGTGGCAATTTTTTTTTGACGTTGTAAGGTTTTGCAAGTTTCATGAAATGTATTCCGTATCTCTAGAACTATGAGAGTTAGAAAGTTGATTTCAAAGGCGAAGTTGTAGAGAATTAAATTTAAGCGAACACGTGTTTCAGGGTTTTGGAGAAATATGGCCCAATCTTGGTATATGGTCACTTCCATAATTAGGCAGGATGAACCGAATCTCTAGAACTATGAGAGTTAGAAAGTTGGTTCCAGAGGCGAAGTTGTAGAGAATTAAATTTAAGCGAACACGTGTTTCAGAGTTTTGGGGAAATATGGCCCAATCCTGGTATATGGTCACTTCCATAATTAGGCAGGATGAACCAAATCTCTAGAACTATGAGAGTTAGAAAGTTGGTTCCAAAGGCGAAGTTGTAGAGAATTAAATTTAAGCGAACACATGTTTCAGGGTTTGGGGAAATATGGCCCAATCCTGGTATATGGCCACATCCATAATTAGGCAGGGTGACCCAAATCTCCAGAACTATGAGAGTTAGAAAGTT
>CM055406.1:127625716-127676834 GCA_029228625.1 Pseudolycoriella hygida
ATGTACATAAAATGTACAAAAAATGTGACTGTAAAGTGGTACATATTTCGATGTACATAAAAAGCACATTTTTTGTGCTATTAAACATCGAAATTATAGGTGATAAGGTGTACACTATTAAATAGCTGTGAAAATTGGAAAATTTGAATACAACTTCGATCGATTAACTTTCGCTTAAGTCCTTACTATTACAATTGTGACTTTACATTCAGTCGTTTTCTTTCAGTAATTCGTGGAAGATATCTCTGCATTGTAACTTTGAACATTTCTCTCAAACTTTGCCTTTGGAACCAAGTTGATATCTCATTCCGTTGGGTCCTGAAAATTCACAGAAAAAAATGACCTAATGGCCGCTCACGGACGAATAGTTGAGCCGCCGTGGATGACCCCGATGATTTTGGAATCAGGAATGGATACAGAACAACATATTATCGTACCAACGTTTCTACCAAAATTTGCACGATTTTTTGCCTTATCGGATACGCTAAAATTGAAATGGCGTTTGATGATATTTTCTTAAAAAAAAAATAGCAAAATATCTCTTTTTCATTACATTGTGTCTGCGATGGCACAAATAAAATGAACAGAAAAACTATTTAGAAGATACGCCCATTTTAAATATCGGAAATGTGTGTAGTTTCTAAGAAAATTCGAAAAAGGGGTTTCTACAAAAAAAAAAGAAAAGATTTTATCGAAATATATCTACAAAAATAGTTGCATCAAAATAAATAGCCGCAAAAAAGCAAACTCTCAAAGTTAAATTGCTTAGAAAACATATTGATGTGGTTGAAGGATGACAATAATGAGAACAGTGCGGTCTGTAGTATATTACACCATGGGACGAGTAAATATGGAAAGTTTTGCAACCCTTTTCTATTTTGTATGCCATTTTTATTGGGGTCAACCTACTATGTCTGTCATTTTCACACTAACATTGAATGACTGAGAGAATCATATAAGGTGTCCAGTTTCTTACGAAAGGTCCAGTATAAGTCATCCCTTTGAAATAGAAAGTCTCAAAGAAAGTATTCGATTTTTCTAATAAACCTACACCGTGTGCCCTCGTAGTAAGCCAGAGCGTGCTTGTGAGGCTCATAAATCTATAACTTGAGTTAGAGACAACGTAGAAAGCTAATTTTTTCAGAACTTTCTTGGGAAATTTGTGAAAAAAATTTGCGAGACCTTTCAAAAAATGGTCCTACTAAATTTTTCTTGTAGCATGCTAGTTGTGGATGGAACAGGGCCTATTTTTGAAAAATTCCATTTCTAAAATTTCTAAAAAAATTTCCAAAATTTCTAAAAAATTTCCACAATTTCCAAATTTAAGAAATTTGTTGAATTTGTAATGGCATTCGACTATGATCAGTTCTTAATCAATTTTGTTGTTTGATTTCAATTATTTGTTCAAAAGTTAACAATTGTGGAAATTTCTCCATCAAAAAGTCGTCGGCTGAGACTTGGCTGGGAATCGTAAATTTTTATATTTTAAAATTTCGGCCGTTGAGGAAACTGTTTGAGGAATTTATCGAGTTGCCTACCACAAAGCCTTATATCTGGCTAGCAATAGATGTGTGAGGCATCGTGAATTTTTGTGATTTGTGAGTTTCGGCCGATGAAATTTATTTGACTGGAATTGGATGTATTAATAATAATAATAATAATCTGCCTTACAACCCATGAAGAGTTAGAGGCTAGATCATTATTTACTAGTTTCGCTATTTGTGGTTCTACTTTTTTTTGAGATCCTTTCATTACCGGAAAGTTTTACTGTGCCAGTGGTAAGCTGTGCGACAAACCCAGTGTCATCTATGAGATGTAACTGGGAGCAAAACTAGTAGGAGTAGGATACCGGTTCTCCCAACAATGCCTTTTCCGGTAAGCCGTACGATGGCACTACACTCAACTTCACTCGACTTGAACGATTCAATCAGTTTTGTTTTTGTTTACAAGTCTAACAATCGGTACAAATCCGTCTGCGGTTGAGTTTCGAACCAACGCACTGGCAACTCAATCTCGTAGGAGCAAGCAGACGTGTTAACCACTACGCTATCGAGTATCGAAGTTTTTCTAACTTGATAAGGTCTTGAATTACCTTTGGAGGCATGACTTTCAAGAGTTAGGGTAAGAAATCGTTGGAACTGCTTCCAATAGAGGGCGACTGTGAACATTTCAATTACAATTCACTAGTCCCGGAAATACCTCTAACTGAGATAAATAGATAAGATAACAAATCGTCCTTCATGTCCATCAACATAGTAAGTTGAATGACTTACCTGATGATTGGCATGATATGCCGAAATGTTGATCTCTTCTAATAATCTCCATAACACAACTGTTCTAGATGTGTTAATGTCTGATCGTCATGACAATGACAAAATAATTCATAACATTATCAAGTAACGAAATGGTTTTACGATTAAAAAGCGGTTTGAAGAATTTATTGAATTGCCTACCGCGCCTACCGCCAAGACTAAGATTGGACTAGGAATGGATGTGTTAGACATCATCAGTTTTTATATTTTACGATTAAGGTCGTTAAAGAACTGTTTTGAAGAATTTGTTGAATTGCCTCCCGCGAATGCTGAGATTGGAATAGGGATGAATGTCTCAGACATCGTGGATTTGTACGTTTTATAGTTTGGACCGTTGCAATTTGTTTTGAAGAAGAAGGAATTCGTTAGATTTATGAAGATAATTACAATACTTGTAAAGGATTGCTTTTGAGAAAGTGTCTCTCAGTATATTTGAATAGTTTTGAGAGACGGTCCGTGAGGTTGATTGAATGTGTTGTTGCTTTGGAAAGATTTAGTCTCGTTACTTATAGGAAACTTGTAATTTTTTGACTAAGTCTCCTGGGTATGCGTGAATCAATTGAATCTTGTTTGAGTCACCTCCAGGAGAACGGGTTTTTAGTGTCAAAATAGATAGTAATTTGAAAATTTTAGATAAATTTGAAGTGTACCGTAAATGAAGAATAAACGATTGAATTTGGTATGAGAATAATCTTTGATTCAATCGCAACTATATCTGGACGCTATCAGATTTGCACCTCTAATCCAAAAGGTCGTTGGGGCCTCGTTCGAATTCCAACAATAAGGGAAGGGAATAGTAACGGTTTATGATCGGGATTTATGGATTTTGAATTTTTCTGAATTTCGAAATTTTTGAGTTCTCGAGCATGTTGATACGGTTTGTCTGAGGATATGATGAACTTTAGTACCTATATTTGCATTATTTTTTGTGCAGTTAATGTGAATATTCCGAAAAAATTCTAAAGTTTCTAAAAATTTCTAAAATTTCTAAAAAAATTTCTAACATTTCTTAAATTTTTTTGAAGAATAGGCCTTTGGATGGAAGTATACGGAACAATGAAGAATTGAGCATTTGTGAAAATTTTGGCGCAATTTTTGAAAGGTTTCACATAGCTGAGTTGTTTCTAACTCAAGTTATAGATTTTTGAACCTCTTAAGTACGCTTCCACTTACTGACGTAAGTTTGATATGAAAAATGTTTAGTGTATCTGATAATCATTACACCGAAAAGTCGTACGATCCGAAAAAGTCGATTAAGATCGGTCGAGAACAGATTGGTGCTCAACGCAAGGAGTCAGATTTGGTAACACCCCACCATACATTTGATAAAGAAACTTGTGGAAGTCGTTTCAATAACTCTGAATAGTCTTAGGATACAACTCATTACATATTACTTTTACTATGAACGTGTAAGCTCTTATTTTGAATTATTTTGTCATTGACATGACGCTCAGACATTAACACATCTAGAACAGTTGCGTTATGGAGATAATTAGAAGAGATCAACATTTCGGCATCTAGTGCCAATCATCAGTCAAGTCACCTTGATATGCTAATGGACATGATGGACAAAGTGCTGACGTATCTGTTTGTCTCGGTTAAAGGTATTGATTGGACTAGCGAAGTGTAACGGAAATGGTTACAGCTGCCATCTGTTGTAGTTTTGTATCAAACATTTCTTACTCTAACTCTCCAAAGTTAACTAAAGAAATTATTACGTTCATCAAAGCCTATGCGATCTTATAGTGGCAGATGCTAACATATTGTAACTATGTAATGTGAGATTTTAGTTCGATTTAAACTGTTGCACACATGTCGATATACTACAAAGTAAGAATTAAAAAATGTTAGTATATTTCATTATTTTCTACCACAAAACGACAACGACTGAACTGAAGGAATCTTCTTACTTTTATTTAAAATGGATATAATTTCACTGGCTTCCCTTTCTTTTTCATTATGAAAGCACTTATTTACCAGATGAAATCTTTTCAAAGAAATTTTCCTCTTCCGAATTGGCTCTATGGACATGAACACTGAACACAATTTTTTGTGTTCTGACGTTCCTCTATGTATATGTCAAATTTCCATTTTAATCAACCAATATTTTCCTTCTGTGAGTTCCGACAAAGGCTATTAATTCCTATTCGAACCTTAAGCTGCAGGATTTCTTTTCCGTGATTTCAATGCCAACGATAATCAAAAGAAATAATTAAGTAGTCTCGTATAAGAACAATGTTGAAAGCTGTGCTTTAATTATATTTCTGTTAATCGTATTAACTACGAAAAGAGGTTATTCAGAGTAATTATTTTCTTTCTTCAAATCCACTTCCTGTACAATTATCGGTTTTTGTGAAGTAATTTCCAACATAGAAAATAAGGAGTCAATCAATTCAAAGCAAATAGATTTATTCACCTCGTCTACGGGTGGCATTGGGAAATTCGGAACCATGAGCCAACCGAAAATAACAATTGAATTCTAATGTCTCAAGTAACTAGCAATTTTACAGGAATACTGATTTCCGGAACCAAGAAGCTACTGGGCTTATAGTTTTTCAGACTTTGTGACATTCTATAACTTTCAGTGTGAGGTCCTACTCTATCAAGATAATAATCGTACCAGATGTGTTACAATCGATCGCTTCCAACAATACAGAATTATTTACGATTCGTTCTAGCGTGCGGTATTGTTCTCTTTTGCTACCGTCCAGAAATAATGCTGCACACAAGCTTGAACATTATGAGTTGGTGCACCGAAAGTATGAGTATATGAATCGAGTGATACGTAACACAACTAAATGCGACTCTGGCTCCGACTCCGACTGCGCAAACCAAGCGTGGGATATACCCGGGAAACGAGAATTTTGAAAATATTAGGCCGTACGTCATCAAAGATTGCTCTTGTGTGACGTAGGTACTGAAGACTGAGCACTCCAAGACCGTAATGTCTCGTTAACTCGTTATTGATGGAGGACGGGTTCCAAGTCATTTCCACCCTCTAAACTGTAATTTTTCCAAAAGGATGTCATATTTCAATCATACGAAAATTGAAATTTGCACAATTTCAAACAGATGCCGCGCCCAAACCCGACACGAGCGCCACCTACTGACTTCAGATAAATGATCAAGGGGTCGAACTCTACCACCCACACCACCTCCCCCCTCCCTCCTACACTACCCCCTAAACTTGAATTTTACCAGTCAAAAACTAGCTGTATATATGGTTCCGTAGTCTACGAAAAATTTTTTTTTTGATTTTTTGTTCGTATGTGGACTTGTGTCACGGGCGCATCGCTACCGCTGCTACTGAGTGGATGAATTTGGACTGGACGATCTTGGACAGAATGATATTGGACTGTACAATATTAGACTGAACGATATTGGACATAAGGCAGTGGACGATATTGTACTGTTCGAAAATATAAAGAAAGATATTGGACGCGGACGAAATTGTACACTGTGGACGATATTGGACGGTCCGATTTTGCGTGCGTATGCGTATAAGACAAAATTCTCTAGCTTCGTTAGCCATAGTTTGCTGTGACATTTCGTATAAGTTAAAATTCCCTAACTTTGTTAGCCACCTAGTTCTCTGTGACATTTCGTAGAAGGAAAAATTCCCTATCCTCGTTAGCCACCTAGTTCTCTAAACGTTTCGTACTGGGACAAATTTCCTAATCCTCCTTGTTTGTGTGTAGTACAAATTCTGTTGAAACGTGTGCGGATAGTCCCACTTATTTGCTATTCGCATACGTTTGCAAATAGTCTCACTTGCATGAGTAATCCATACACTTCTCTGTACCGGTTCTGAGGTCTTAGATTCAAGTATTTGAAGTAAAACTCACTCTTTCATTTAGATGGTCATAACTTCGCAACGTGTTGCGCGACCGTGTCGACCGTCCTACCAAAAGATGCGCGAGGACCTTACCTATCCATAGACACTTCACTTGGCACGATACAACGTCAAATTGGCGAATTGGCACCATTTTAGTAAAATGTGCATTCGATGTCTGGTCCCTCGTCCCTGTCTTACTATGGTCGGCCGCCAACTTTTGACACTTGATAATGACTCAGTAAGACTAGCTAAACATCTTAGAATGTAAGAAAAAAATTTTTGTGACACTTACGTAGAGTAAACTTTAGCCCAAAATTCTCCTTTACGGAGATACCCGACACAAATATTCGAAAAACAGTCAATTCTTCTATAAAATATATGTCAAGTGTAGTATCGTTGAAAACATTATGCTTTATGTAATTTATCTTTGCGCAATATATGGAGTACGGATATCCAAATTTTTGCGTTTCAAATCTAAAAGCGCAGAAAAATTAATACGTTGAGAGTAGAGGTGAGTGGGCCTGGGCATCGATTTTTCGATGTCCAGCCCATGCCCAGCGCCCATGTTTTTCAAAAAAATGCCACGTCTAATGCCCAAAAGATTCATGCCCAACTCATACCTACGCCCAACATTTATTAACTAGCCCAGAGTCGTTGCCAAAATATTAAAAAAATTAAAAAAGTCTTTCCAATTTTCAAGAATTTTCGTGAGTTAAAATTCCCAAAAATAGGCCCTGGCCCATACCCGTGGGCATGGGAATGGGCAGCCCACTCACCTTTAGTTGGGAGTTGGGAGTTGCCGGCATTTGTGACGCATTTTTTTTTTAATCAAAAGTGAAAATATTTCAACAGATAAAAAGAATGAAAAAGCTGATAGACTTTTTATAAACTCCCATGGTAATAGACCACAAAGTAGTCAACACATGCCTTGGAGTACAATCTTTCACGTTTTTTGAAACCATTGCGCTACGAGAAAAAATCTCTCTTTCATTTCTTAATGAAAATGGTCAAGAAATGAACAATCTCACAATCTGCCGCATCGAGACTTCCAAAAATATTAACAAAAATGAAGAGTTTTTGTTAATAGATTGCGGAAGTTTTTCAATGTATAAAAGCTAGCGCTGAAAGTTCAAAAATTGCCTACCCTGGTAAACACAGAGTCCTGCAAGACATAGGTGTACTGATGAAATCACATACTTTGTTTGGTATTTGAGGGCGTGATACGCCGAAATCAGCATGTTTTGTTTTGTTTCGTTTAGATTGTCTTTCCTTAAACGATTTCAACAGAATTTTTTCGTCCCTTCAATTGATATCAGGTGTTTTGGAAGAAGGGACAAGGACTTGCGTCACGTTTCCCTTTTAAAAAGGGGTTTTGTTGTGATTTGATATACATCCCCTCCGACATAATCAATTCGCAATTGCACATATCAAGCTACAAATTAAAACACATTTTGTTCCTCTATTTGATCGTTTGTTTTAGTATCAGTGCAAGTTGCGAGTCAAATCTCGAATTTTAAATATCTCTAGCTAAATTATTGCTATCACATTTACACTGTTGACATGTTTAAGACTCAACAGACATTCCATAACAGTGTTGCGGCAGAAATACATCGCACCGAAAGGTACTCAATGGTCTACAACGTGTGACGATGGTAGCAGATATTCCATACTCAACACTTGGAAAGCGTATGCTGACCACAGACTATTACGTATTACACTATTGAGATATTTTTTTTAAATTTTCTTAAGATCTCTACAGTTTTCTAGAAATTTCAACAATCTAGTATTTATGTCTCTCCTGCTGTGCGACTTCGATTTCCCAAAACCAACTAAAATTATCAAAAAAACGCTCAAAGTCAGTGTGAAATATGATTTAATACGCATTGCATAAAATTTACACACTTCTTTGTATAGTTTTCTGGCTGAGATTCTCTAAAGAAACTTCATAAGTTGTTCTAACAATCCCTTATTTGTGTTCTCAAATGTTTGTCACGAGACATATGTAATATATTGTTTACATCAAAATATTATCTGTTCACTCTATTCACATCCAGCTCTATTATGTAAAGTCTTTTCTTCATCATTGAAATGGATATACAACTGAGTTGAATAGTTTGTAAAACAAGACCGTTATGTCATACACTGGAGGTGTGAGTTTTATGTCCCGGTATTGTTGCCACACATTTCACTTCGATTTACAAATGTTCCATTAATTAATTCGCTCATAAATATTGGTAGCTGCGGCAATAACGTCAGTATTCGAAGGCAACTGCAAGAGCTTGTTGCATTAAACGGCAGCCGGAAGGCTTCAAAAATAGCTTTATGCAGCGTAATATAATATTCGAATGATTTCGCGGCTAAACAGGACCGTCCATAAATGACGTCTGCTTTTTTTCGACTTTTTAGACCCACCCCTCTTCCTTGTCATATTCTGTCCCGAAAGCCCCCTCCTCTCCAAAACAGATGTCATATTCTGATTATCAGAAATTATGTTAAAAAATCAAATCAACGAAAACTCAAATATTTCCTTTTATGAGGTAGAACAGAAAGACTGCAGACCCAAGTTTGCGAAAGCATATAAAACAAAATTGAGAAATTTTTTTCAGAACGGAGATGATTGCGAGTGTTTGGGATGTAAAGTTAGAAGAACGATTTTTTCAACCTAGGGTTGCGGCGCGGCGTGAAGACTCCAAGATGAAAGGTAAAATTCATGATCCATAAAGTTTGATGATGATGAAAAGTGATATTTTTCTCGTTTTTGTCATTCCTAAAAATAACCAAGAGTCGCTTATACTCAGATTTTGGATAAAACCCATAGGTTCCCACGTTTTTTACGACGAAATGACCCGAACACCTCCCAGCAGTCACACAAGCATCGATGAATTTTGTGAAAAATTTTTTTGGCTTCTAGTGACCTTTAGCTATTTCAAAAAAATCCCTCTAAAACATGTTAAAATGATCTACAAAAGATGGATGATTGATGTAACAGTTATGGCTTTTGCTGCATTATTCGCCCATTATTTTTACATTCCAAGATAAAAAGTATGCAAGGGACCCGTACTCATCAAAATAGATGTGACAAACAGAATAAATGTCACTCTTAAGTGTATGAAATTACGTGCACATTAAATTGGACTGGAAATTGCCGAAATTGCATTATTGAAAAACCGGTCCGAAGCAACGAAGCAAAACACCTCTCCAAATCCCTAAAAAAGCCTATATCAATTTTCGTAATATTCTGATGTCCATATCTTTTATTTAAAACCTTCCAAAGCGGTTTCCGTTCTAATTTCGCAGAGATATAAATGAAAAAGTTCCACAAACCTTCAAAAAACCTTTCTAATCCGAAATAATCAATTAGTCCGTGATGAGTGTAATATCCAATACAAGAATAGATTGAATAAAAAGTTCAAGTTTCTGAAAGACAAGCAATATGTAAGAATAGAGAAGCCACGCAATATTCCACAAATAATTGACGGATTCGTAAAGAATTTTTCATCTGTCGAATTTAATGAAGAAAGCGACCCTAGCATTACTGAACAAAGGATTAAAATTTGCTATACCACCCACCAAGCCACCCGTGGAAGACCTCATCGTCGCGATACAATCACAAACAAGAGGAATAGATGAAGGATTAAAAGTAGAGATCAGACCAAGTAGCTACAAGATCATCGAAAAACTAAAAAGTGAGTACAAACCCACCATCGAAACGCGTATGTTACACAAACTAATAAATGACATGAAAACGAAAAATGTAAACATCACGCGTGCTGACAAGAGCAACAACGTAGTCATTTTAGATAAACTTACGATGAGGAGTACAAACGTTAATAGACGAAGGACCGTATGATGTTTTGAACGGTGATCCCACTGCAACGTTGATAAGAGACGTACAGAAAACGTTAGACAAACATATTAATGTTCTCATTGAAAAAATATGTCCGATCTCCCACATCGAAGTCCGACCACACTTCAAATATACCACTGGAAAATTAGCAGAGACGGTAAGGTATACTCTTAAAAACCGAAACCCCCTTATTGCACTGCTACATTGTGCGACCAAATTACACAAGGTTCCGAGTCACGTCAGGCTGTCAATCTGTTTGCAGACGCTTTTTAACCGGTCTGACCAAAAAGTTTCTTTTCACTGTGTTAGATTCACAAATAATCACCAAGTGATATCTATAACTAAATAGAAGGTAGTATCACACTCCATTCATGTGGAATACATCGATTGGATACGGAATTTAATTAAAAAATTTAGCACCAAAAAAGTGAACTGAAAACCTAACCTCAATCGTAAGCAACGGAACAAATAGGCAGCTGTTGGACATTATACTTGAAGGAGATGACAACCAGAACAAACATTTGAATGAATCTGGTCTTCGAGAATTTATCTAAATTAAATGCCATCACACCGACGACTGAACTTTTTCTACCGAAAAACTCCCAGTCAACGTATAACAAACATCAAATTACAACGCAAATTATCTACACAACATCTAATACAACACAATGGATTCCACGTCGCACTCAACCAACTATATTTACAGTAACAACACAACGGCATACTTTAACAACACTACGGCTATGAGTCCCGATATAGGTGGAAACTTTATTATTTACAAGTTGAATATTGAAGGCATATCAGCTGACAAGTGTAAATACTTAGAGAAACAGTGCAGTGAAATGAAAGTCGATGTCATTTTGTTACAAGAGACACATCTCTCAGATGAAGGGGATCGCTCAACCAACCATCACAAACAATTCGGTATCGCAACCTACGTCAAAGATGATTTGCTACCGAGCGTGCAAGTAATGATACCGGAAAATGATTTTTATACGATCATCAAAGTCGATGAACAAACAATCGTGAATGTATATAAGCCGCCGTCTAAAGATTTCGCTACGGAATTGATGCCGATTTTTGATAAACCATCGTTCGTGGGCGGCGATTTCAACAGCCACAACCCGCTATGGGGATATAACAACACGGACCGATACGGATTAAATGTCGCTAACTGGATGATGCGCGAAGACTACACGTTGCTCTTCAATACTACCGATCCGGGCACATTCCGCTCTGCTCGATGGAACAGATCGTACACGCCGGATTTGAGTTTCGTCTCAAAAAATGTCGATGGCAGCAACCAACCAGCAACGCAAAGAATCCTCCGTGGCTTTCCGAACAGCCAACACCGTCCAGTGGTCATCGAAATTGGACTGAAAGTGCCGCTCATCCGTGCAGACAGAATAAACCGATGGAATTTTAATAAAGCGAACTGGACAAAATATGCGCAAATCATTGACAAAACAGTTCTGCGTATCCCGGCAATTGCACAGTCGTACGACCGTTTTGTCGGCTTAATAAGATCGGCAGCAGCAAAAGCAATACCACGAGGGCATCGGCACTCGATCACACCCGGCTGGTCGGATGATTGTAGAGCAATGTTTGATGAGTTCCAAACTACTGGAGATCCCGATACCGGAAAATCACTCCTGAAAAAATTGGATGAAAATCGAAGGGCCGAGTGGGAGTCGAAAATGGCTGATGTGGATTTCGCCAAGTCCAGCAAAAAAGCTTGGAGCTTAATTAATCGTTTGAGCGGCAAGTCGACGAACTCGAAACTCGTCTACCCGATTACAGCCGAACAAATAGCGACGCAAATTGTTCGGAATTCGAGAAGAGTCGCATCATCAGGCCAAAAGAGGAAAGTCAACCGAGAATTAAGAGCAACTTTCGAAACAGTGTTCTAACATCAACGTTTGCGGCCCCTTTCACTGCGGAAGAAATAAGTAAGGACATTGCGGAAATCAAGTCTGGGAAAGCCCCGGGAGCGGATAGCATATTTCCCGATTTCCTGAAACATCTCGGCACAAACGCCATCAGGTGGCTGAGTAAGTTTTTCACTCACATTTACACAAGCGGTCAGTTACCACGAGCATGGAAAAGGGTCAAAGTTATAGCATTCTCGAAGCCGAACAAACCGCAAACCGATCCGGCTAGCTATCGTCCGATTTCTCTCTTGAGCTGTGGCCTAAAGCTCTTCGAAAGAACAATTTTGGGCCGAATCGGAGAAACCATCAAAATCACGATAACGAAGGATCAGGCAGGTTTCCAAGAAAATCGAAGTTGCTGCGATCAAGTCCTTGCTCTGACCAGTCACATCGAGCTTGGCTTCGAAAAAGGACTCAAGACAGGCGTGATATTTTTGGATCTGACAGCAGCGTACGACACCGTTTGGAAGATAGGACTCTTAATGAAATTAAGCCGAGTGATCAAATGCAAAGAAAACCCTAATTTTGATCACGAATATGCTCAGTGATAGGTGCCTAAGAGTGGAACTCAATGGTAAAACAAGCCGTAAACGCATATTGAACGATGGTCTTCCCCAAGGATCCGTTTTGTCGTGCATTTTGTACTGCCTCTACACCAACGATCTGCCGAACACCCAATCACGAAGATTCATCTATGCGGATGATATCGCCGTTGCTGCTCAAGCCAAACGATTCGAGGACATCGAAAAAATTCTCAGAGCCGATCTGCAGAAAATGTCGTTTTACTTCGCCAAGTGGAGGCTGAAACCCAATGCAGCTAAAACCGTATCAATAACGTTCCATTTGAACAATAGCCAAGCGAACCGGAAACTGAAACTGAAACTGAATGGCAAAAAAATAAGGCACGACAAATTTCCGAAGTATTTGGGTGTAATTCTGGATCGCAGTTTAACGTATCGGCCAGATTTGGAAAATACCCAAAAGAAACTGAAATCAAAAATAAACATCGTGCAAAGATTAACCGGAACAACTTGGGGATGTTCAGCGAAAACTCTAAGCATCACCACCCAATCGTTAATACTGTCAACAGCTGATTATTGCTCACCCGTGTGGATGGGAAGTTGCCACACAAAACGCATCGATACACAGATTAACGTCGCATTGAGATTGATTTGCGGTGCTGTCCAGTCTACCGAAGTAGAGTGGCTAAACGTACTTAGCAACATTGCGCCAGCGTTCATACTATGGGAAGAGTCGGCTTTGAGGGAATCCAAAAAAAATTATTGCCGATTCCGAACTGCCGATCCACAACGACCTGTCAGAAGCCCCAACAATCCCAAGGCTAAAATCACGATCGCCATTCTGGAACTTTTACCGCAATATTGACGATTTGAACGATCGGAAGTCGCGTTGGAAAGATTGGTGGAACGCAGCAGCAGTACACAACCAAAACCTGATAGCCGATCCGACAGCGAAAGTGAACGGTTTTGAATTGTCCCGGCGCATTTGGCTTCGATTAATACGAATTCGTACGGGACAAGGATGTTGCGCGTTCCTACTACACAGATGGAACATCATCGAGTCACCACTCTGCCAATGTGGGGAAGAGCAAACGATGAAACATTTGATAGAAGAATGTAGCATCCACCGGTTCCACGGGAGCGTGCAAGAAATACACGATGTTTCAGCTGATGCACTGGTGTGGCTGGCCAATCTAAGTGTGGACATTTAATCTAATTTAATTTGTAGAAATGCGTGAGATTTTAAGAAATTTGTTATCCTAGTCATTTTAAAATAAATAAATAAAAACACAAGGTTCCACCCGACAAAATGAGACCGATTTCATCAAACATTGACGCCTCGTGTGAACGTATAGCTAAATGGCTAGTGACTGAATTTAGCAAATTCATTGGACCAGAAAGTTTTTCTGTAAGAAACGCGGCTTGAGAAACTGAAAGAAGTGAAGATCCGTAGAAATAAGATTATGGTTTCATATGACGTGGAGTCACTTTACCCCAGCATTCTTGTGGATGAATTAATAGTTTTACTCGAGCGATGATTAAGGGGTTGTAACGTAGCAGAGCCATACAACAAAATGTACGTAGATCTAACAAGAATGTGCATAGAACAAAACTATTTTCTGTTCAGAAACAGGATATACAAACAACAATTTGGAAATTAATATTTATGGCAAATTTCGAAACTTTAGCCAGTAAAGACCATAAACAAGAGAAAAGTGGACTTAACAATTTTGTGGCTAAATTCGATTAAGAGAACGATAAAATTCACCAAAGAAGTTTAAGTGGACAACAAAGTTCCTTTCCTCGACGTTATGGTTATAAGGAACGAATCAAAAATTGAATCCGACATCTACCTCAAACCAACGTTCACGAGTAAAATAATCACGAGTGACTCACATCACAATTATAAACATAAAATGGAAACGTTCCATGCTATGGCCTGTAGAAAATCAGCAGAGGGGAATACAGAGCCTTGCAGAGTATGAATAAAACACGACTGTATTCAACGAGTGACAAAATGGTAGAGAGTTTATTCAGTAAACTTATCCTCTATTATATACATTGACAGGATGTAGAATGACTTGAAGTTAGTTTAGATTATTGTCATTCCAACACACCCACTTAATCGAAACAAACTTTTAAACAAAAACAAAAAATTTCCTAAAATTGAAAAAACTTTAAAACCTTTCCAACAAAACTAAAATTCTCATTCAATTCAATTTTGATAAAATGTCATAAAAAGGTCTATGTCAGTTTGTTCGATAAACAATTAACGTCCAATTGAAGACATTAAAAATATCAAATTAGACTCGCGACTTAAAAAACAAACAATTCATCCTCGGAACCAAATACTCAATTTCTTTGATTTGATGAAATTTTCTTCTTCTTCGATGAAATACCATTGAGAATGTATCAATTCTTCCCTTTCATCGAACCAATCATCCTCGAAATCATAGGCGCCATTTCTCCAATTTGATAAACCAATTATCCTCGAATCGAATACTTCCCTCCTTTGATTAGATGATTTTCTTAAAACGGACGTAGATGTACTACTCATCGATAGCATCAACCCATTGACGGCATCCGAATTTCTCACTGATTCATTTCCTATTGAATCACTCGCCAGTTTCATGTTTACTACCACTGAATCGGATCCACTGGTGACAAATAACGTTACTTTTATCACCTTTCCATTCAAACAAATGTCTCGACCCTTGGTTGATTTTATCCACACAGGAAATAGTGTCAACTCGTGACAACAACAACCAAATGTTTTGACTGGCTTTACACTTGACCAACGACCAGCAAACATTTCTCGAGACTTCGCATTCCAGCGAATTTGTGGTACATAAAACGTCGATCCAAATTCGATGTTAACCAAGCATACGACATCAATGAACTTCAATTGACATGCTCCATCGAACTTTGATAATTTTCTCTTCAATTGCTTTCCATCCAAACAATCGAAATCTTTTTGAATATTTCTCGAGTTTTCAAAAACGATTCTCCATCGATCGTCTAACAAATAAAATCCATTGAGATAATCTGTCTCTCGAAAAAATCCATTCAGCATCAGCTCTGGCCACCAATTGACATACCACATCACGGATAAAAAATAATTTGAAACTTGACACAAATTCCACCGAATTATCTGTCCATTTGCAACTTCCGAAAATGCATTATCTTCTTTTTTATCAATTGAAAGATTGGATAAAACTACAAACAAAATAGCTTCGATCAACTTGTTGACATTCGTTACATTTTCATCCTCAACCAATGTTAAGAACGGGCCTTAATTAGAATGATGACACCACCGATCTGCTGCAATTTATCTTTTATTTAAACAAGTTGGCACACGTTGGTGTCAATGAATTCCCGGAAATTCATATAAACAAGCAATTTATCAATCAATGGTTCGTGCAACGTACCAATCTAAAAGATTTGTAAATAATTAAATTCATCGGGCATAATCTTGCCCTAAATAGTTAGTTAAAAGTGTAATTAGTGTGTGGCTACGCGTTAGAGTGGATATTTAAAGATTAAATCCGAGAATTATCGGAAAACGTTTAAATCAGGTAAATCCGCGTGCATTGACGAGTGAATTTATCTTAATTTACGTTTCAATTTCTTTAGCTCGTCAATTCATTGTAAGTACGCATTCCAACGAACATCGTTAGAAGCGTTGGATGCATATTGTAGAAGTAAGAAAGATTTTCTAGTGATTTAGAAAGGAAAATTACAGTGTTTCATTTTTTCGTTAGAGGTCTTAGTAAAGGCGTTTTCCACACACTAAAGGTTTATAGTAGGAAGTCCAGCAGAAGGACTAAATGTAAGAAATTCTAGTTTCATATATTTACATGGTTTTCTAAAGAAAGTTGTTAATTTTAGGAAATTTGAAGCGAATTTGAATAAAGGTCGTTAAAGTCGAAATTGCATTTTCTTCTCCACAACGACGTCGCTATCAAAACATCAAGGATCCTTCGCTCGGGCTGTTGCGTTCGCAACAACCAATGTAGCTGTTGAACATGACCTGTACAGTACACATACGATTTCGCCATCTTGTCTATTCACCATTGAATGTATGTTTTCAGCTGTTTTCAATTTCTTTTCAGCGAAAAAACATTCTTTCGACTTGCCAATTTTTACTGAATTCTGTACTCGGTTCAGCAACGTTGATACGGCCAATAAACGCAAATAAATGGAAACCCAAATTTCAGTCAAAAAACACACGAAATCTTCGATCAAAAAATGCAACAACGAAATATGATCAGATGTATCCGCCATTTCGAAAACGATTTCTTTCGTAAAAACAACTTGTTCCAATATTCTTGATGTCAATTTTACTCGCTCGGTCACTCCAAAATATATACACAATATTTTCTGCTCTTGTAATCCATGTAATCGACAATTTCGATATAATTTCCTCACGTTGAACAAAAGAATTGTATTTGATGACGCCATGTTCCGTAACAAATCAAAACTGGAATAATTTCTCAAAAATCCACGAAATTAAACTTTCAAAATGCTTTTGCTCATTACTGATACTTTACACACAGTTTGCAGTGGTTTTTGAGGCGATAAACTGGGCTCAGAACCTGTAGAAAATCAGCAGAGGGGAATACAGAGCCTTGCAGAGTATGAATAAAACACGACTGTATTCAACGAGTGACAAAATGGTAGAGAGTTTATTCAGTAAACTCTCTTCTATTATATACATTGACAGGATGTAGAATGACTTGAAGTTAGTTTAGATTATTGTCATTCCAACATGGCCCACGCATATTAACCATTCCTTTGAACCAAGAGAGATATGAGGCAGAGCGTGAACGGATCATCGAGATTGGCGGAATCAGTGGATATCCGAAACGAACCGTCGAAAACGTAATACGCAGACATGAAATCAAAAAGCAACGGATGGAATGCTCCATCTTATTCACAACGACAATAGAAGAAGAGACGCAACGACTCTTACCGTACCTAGATGATGTGAACACACAATTCGCACGTACGTATCGTGCGCACAATTATCAGGTGGTAAACAGAAATGTCTACAGCGTTCAAAAGATGATTAGTGGTGCCAAAGACAAAATACCTCAGCTGTTGAAATCAGGAATATATGAGATAGGTTGCCAGGACGAGTGCGACTTCACATACTACGAGAAACCCGAACGCAACCCTACGATTCGATACCATGAACACGAGCGCAGTGGTGAGACACATGATCGAATACGGTCATGAAACCGACATTAGCAAAGTAAAGTTAGTGCAACCTGTCAGTGGTAGAAACACATGCGTATTCGAATGTTATGAAAAAATCCACATAACCAAGAATAGACGCAAAAAACAACTCATGAATGCGAACGATGGAAATGTAAATTCGGCCCTGTTCGATCTGATATAAACTTTGTAAGCTAATAGAAATCGATACTACAACGTTTAGTTTGATATACGTAAGACTTGATGATGCATGCGTAGCATGCGAAATATATTGTCTGAAATAAAATTTCGTTTATTAGAATCTAAGTTGTTGTATTGGATATTAGACTCATCACGGACTAATTGATTAATTCGGATTAGAAACGTAATTATATTGATTGTAACGGATGTCGCTCGACAAAATCAAAAATTGCTTTATGTTCTTTGTGTCGAAATATATTTTTGATCATTTCAATTCAAAAAACCGACAAATACAGACGAATATCTAGTTGCTGTTGTTAACGTGAGCCTAAAAAAATTAAACAAAAGGCAGAATATTACAATAAAACTTTTACTTTGTCAAGTGGTGAAAGAATGATTGCTCATTTTTCTATGTGATAAAATCGTTTCTCCACTATTACAAGTTAACGAGTACGTAATTTTCAATTTCTATGCTTTTTGGTGCTAACATCATTCAGTCGACCAAACATGACGGCGGCGGGGGCATTAGATTTAGCCGTTTTTCGGCGGCTGAAAATAAGCGGCTCTCGACTCTAAAACGTGTTATAAAGTCCAGGTACGAGTCCGTGTAGCATATGTTTCTAACTTTTATTTGCCAAACTATTGAGTGGTTTTTATAGTCATTTTCCGTCACTTTTCCAAAAACATTGGCCCAACAGATTTTCCATCCGTTTGCAATAGACTGCTCATAATAATAAATGACTTAGACGGAGGCAAGTGGCAGGATTAAAAGTTGTCAGATTGGTAAGCACAGCCAAAAAATTATATCATTTTCTTGTTGTAAATTATATTTGAAAACTTTCTGAACTCATACAGCATTCAGATATAGAAAAAGTTGAAGTTGAAGTTGTTTCCTTTAACTGTTCGAAACAACGGAAACTAAATGCAAATCTACTCATCGTTTGCATGTAAAAGTTGAAAAAATAAAGAATTGAATTTAATTTCGATTTTAATAATTTCTATCTTTCAGTCCCATTGAAATGGAAAAAGTTAAACGTGTAATTAGAATATTTCGGATGGAGTGTATTGACCTTAATCGTTGTTACCATAGACGAATTAATCCTTATGAACTTTCAACCTTCTCCTACTATTTATCATACAACTGCTTTTCATGAAATTCAAATAAAGAAACTTTTTAGGATCTCCTTGCTCTGTGAACTTCATAAATCAGTTGAGAATATACCCTTATTCTAACCCATTAAATAAGTCCATTAAAACTTAACAAAAATATAGTATTTAAACTTTGTAAAGTTTCCCAACAACCATATTAATATATCCAATTTTCTCTATTCCCTGCAACATTCTGCACGCCTATCTAATCATAGCATACATGTTCGTAACGTTCGGCCTAACATCTTTGAAAGTACTCTGCGACTAATATTGTGAATTAATTGATCTTTAACTATTCCATCGAACAGATTGATAATTTCATGAGTTTTGTAATGAATTTCACATCCTTCATTATCCATTAATATAGATAATTCACGTGCATTAGACTGAAAATGAATATCAATTACAATTTATTAGTGAAGTTTTATTTATGAAGTTAATAAAATATTTATATTTGCATTCAATAGTAAATTGTGTTTAAAATGTTGAATGTCATGTGCTAAAACACAAAGGTAAACGAATGGATGGTTTTGGTTTGGAAATGCATGAAAATCAATACCGAATACGGAATGATTTGCCTTGGGGCAGACAGGAATGACAACGATTCTACCCACAGACCGTTTTTATTTATCGAAATAAAATCATAAAAATTCTCTAAATATTTACATGAACTTCGAAACAGTGTGACGGTCTCGGTTTAGTAAGAATTTTGATGTAATTCACTAGACAACGTTGGGAATATCATTTTGAGGTAGCACTTTCATGATGGAAAATCCACGAAATGGCCTTCCCGTACATAAGTGTTTTTCATGCTTGGAAGGACGTTTCGATGCAACTGAAATATTTTTCACAAACTCCTTTCGGTAAAATCAATTGTTTCAATTTCAATTTTCTTTCATTTTAATTTAATAAAGTTAAAAAAATAAAAATAAAGAAATTATTTACATTTTGTTATTCATGAGTTTCGTTCGTTTTCTCCTTTGATGTTAAATCACAACAAAAACCTCTTAAAAGGTAGAGTGTGACGCAGTCCGTGAGTCTGCTTCCAAAATTAATGATATCGGTTGAGGTGACGCTATCGCTGATAATACGCAGAAGTTTGTTTGAATGGAATCTTGTGTTTTCTCCAAAAAAGTTTTTCCTTAAAAAACATTTTCTCCGAAGAAAATTTTCTACAAAAAAACATTTTCTACAAAAAAAATTTTCTACAAAAAAAAATTTTCTTTAAAAAATTTTTCTTCAAAAAAATTTTTCTCCGAAAAAAATTTTGCTTCCGAAAAAAATTGTTCTCCAACACTTTCGGCTACCATCGGAACACTTCGTATCACCTTCGGCTACCTTCCGAATACTTTGTGTCACCTTCGGAACAATTCGTGTCACCTTTGGCTGCATTCGGAATACTTCGTGTCACCAATTCTTCCCAGTGATTTATATAACTTTCCTGAAGAAACCAACTATCTAGGTATTCTTATTCAAAATTTGGAAAAAAATCCAAGATGGCGTCACTTTGGCAGATTTCTGAAAATCCCAAAAAATTCTCCTGATCAAACTCTATAACTTTCCGGGAGAAACCAACTCTCTAAGTATTGTCATCCCGAAGCTAAAATTCGAAAGCCAAAAAAACTTAATTCATTGCTTGGGAAAATTCAAGATGGCGCCGGTTTGACTGCTTGCAGCCATTTTCCACATGCCACGGCTTTTCCAGAATTTTCCCGGAAAAGCGGCACATGAAATTTTTCATTTGTGGCCGAGACTGACGTTCCCTGAAAATTTTAAGGAAATCGCTCGGGCGGTTCTCGAGAAAAAAAAGTAGATAGATACATACATGCATACATAGATAGATCGTTGACATACAACACAGGAATGAAATTGTGATTACTTTCAAAGATAATTTTACCATTAATATATCGAAATTGGTTATCTTTGATTGGCGATATCTCGGCTCGTTTTCAACCGATTTTGATGAATGAGGGCTCGTTTTAAAGCTGCTGCGACGTAATTTTGAAAAATATTTTCGAGGGGGAGGGGGGCGAGGGGAAAAATCTCAAAAGTTCGCCTATACATCGTTTCTTGTCCCAAAGGTTTTTGTATGGAGTTTTTTGGGTTTGTGGACGTTTTTTTTGGGGTGTGGGGACTGCTCTGAGCACGATGCAATTCAAACGTGTTGTGTTGAAATGAAACAAAAAAGCGAAACGCACTGAACAAAAAAAAATCGAAAGATCGAAAGTAGCGATAGGTTGGCTAGCTAGCTAGCGATAGGATAGGATAGCTACTTTATGTTTTCACCCTTCCTGTCCGTCTGCCCTCACCTCACAGCACCAATCGAATCAACTTCTTTGACTTCACTCTATCGCCACTTTCCTATATCCATTTCAATGGTTTATGTTTCCACGCTTCCTGTCCGTCCGTCTGTGCACTATACCTCACTTCCCCTAGCTGTTCACTGCACTTTTTTTTATAAGGGTGAGGAAATCTTCATAGACACCCGGTCCTCCCGGACCAAGGTGGTGTTGGATTCCATTCTTCAATGACTTACCAACTCTCTATGCTGTCTTCTCTCTACTCTCTCTCAGATCAACTGTCAGTTGTCTTCGATCGTCTCTCGGTCTGTCCATGTACTTTACAGCTCAGTACTCATCACATAGTGACGTCACTCATATGTTGCCAAGCGCTGGTAAACGCAAAAAGAACAAAGGACAGGGAAACGTGGTTGGCATTCTTTCCTCACTTCTGACGTTACATTATAGATGGAGCCAATGGCAGAATAAGAACTGTGAATGACGACAGCCCAGCAAGCAAACACAACGCCAAGTCCATCATCCGAAAAAATGTCATAACCTTCCTCCTGGAAACTATACGATATCATATGCCTAGAAAAAGCACTAAAAGACTACAAGCTGTAATGTTCAAATAGGATAAAAATGTTAAGTGCAATGAACTGAAGAATGAAATGTAAAAAAAAAAACTGAAATGTAGACCATACGAAATAATAATAATATTAATGTTTGGTATAAGTCGCCTGGTCCACCTTCCCTTGTCCATGGGGTCCCACTCTTTCTGCCACTGTCTCAGTGATTGGGTTCTTAATTGCATCCTAACTGTTTTGGTAGTTTGACCCTCTTCTCCTTTTTTTATGACATTCACTGTCTTCCGACAGCGGTATGCATATTGGCATCGTCCCGGCTATGACACATAACGCTTCTAGGGACATCGTTCGGTATGCGCTTGCTACTCTTATGCTTTTGGGCTCTATTAAGCCTTTTCCGGTTTCTCTTCGTATCACTGCACCTCACAGCACCTCATTGCGCATATCTCCCCTAGGTGGGGAGAAAACTTCCTTGACTTCACTCTGTCGTCACTTTCCTATACCGATTTCATTGGTTTATGTTTTCACCCTTCCTGTTCGTCCGTCTGTACACTACAACTCACTGCACTCAAGGAATCAACTTCCTTGACTTCACTCTATCGACCTACTTTACTATATCCATATCAATGGTTTATTGATATTTTTCAATTTTAATGAATTGATAGAATTTCATATATTTCTATTTTACTATTGTACGTCACCACTCAGCCGACAGTACGTGGTTCAGATGTATGCATTCGCTGTTTGAATCGACATTAAATTCAAGTTAAACTCAAATTTCTAAGGATCTACTTATGCAATGCAGACAAATTCGCTGCTAACTTAAAGTTGAATGGAATAATATTGGCAATAAAGTCATTTGCAGCCGGTTACGTTAAACATTTTCGATTGTTTCATTTGGACAACTAGGTTCAAGCCTTACTTAGCATCACTAAAATCTGAAAGAACTTTTGAGCAATCTTCAACACCTTAACCAACTTTCCTGATACCCAGTAATCGGTGACTGAGCTTCTTAAATCTTTACGTTTTTCATAATTTCCCTTTCAAGTAGATACAAGACGCCGAGCTACTCGTCGACCTTGACCACCCAGTGAAGTTCCGTTCAAATCTTCCGTCTCCAAGCGGAGGCGGAGATATGAACTGACGAGTAGCGCCGCATTATGTGCCATAAGTAAATTATCAATATGTGAACTAAAATAGACGTTTTGTGTTTAAAACAGTTAACGAACTCTTATCTCGCTTATTTGTTGGAATAAATAACGACTCAAGTGAAGGAGGATCACATTAAGAGACATTTAAAAAAATAAAAATTTGATTTCGTAAAACGCAGATAAAAACTAATAATTTTCGATAAAAAATATTAAATCTCACAGTTATTAAATGATGTCTGACAGACCGATTTTTTTAGCTAAAATTTATTATTTTTTTTATCTGAAATTTTGATTTTTTGTTCTGTCGGTTTAGTTTAATTCGCTTTTTTGTCCACAGCAACTTCGACATTCTGTCGCAACGGTTATCGTGGGATTAATGAAAACATAATTATCATAAAAACTGTAGGATAAAGTTGAATTAATGACTATTTATTTTATGAAAAGCAAATATTTAAATGAAATGTTTATTTGCATTTATTTTGTGCAAATACGTAATATGTTCGGCTTCGATAATCAATTCAAAAACTAGACTAATGAAGGATATGCATACAAACATAATACATATAATATAGTTGTATATACATTCACATCATTCAGGTGATTAATTTTCGATTCAATTTATCTTTGTTACACATCAAATGAATTGCTTTAGTTGCCTTAATCATAGACAGCAATTCAAATCTTATCAAATTATACATCTTCAGAGAAAGCTACAATTTCACCGTTGACAATTAAGTTATGAGAAATTTACTAAATTATAATTATATTTTGATTAGTTTGCTGGGAAATTAAAATGAGTGTAGGGTACATTAAGTCGACGGAGAGGTAACCATCATTAATTTATCTTTGATCTAAAATGTTATGAAGTTTACAATCATAGTTTGTGTACCCAAAGCAAGCTAAACAAAATTCTGCTTGTGCAACTAACATACGGTATTTCACTCGCTTTTTTTGATCATCTTCATAATCCAGAAGCTTAGAGATAGCCGGACAAACCCTATATGGAAATTTATCCGAATTTTGTTCCATCCCAATCTTTTAAGTTTTTAAATTCATGACGAGCTGAATTATGCAAGCGGCGGGCAGTTACTCCAGCATAACTCCACGGAATTTCAATTGGCGAGTGGATGTGATTACTTCTCCGTCAATGTTCAAAACGATCCGCTCAGTTTTTTTTTACTGACTAGCATGATCTCGGTTTTCTGGTGGGCTAGCTTCAGTTTTACCGTTGTCATCCAGTTTTCGACAGTTTCTAGCGTCTCCACCGTAACTACCTCCACCTCCATCTTCGACGTTTCGGATACAGTGAGGATCAAGTCGTCGGCAAAAGCAATCGTCTCAGCGCATCTTGCCACTTTCAGCCGCAGCGCTGTGTCACACATTACATTTCACAGCGTTGGTTCTAACATGGATCCCTGTGGTACTCCAGCTGTGATTTCTACTGTCTATTCGCCTTCATTAGTATCGTATGTTAGCACTCGTCGTTCGAAATGGCTTTTCAGCATCCTGCAGAGGTAATCGGGGACTCTCATGGCGTGCATCCAGCTTGCGCTATTAAAGACATTTCTGACATCTATTGTCGTTGTAGCACAGAAGCGGTCACCTCGTATTCTTTGATTCCGCGCCTTGTCGGCAATCTCTATAGCTTTTGTAATGGCCTCAATCGCCGATCTCCCTTTCCGAAATCCGAATATTTCGTCTGACAGTCCGTGCTCGCCCACTGTGTATTTTCTTAGCCTATTCATAGTCGCGGCTTCCAGCATGTTTCCCAATCCATCCAACAAGCATATAGGTCTATATGATGATGGCTTGTCTGGCGGTTTTCTTGGTTTTGCTATTAGGACCAATTTCTGTTTCTTCCATATTTTACTAAAATATCCGTCGTCGAGGCATTTCTGCATCGTCAATCTGAGCATGTTAGGGCTCACGCATGCTGCTGTCGTCAGAGCTACATTGGGGATTACATCTGGTCCTGGCGCCTTGCTATTCTTTGACTGGATCTCTTGTGCAGTGATCGACGGTTCATGTGTGTCTTCCGCTTTATGGTCATAAGGAGTTTGCGGCCATGTGATCTGTTCGTGTTGTGGGAAGAACTCTTTTACCATGGCACCTAGCCTATCCGGGCACTTTTCCTTTGGCCCCGATGCACCTTTCATCATCGTCATTAATGTTCTGAACACTTTGCCCCACGGGCTCACGTCTGCTTCCTGGCACAGTTTCTTCTAACAATCCCTCTTACTCCCCCGGATTGCTCATATCAGTGCTAATTTTGCATTACGATGTTCCTCGCACCTCACCGCTCTGACGCTCTCGTTTAAAGTTTTTAGTTTTATATTATAGATCATTAACCAGTCCGATGTAATTACTACACACCTCTACTCCCCTCCGATGAATCCATAATCGCGAAGTCCATAAATTGAAGAAACTTTTTTTAATTTGAGTCCTTGGACTTAGCTGGGGCACTAAAAACGAGTCTCTGCTAGGGCTCTATGTGTTTTTTGTACATAACTCAAGTAAATCTTTACCGATTTTCAATTTTTTTTTGTTTGAAAGATCTGGGCATGACCGACAATTTGTGGAAGAAACATTTTTCGATTTGAGTCTTTGGACTTAGCTAGGGCACTAAAAAAGAGTCTTTGTTAGGGCCCTACGTGTTTTTTGTACATAACTCGAGTAAATCTCTTCCGACTTTCAAAAAGTTTTTTTTTGTTTGAAAGATCTTCGCACGGCCGACAATTTATAGATTTTTTTTGCCTGTGCTTAGGGCTCAAGTGGGCGTCATGTTGGTTCTAAGGTCGGCCCTAACATAAAAAAATGTTTTTTGGTATGTTGCAGAGCAAATTGAGGGAAACATTTTTGTCTATAAAAGTATGAATCCGAGGCCTCTATTTAAGGGGTCATTCATAAAGGATGTCACGCTTGCTATAAACTCCACAAAGTCCATATCTCCTAACTCCTAACTCCAGAGATTTTGTTTATAGTACTCCAGCTACCCCCCCAAACAACCCCCACCTATTTGGGGGGGGGGGTAGCCAAAGTTCTATAAACAGAATTTGCTGTCCTGACTGAGTTATTACCTTTTTATGGATACTCATTTTTTATAGCAAACGTGACATCCTTTATGAATGACCCCTAAGGCCCTAGGTCAGTACTAAGGTCGGCCCCAGCCCAAAAAATAGTTTTTTGCTATGTTGTAGACAAAATTGAGGAGAACATTTTTCTCTATTTGGAGGTCAATTTTGTGCGTTCGGAGAATTTTTTTACACCGTTACTTCGGACGGGTTTTCCAAAATTGCCCTACGGGCAATTTCCAATACAGTCTAATGTGAACGCAATATTTACTTAAATACGTTCCAGTCTTTTCGTAACATCAACTCTGTTTGCCGCATCTATTCTGATACGTACGGGTCCCTTCTATGTTTTTATTGTTGATTCGTCATCTAACGACCATGATCGGTGCTCCCCCGTACTCCCGGGTCGAAATTCGACTGGTTACAAACGTCGTTCTTCGTACGGGTCTAAAAAGTGCTGTAATTTTTTCAGGAAATTAATACTTTGAACACAAGATTCCGTTCAAACAAACTTCTGCGTATTATCAGCGATAGCCTCACCTCAAGCGATATCATTAATTATGAGTGAGAATAGTTTATCTATTACTCGGTTTTTCTTGCCAGTTACTTCTCTCTGATCGAAAAATCAAGTACAATTCATTTGCCTCGATATCATTAATTTTAGAAGTGGACTTACGGACTGCGTCACACTCTACCTTTTAAGAGGTTTTTGTTGTCATAAGGTCTATTATCAAATATTCATGTTTGGACCAAGGAATATTTTTATTTTCTCAATTTGTGATAGCCCTCCAAAACGTTGAAAGAGAATCACTTAGTTCAGACGAAAATTGTTGTTATTCATTATTCCGGTAGTACATTTTCATTTCAGTACTCGTAATTATACACAAAAGAGCTTCCCGGCGAAAAACTGGCACATTGCATTCATAGTTTTTTCCAACACCCTTATCACCTTCATCAACTTCGAATTCATACCTATCCACTCTGCCGTGCCATGATATGAAAGAATGCTGAACATTTTCCAACGTCAATTTACACAAAAAAAAATGAATTCATTTCATACCTTCAGAAAATTCCATTATTTTATAATATGAAGTCAGAACGAGAAATGTAATAAATTTTCACTAGCTTGAAAAAAAAAAGTTTGAAATAAAATATCGCTTTTTTACATGAAGGATTTAATATTATTAAAGAAAGTTACTTCTCTTCTCTTTTTTAATAAGACATATCTATGGTTGGGTGGGTGACCTTATCCCCAATCTCAATGTTTTAACCATCGCAATCCCATTCCTATATCATTTCTACATTATACACAATACACAATCTTCAAACTGCCAGAATATACATTTCCAGATTATTTTTGTAGGTTACGGGGCACAGTCGAAAAAGGAACTTCGAAATTTAGTTGGAAAAAAGATTTATTAATTTTAAAAATGTAAATAATGAGACATGAGGGTGGTATTTTTCTGTTCAATGCTTTATTTTTAAATTTATTTGTGTTCTGTGTGGAATATTCGGGACGGCAATATTTTCCACTTGCTATTGATTTCTGATGCCTGTGATTCATTATATACGCAAACTATGAAATGGTATACCACCGTCAACTAAATTGTAGACGAAATACAAACTATCGAATTCGTTATTTGAAATATAACAACGCGAGAAAACAAATTTTATTTTAGGTCATAATTTAAAGCAGGGTTCGCACATGAACAGTTGTAGCGGTGGCAGCAAACGCTATAGTAAAAGATTGTAATTTGGATCATTTGTGGATTGTGGATTTACACGTATAATTGCGAAGCGGTTTCTTTTCGTTACACTCAACACCGAAAAATTGTTAATGGAAACATTTTTTTGCCGGAAAATTTGTATGCAATTAAGGAATCTCTTTGTCTTGTTTGCGGGAAGTGTTTGTTTGCAGTCTTGGTTTTTCCATGATATTCACGACGCGACGGCTTTATTCGCTGCCCATATTTGCCACACTTCACATTACAACGATGTAGATGCATCAGTTGAAACTTGAGACAGTGGACACAATATTCAAGTAACTAATTTCTTCATCATCCATTTCAGTACATTTACTTGTTTTTCTTACAAAAATCAAGTACGCCGGGGTAAGTTGAAACCATAAATTTCGTAATTGGATCTCTTGAGAGCTCCACCACTCTTTTAACCTAGATTTGAATTCAGCTTAATTGTCAGAAAAGTAGAAGACCCAGAACGACGATTGTGAGTTCAGTCTCATGTTTGATTGGGCCGATATTAGGTCGTTGCTCAAAGAAGTATGTCTTGGCATTGTATTATAGATAAAAATACGTAGCTCAGTTCGCATTTTTTTTCTCTTCCACATTGTCCAGGGGCGGATAAAGGTTTCCAGCGCCACTGGTAAAAGAAAATTTAGCGCCAATTTAAACAACTTTTGGAATCATTGTATGGGACAGTGCCAACACAAGTTTTTGGCTGCCCTTGGCAACCAAATTTTGCCGCGTCCAGCTACAAAATTTTAAAGACTTAAAACATTTTGTGTGTATCACATCGTCAAAGCTAACCGATTTCGCAACAAGATTTTTTTAGATTCAGATTAGATTTATGTTGACATTATTACATTATGTTTCGCGCCGCAGGCAAAATTTTTAAAAATTCGAAGTGCACATCTGTTTTTCTATGAAAACAGACAGTTCATGACCATCGCACAGTGTGACATTTCTTTCAAAATGGCGGCGTGTGTCAAAATGGGGCACTACGCCAAATTTACCAAATAATGCAAAAGGGGATAAGGATGTTGAATCTATTATGAGCTACAAACAACGCTACAGTATTTTTTTTAATTTGTACCGATTTTGCTTTATTTGGTAAATTTGGCGTAGTGAACGATTTTGACAAACGCCTCCATTTTGAAAGAAATGTCACGCTGTGCATCGTTATGAACTTAAATTTTAGCAGATATGGCCGATAAACAGCCAACGTCGCAGGTCAAAATAAATTTTCATTGATATTTGGGCGACATCAATTAACGCGCGGAGAGGAATTAACGCCCGGAGAGTTACCGCCCGGGAATTAACGCCCGAAAAAGTTGGAATTAACGTCCGGGGAATTATCGCCCGGACAAATGTGACAACAATTTAAAGCGAGTATTTTGTACAAGGAAAATACATTTAAAACGGGTAATTCGTACAAGGAAAATACACAATATGTATAAGGAAAAAGTCCTTCCGGGCGATAATTCCCGGGCGATAATTCTCCGGGCGGTTATTCCTCTCCGGGCGTTAATTCCCGTCACCGATATTTGATCGAAGAGAAAATTTCATTGACGAAAATATTGAAATTAGATTGGTATGTAGCAAAACTGTTGCGCCCTCCCACCGCGCCGTAGGCGAAACTTTTGAAACTTGAAAATCCTCATGACGTAGAAATTTACATTTTACTGTGAAACGTGCACGACATTTAATTTTATAATTTGGCGCTGTATATTTAAATTCAGATTTTTCCCTCAAAACAAATTTTTCCAGCGCCACCGGTACCGAATTGCACATGTGTTAATCCGCTACTGACATTGTCTCACTTAACTAAACCCTATACTAGAGCTAATGTGAATCTGGTGTATAATTTCGTCTCATTTCCTTCGCTACTAATAAATGAATGAGATAGAAGAAGAACATAGTTTGCGGTGCCGGACCCCGTATCCATTTAAAATGAACTTCCTTCCTCCCCCTTTACTGTAGTATGGTAGTCGCTACTTGGAAGCCTTATGACACAAAGTGCTTTTCCACCTTGAATGTGATATAACTGACCAATCAATTTTTTAGTTTCCATTCCCGTAAGTGCTTCCTTTGACCCACATAAAGAACATTAAGCACTCTCAAAATCACAATTTCCGATTACGTTTTTTTTTGCTACTTTGCACAAACAATGAAATGTAAAAAGGTAAACAAAATGTGTGCTCTGATATTTTATTTATGAATTTATTTATGGAAATCTTTGCATTTTATGTCTGAGCTGCTTTCCACATATTTCTTGTAATAGAATTGTAAATGGGAAACTCACTGACACATTCATGGAAATGATCTTTTACACTTAAACAGCGAACCTACTTTTAACTGTAGCAGAGCACGATGCAAAATCTTCTGGTAATCGGAGTTGAAAATTTAGAATAGAATACTCCTATCGGCGGCGGGGAAGCTTAAAATTTAACTTTCTTTGTCTATGGAATGATTCGAAAGGCATTGTTTAGTTGGTAGCAGCACTTGTGAAATGACGGCTTAACTGCTAGTGTGTTACACAGAGTAACAGCCAGCTTGAGCGGAAAAACCACACATGCTTAACGTGTATTTCCAATCACGCCTTGAACTGAAGGATTTTTTTCTATTTCAATTTTTTCGCGCGGCACCTAAACGCGCACCGAAAAGATTCGATTCCCCTACCCTATCGGTATGAAATTTTGTCTTTGTTTTTTTGACGCTTTACCTTTTTACCTTTTACCTTTTTGTTTCGCACACATTGGAAAATTGCACACGGAAAACGGCACCCAATGTGTCAAATCAAAGATGTAGGGCTGGTGTCCACAAAATTTGTACGCATATAATAGCAGTTGTTAAAAGGTAGCTGTCGGAGGCTGAGGTAGGTCGGGACACTCGTCTAGAGATGACGAACCAGCAAAAAAAAACATATGAAGGGATCCGTACGTATCAGAATAGATGTGACAAACAGAGTTGTAAAAAAGGCTCGAACGTATTTAAGTAAATATTGCCTTTAACTCTTAAGTGTAAGAAATTACATCCACATTAAATTGTATTGGAAATTGCCGAGAGGACAATATTGAAAAACCCGTCCGAAGAAACGGTGTAATAAAGCCTTTCGAAAGTACAAAATTGACCCCCAAACAGACAAAAATGTTTATCTCAATTTTTTCCACAACATACAAACACATACACATACACATACACATACAAACATAAAAACCATTTTTTTTTGTCTAGGGCCGAGCTTAGGACCGAAATTTTTTTTGGTTAGCGCCGACTTTAGAACAGACCTGAGGCCCATTTCAGCCCTAAGCGCAGGCACCGGGTCCAAATTTGTTTTTGAATATAATTCGGTACTCGATTACCTCTCAAATAGAAAAAGAATCAACAAAATCAGTTAGTATTTATCTAACTTATGTAAGCAAACACGTTGGGCCCTAGTAGAAGCTGAGTTTTAGGGTCCTGACTGAGTGCAAGGGTTTATAATCAAAAAATTTTCTGCGATAAAACAGGAGACAGTCCTAGACCTTTCGATCAAACAAAATTTGAAAATCGGAAGAGATTTACTCGAGTTAAGTACAAAACACATGTAGAGCGCTAGCAGAGACTCGTTTTTAGTGCCGTGGCTATATCCTAGGGCCCAATCTCAAAAAAGTTTCTTCCTTCTACTGTTTGTAGGGCTTTCGTAGACCTGTCGATTAATAGAACAATTATGAAAATCGGAAAAGATTTACTTGAGTTATGTACAAAAAACACATATGGCCTTAGCAGAGACTCGTTTTTAGTGTCCTAGCTAAGTCCAAGGACTCAAATTCAAAAAAATTTCTTCTGTAAATTGTCGGCCATGTCCAGATCTTTCAAACAAAAAAAAGATAATGGCAATCGGAAAAGATTTACTCGAGTTATGTACAAAAGACCAAAAATCACTTAAACGGCCCTAGCTCGGCGGCCCTTGGGTCGACAGTGCCCAGATTCAATCCCAAAGAAGATATATTACCTTTCAGGGAAAAAGAAGTTTTTGAGAATCGGTTTAGTTTTACTCAAGTTATCGTGTTGACAGACGGACGGACGGTCGGACGGACATTTTTTTTTATTGCTGATTCGTCATCTAAGGGCCATTTTGGTTTCAAATTTGATCTCACAAAACTGGGAACATTTTTTGTTGAAGTCGAGTCAGTGGTTTGGGCACTGGAGCCAATGGAATGGACGAAATTGAGTTTCTTGGCAATAGACGAAAGCAGATAGTTTTTCATCTATATTTGATTTGCTGTCAAAGGCAAAGTTCTACAGAATAAAATTTTAGAGAATTTACCTATTCCTGTGATTTAGTCACTTTTAGAACTGGTAGGGATGATCCATACATCCAAAACTATGGCAGTTAGAAAGTTGCTTCCAAAGGCGAAACTGTAGAGAATAGAATTTTAAAGAACATGTGTTTCAGGGTTTTAGTAAAAAATAACTCAATCCTGGAATATGACCACTTCTAGAATTGGGCGTGATGACCCATATCTATAAAACTATAGTAGTTAGAAATTTTCTTTTTAAGGCAAAGTTGGTGTGAATTGCATTTTAGAGAAAATAGTTTCGGGATTTCTTGGAAAAACTACGTTGGTCTTCTTTGTACTATGGTGCATGGAAGAACCTTTCAGTCATCAAAATCAATGGTCTCAGACGTACTTCCGGTAGGGCTTTTGACATTGTCTTGGGTAATTTCTATGGATCTCTGAAATAGTTATAAAACGTAGGGAACACTCGGATCTCATTGAGTACACACCGCGATTTTCATCAAGTTAAAATTTCTTTCCACTAAATCGCATATATGGTCAACAACTTTCTAGAAGATTGTAAGGCTGTATATAATTCGGAAAACAGTGATATGAGCGTTCCTACGTTACATTTTATCCAACTACACCGTGGAACTACCCATTTAGATTTCGAGTCTTTTCGCCATATCTATTCTGATACCTGCGGGGAATTTTATTATCTTTAAGGGGGAGGTTTGTATCCCGAGTCGAAGGTGTAGATAACAAAATTTTCTCACAGATGCAGAAGGAATAGATTCTTCGAGGGGGAGGTTTGCCTCCCGAGCCGAAGGTGTAGATAACAAAATTTTCCCGCAGATGCATATGCTATTTTATTCACCAAAGCAACAAATCAACGAAAGTTTGACACCAACAAAATGTATTTTTTAACGCCCTAGGGAAGCACTGCGGTGAATACATATTATTAAGTCGTCCGTCCTTTCGTTTATTTCGATTTGCCTGCGTCAAACATCACATCAGATTCGTTTCATTTCATTCGTCTGTTCCCAGATCGAATGTAATAAAATTTATTTTTCATTCCTAGGACGGAAAACTGCTGTTTTTTGTCCTATTGTAAAACAGAAAAGCAGTTTCCTGAACCCTCAGAATGAAAAATATTGCACGAAACTCGGAAAAATATATGTTTTCGTCGCGGGCTGCAAACCTCACACTTGTCAAAAATATTATATTTTTCCTAGTTACGTAAATAACTATTGCTGCTAGTTACGCCGTGTGGACTATTGAATTACCATTAAATACTGGAAGTACATGCACCATACGTCTATCGACCTCCATTCCATTAGGCACGTGCCTAATATCCCACTATTTGAAAAACGCCACACTCAAGTTGATAAGAAATTCTTCTTTTACCTTCGCAAAAAGTTCAACAAAATGTTAATTCAGAAAAATGTTGTCATTGAAATGGTTTCTTCTCTAAAGATAACTGTCGCACCTATATGGGCTACAGACAAAAAACACATGGAGAACAAAAACATCAACAGAAATTATTGGGATTTTGTCGAAAAGGTAGAAAAAAATATACAAAACTCTATTCGATGTGGGGTGTCAAGGTATTGAATTGATCAATCAAACCCATTTCAAGGGTCGCTCTTTCAGATGTATTTAGATACAACAAATGCTGACTTATCGTTTCACATTGACAGACGGACGGTTGATGCAGAAAAATTCCTACTTCACAGATTCAACTTAGGAATTTAAAGAAAGTTCACAGCAAACGTTTGAAAATGCCGCGCTTCAAATTGAGGAAGGGAAGGGGTAAACTAATAAAACGAAATCAAGAAAATGTTAAAATAAAATAAAGCTCAACCCTTATTTCAATAAAAATCTAAATTAGATTTTCATATTTTATTTTGATGACATTTTAGCACCTTTCCCCGTTTCCCATAAATACGAAATATTTATTCCATTCATTCCATTTTGATTGTGATGGATGAGAATTTCATTATTAAAACAAATTATTTTCTTATTTTAATATGGCACTCCCCATCCAATTAATCTCCCTCTCAGTATGCACATCTTATCGCATTCATTTGAAACATAAAATTCAACCTTTTTAGCTGTTGCTGGAAGAAAATCATTTAAAATTCTCATAGACGTCATCAATTTCGCTACGGTTGGGGCATATAAACTGTCAATAATTTATAAAAGCTCCAAAATGCCGCTGAATATCGTATACGTAACCTTCGTTTTGCTTATCAACATCAACATCAGCCTCATGCTCATTTCAGTTTTATTATTAGAACTTAAATAACAAAAATTTTCACAAATTTATTTTACCAGACTACGAAACCATTGTGCCATAGTATTTTTGGAACACTGACGAAAATAATGTCGAACGTTTTATTTTTTCTATCCTTTCGATGTCAAGGAAAGCAGGAAAAGAATGTTGTGAAAGCAAAAATAATAAAAAAAAAATCGAGAGACTTATTTCACTAAGAAGGGAGCTGTAATTTTATAATTACAAAAAATGGGATTAGCTTGCAGGATTTTGCTTTCGTAAATGCTTTTTGCTTCTTCTTCCAAGACTTCTTCTTCAACATGATGAAATTAACGCTATGTGAAGTGAATGTTGTGAGCGTATGCACCGACCCGTTCAACCGATTTTCACCAACTTTTTCTTCCACAAAACAAAAAAAACCTTCGGGAGAAGGAAACATGTATAGGTGTTTTGAGGTTTTCCCGCCTAACCCCTCCCCTAGCTAATTCGTTGGAAATGAGCTGATGTAGCTAGGTTTCAAGATGACATTTTTTCTACGCCCAAAAATTTTTTTTCTGATCTGTCGGTTTCTATGTTCTATTATAATTTGGTTTTCTTTAGAACTAGCCAGCCGATTTTGATAAAACTTTGTAGTTGAAAACGGTTTCCGTTTGGGGTTTTGGGAAAATTGACTGCCAGTTGTGAAAGATGCGAAATCTTGGACTTTTGTGAATACTAAAAATGCAATTTTCCGAATTACCTCTACAGTTGGTTTCTTCGGGAAAAACTATAGAGATTAATTAGGAGAATTTTTTAGAACCGGAAATGAACAGAAACTTCGTTTCGATAATCGGAGAAAAAAATTTTTTTCTGGAAAATTTTTTTTTCGGAAATTTTTTTTTGTTTTGTTTTGTTTTTTGGAAAAAAAATTTTTTCTTCGAAAATTTTCTTCGGAGAAATATTTTCTCAACAGAAAACTTTTTTCGTGAAATTTAGTTTTAATACCTGCAAACTTCCAAAACAGCTGATGTCGCACACAAAAACCTCTTAAAATGTACAGTGTGACGCAGTCTGTAAGTCTGCTTCCCAAATAATGATACCGCTTGAGGTGACGCTATCGCTGATAATACGTAAAAATTTGTTTGAATGAAATCTTGTGTTCAAAGTTTAATTTTCTTAAAAAATTACAGCGCTTTGCTTAAAACAAAATTACGTTTTGTTAAAAAATTGCGTCACAAATGCTGGACCCACTAACGGAATAATTTTTCAAGACTTTCAGTTTTTAATTCAAATTTAAATTTACCCTAAACAACAAACAAAAAAAAAAAAAAAATCTCCGAAAAATTTTTTTCTCTGAAAAATTTCTCTTCTCTGAAAAAATTTTCCCAAATAATTTTTCTCACGAAAAATTTTCTCCAAAAAATTTTCTCCAAAAAATTTTTTCCAAAAAAATAATTTCTTCAATAAAATTTTTTTCCAAACAAAATTTTGTTTCAACAAAATTTTTACGAAAACTAACTGTCTAGGTATTCTAATTCAGAAGATAGCAAAAAATCCAAGATGTCACTTTGACAATTCAGGAAAATCGGCTGACTGGTTCTCGAGACCGTGATCCGTGAATAGATGATGATGACGATGATTATAATCACATACAGAGTAAGTTGAAAGATTTTTAAAGTTTGGAAAAACTTGTTTTTAAATGCCATATCTCAGCCAATTTCCAGCCGATTTTGATGAGTTTTTTTTGAGCTTGTTTGAAAGGTGCTGCGATGTACTTTTTTTTCAATAATTTTAGGGGGGGGAAGGTTTTTGGGTTTGTGGACTTCTTTCTTGGGGTGGGGGAATGCGTCACGCCCTCCGCTACCGCTACGTAAATCGTATTCTTTAGTTAGATCGTAATAAGTTTCATACGAGGGTTGCACTCTAAGTAATGAGCCTAAGTAAGAAAGCTCAATTTTGAAATCGACTTTATTCTTTTTCAAAATATTCGCCATGAAGAAGAAGATCAATACACTTTTTCATTCGTTTGAACCAGTCGTCGTAGCATTTTTTCCACTGAATTTCGGACACCTCACAAGCATGCATTTTGAAAGCCTCAACCGCCTCTTCAGGCGTTGTAAATCGCATTCCACGGAGTTTTTTTCTTCACGGACGGGAACAAAAAGAAATCATTAGGTGCCGAATCGGGAATTCCATAATTATTTTTGGTGTTTCTTTTAATGAAAACTTATACATAAAGTTATACTGCAGGAGTTCTGAGGATTATAATGGTCGTCTTTGTTCTAGGAGTGTTCTATTCTTCCCACACGAATAATTCCGGGAATTCATTTACTTCCTCCAGAATTTTTAGCTTCCGTCTTGGTCTGCAAATTGGTCAAAAAATGACTTCACAAATGAATTTAGTCCACAACTACTACAAAATCAGCCACTGTGCGACGTATGAGAGCTCGCATTGTCATGGTGCAGGATAATCGACCGTTTTGAGTTCTTTTTCCTTATTTCGTCGACTTCAGGCAAACAAATCGTAGTGTACCAATCTGAATTGACGGACCTACGATCCTCAAGTGCCACAGTTGCCACATGACCACGAATACCGAAGAAACAGGCGACCATTTTCTTGGAAGTGCTGCGAGAACGAATAACTTTCGTTGGATTCGGCTCATCTTGGAACACCCAAACAGAAGATTGTTGTTTCGTTTCTGGTTCATATGTGCAGATCCACAATTCGTCACCTGTATATATGTCGTACACCAAATTTGAAGCACCTCTGTTGTATTTGTTTCTTTGCACCAATCGACACGGGCCTTCTTTTGAGCTATAGCCGAATTATTTGGGATCCAGCGAGAACAAATTTTTTGCTTGATGCTTTTCATGCCTGAATCTCACGGTAGGTTGTATGATGATCAACCAATATCATTTCACGCACAGCATCGATGGTTTCAGGTAGAACGACCGATTTTGGACGACCTTCACGAAATTCGTCAATCAGCGACTTACGGCCCCGATCCAATTCATTGTAGCAGCGCTTTATTGTGGCAAAGGATGGTGCTTCCTCGCCATATAGTGAGTTGAACTCATCTAAACACTCCTGACGAGATAATCCTCGACGAAAATTATGAAAAATTATGGCACGAAAATTTTCACGTGTTAATTCCATTTCTTCACTGACAAGCAACTTTCTGATGACCGTAAACAATACAAGAAAGGGCGCGATGTCAAAACGTTCCACTGACACTTATCATCAAAAATGTCAAACTTTAAAGTGGGTATGCCATTTTTTCGAAATTCGAATTGGTATTGCCCGAGGCTCATTACTTAGGATGCAACCCTCGTTTTTAGGATTTTTTAGTTACATTTTTATTTTTGATAAAATATAAATTCTGCTTTTGACGATATTGTGGCTGCGTCATACGATTCCATCTTCGAAGCAGCATACCACGAACATAAATGTTGGATACCAAGTCATGAGTCATGTACACAAGACCTTTTGACAAAAGGATTTTTTGAAGGTCACTTCGTGTACATTGTTCCACATTTAATCGTATATGTGTGAGGTATGAAAAGAGACAAAACATAATTTAATTTGCGCGATTTATTTTAGAATATGCATATATCATTACTGAACGATGTTAGAATGTCACACACAACACATCAACGCATCATAAGTCAACACACATCGTAGTGTCATCGGAGTTCATGAGAACGTATTTTCCTAACCATGGCAACCAATTCAATTATGAGCTCATAGCCACACAGCGGCAGTTAAGTCATAACTGCAGCTAATTCTTTATATGTGAAATAGTATACGTCGTTAACGTCACCCATATCACATCAAAACGTAACACGTTAACTACATCATTCCGCGCACGTATGCGATAAAACTTCTTTTGTTATGCAGACTCTCTGCACGTAGCAATGAATCCATATAATTTCATTCTCATTAATACATGACAGCACATGTGATGTAAGTACGCTAAATTGAACAATCTAATATTCGCAAATTAATGACAAGTCCAAAGGTTTGTAGAATGAGTGAAGCGAGTTCAGTAATTGCACTTTTGGTACACGAAGTGAAAATTATGGTTGAGGACCTTTCTCAATCTGTAGTGTCTATCATTTTGAGTGAATCATTTTTCCACATTTGTCATAAAGAGAATATTCATATAAAATCTTCAAGGACAACTTAAGCGGACGAGCAATAAGTAACAACGTTCTCTCTAGAGAGTCTGGAGACTCTCACAAAACCACTTTATAAACCTTTTTTATATCGTATCTTCAGAAGTTCGTGACGGATATTGCCTATGGACCAACCAATTGCCTATCTTTAATCCCAAAATCACTTTTTCGATTATCTCTTCAGGGAGAAAAATGTTTAAAATCGACTCAATTTTGATTGCTCTTGTTGAGACCCCAAAACGAAGAACCCAAACACTTCCGAGTCGAAATTCTACATGTAGCAAACGTCCGTCGCTAACGCATAAGCTCCATATAATTCGTAGACTTGATCAATTCGTACGGTTTCAATAGTCAGATAATGGTTGAAATTAAGTTCAGTTATTACTGTAATTTAACACCTTGCTAATGTACACTCAAATCTCACAAGTTAAATTATGCGCTTGGTGGATAATTTGTGAAGACACCGGCCGTATGTATAGCTCGAGTGTCGATAAACAATCTTTAAAATTATTACTTCGATCATCAAACTTGGGAACGAGTTGGACCGTTGTACTTCACTAAATCGTGGCAACATGCACCGTGAATACAACACAGAAATGCCGCTGTACAGAAAAAAGTCGGTTGAAGTCTGAAAATTGCATTGCTGCCAATCGACCATATGAAATAGCTCCCTCATTTATCTAATCACGTGAATATGTGATACACCGTATTAGTTCAGCAAAGTGTTATGTAAATGCTAGTTATGGCATTTCTATTAATTAACCAATGCATTTGAGACAAATGAATTTAACTTTGATTGCTAATAAATAATTTTACTTAATGCGTCAACCAATGATGTATTAGACGTTTGACAATGTTCTCTTGCATGTGTCTTTATTGAAAGCTTCACCAGAAATCTATTTTGGTTACTCGTTTATATACGAAACTTGAACAAATTCGTGAAGTCAGTGTTTAAGAAACAACTGTACTTCAATCATCAGGAAGTGTTTCAAGGGATTTTGAAACTCTTCAAAAGCAGTCTGTTAATGATAGATGGAGAGGCAATCTCCGGCTAAAACATTCATTTATTAGTTTGAATGAAACAATAATTTCCTTGACGAAAAGGTTACATGATTTAATTATAATTTTCATGTTTCGGATTTTCATCAACTCCATTATAATCGCCCTAGGATACTTTTAATTTTGGAAAAAATTGAAACTTCGGCTGACATTTCTACTTTGAGTAAGATTATAAGTGCCGAAAATGACGGTTTTTCAGAAACTTTGCTGTGAAAGCCTCCCTCCGTATGTACAGTGCTAGCGAAATTTTCTAAAATCAACCGACAAAATTAGATGCGTGTAAAGTTATTTTCATGTGAGGGGTGTGAATAATTTTACTTTTTCCACTCAAATACGTTGAAAAGGTGACGTTTCGTTGACGTTTGACAATTCGGGTGAGAAAATGATAATTTTTTCAGCTCTTATTCACACATAAAACGACTATTCGAGACAAGAATTTTGTGCAAGAAAAATACTGTTTGCGGGGTGAACATTGTATCATATCAGCTCGGAAATATTTTCAAGGTGCTCACCGTTTTTACCACGAATAGTAAACAACAAAATTATAAAAGAAAGTAAATGGAAATTCTGACGTTCCGAGTTATACGAAGCAATTTTCATCTCCATGAAATCCGCTAAATGTGAACAGCTAATTGAAGTTTATGTATGATGTTTATCTAATCAGCTGTTCATGTATAGCGGATATAATGGAAATGCACATGGTCTTACGCCACTCGTAACTTGAGAATTTTCTTATACTTTCTTCTACAAATATATTCTTTCTTGTATTATCACACATTGAAAATGAAAACGAAATTTTCGGGCTGATATGGTTCCGAGAAGAGCAACAGTATTATTGGAGTAGAGATAAGGGTGGGTCGAGAAATGCAAAGTGGTTTTTTTCAACTTTGGACATATTTTATCGACGTATTCGACCATTTATAGCATTTTGGGTCAAAAGAAATTTTTTAAAATGTCCGGCTATTGCTTTCCTAAAGCAGTTTTTTGAAAATTTGACAGTTTTCGTGAGTCGTACTACTCTGAACTACTAGCTAACATAAGGTGTGAATTTTTCCACTCTTCGCTGCTATGAGTTCCTTAGGGTTACGAGGGGCACCCTAAAAGTTTCGGGAATCGGCTATAAAACGATTTTATTGCTTCTCAAAATAAACACCATTCTATACACTTTTTCATCCTTAAAAACCAGTTTTCGAAACATCGAGTCCATTCGGAAGTTGGGATTTGGGCCACTTCTTGTTCATATGCCTCGACAGCAACTTCCGCAGATAAAAATCGCTTCCCACGCAGCTTATTCTTGACACTCGGAAACAAATAAAAGTCGCACGGTGCCAAGTCGGGACTGTAGGGTGGATGCAGCATCAAATTGATTTTTTCCTTCTCCAAGAACGTCGTGGTCAGAGCACTTGTGTGGGAGCTTGCATTATCATGGTGGAGGACGATCTTGCGATTTCGACTCTTTCCACGTAGGTCTTCAAATACTTTTGGCAAACAAATCGTAGTATACCACTCTGAATTGATTGTTTTACGATCCTCAAGTGGTACAGTAGCCACATGACCACATTTCCTGAAGAAAGTAGCGACCATTTTCTTGGCGACGCTTCGAGCGCGAATCACCCAAACGGTGGGTTGCTGTTTTGTTTGGGGATCATAGCTGTAAATCTAACTTTCGTCACCTGTTACGATGCTATATACTGAATCAGAAGCCCCATTGTCGAATTTTTTGAGAGAATCTCGGCACCATTTCACACGAGCCTCCTTTTGGTCGTCTGTCAATTTGTATGGGATCCACCGAGAACAAAGCTTCCGTGTGCGTAAATGTTCGTGTAAAATTGTTTGTATTTGACTTTCCCCGATCCCAAGGGATGCAGCTATCTCAGCATAGGTCACATGTCGATCGGCTTCAATCATGTTCCGGACATGGTCAATGTTTCCATCGGTGATGGCTGTGGAAGGTCGACCTTCACGAAAGTCGTCACTGAGGTGCGTCCCGATTCAAACTCAGCGAACCACCGATAAACAGTGGTCTTGGATGGGGCCTCATCTCCAAATGCTTTTTGCAAACGATCAATACACAACTTGGGAGTCAAGCCAGACTTAAAGTCGTAGAAAATCATGGCTCTAAAATTTTCACGTGAAAAATCCATCTTTTCTCTGCAATGACTTTTTGGAAATGTTGTATCTTTTGACTGCTACAATCGATTTTCATTTTGATCATCATTTTTAAATCAGGAAAGACCAAATTAATTTTTGTGTAAATTGGCGAAAAGTTTACACGAGCCGATATAGCCGATTCCCGAAACTTTTAGGGTGCCCCTCGTAAAGGGAAACCGCACAGCAAAAGAAAATGAGAAATTCATTGCAAACATATTTTTCTGAGAACAAATAATTTGGCGGAAGTCAATTTTTCTTAGGTTTTTTAGACTTTTAGGCTATAAAACTGTTAGTAAATGTAAATTCTTTTTTGATAAATTAGGCTCATTTTGAAGGATATTAAGTGCAGATTCTTGCACAAAAGGAGTTTTAAAATCTACTTCATAGTTTCGATCAGGGTGATCACAGAATTCCACCACTAAACCAACGGTGCACAGAGGGGGCTAAACAGAACTTGAATAATAATCAAAGGTTGCCTCAAATTTTTACTCGCAGGTTTGCAGTTTGGGTCGAGGGTAGAATAAGTACAAAAATACTTGAAAATATAAAGGTTCTAATTGTGAGGTAATTGATAAAAATGACTTTTCACCATGCATTTTTGAAAATTTCTGAAAGGCGATGAAAGAAATGTTGTGTACAGTCTTTTTTATATTTTTAATCGGGAAACAACAATATTTGGAGCAAAAAACTGTTCTCCCGTGTGGTTCTAAATATTTTCATTTTTTTATACAGCTTTTTATACATAAAACGTCATTGAATTTAGTCGTCAAGTTAGCTTTCTAAAAAAAATTAAAATATTTAGAGCCACACAGGAGTACAGTTTTTTGCTCAAAAGTGAGTGGAACGTCTCATCGCAGCTCTGAACAAATTTTTAAATTAATTTATTAATTAATTAATTTCCTAATATTTTTCCAATTGCAAAATTGAAAAAATATATAAATAAAGTATTTGTTAACGTTTAAAAGTGTAATTACGACCAGCAGTTAAGTAATCAATGAGTAAGAGCTTTATCGAATCGAGGCGAAGTAATTCTCTACTACCATAGTGCCGCCATATATAACTGCTTTTGGTCTAAGTGTTTGAATACTATTTTAGAGCCCTCTCTGTAAAAACGATGTTTTTCCAGCTATAGTTTTTTGATAAAAATGTGTCATTTTCAAAAAAGTAACTAAATGGCCGTTTACACTCATCTCTTATTAATCTAGTAGTTGAGCTACTTTTTTGCGATTGCTTAGTTTTTTTAACAAATCTTTCGCTAGGAGAAAGTTCTGCATTTCAGACTGGGCAGCCTGATGCCGAAAAAGTGTCTATAACAATGTTGGATGGTGTAATAAGAACACAACTATGCACTAGTTTTGCACTTGGCACCAAGCTGCGTACTTGGTAATTTTGATTGACAATTTAGAAGGCAGCCTAGTGCCTAAAATCGTTCAATGTTATCGTAACGGCAATAATGAACACTATACGTCGTATAAATTTCAAGTCGGCATTTACTCCTGCCAACATTTTTGGCAAAAAAAGGTTTGCAGCACCAGGCTGCGTACTTAAGTGGTAGAGCTAAAAATGTAGATGGCAGCCTGATGCTGCAAACCTTTTTTTGCTTATAGAAAAGACAGGAATAAAAAAGCGATTGGCAAGGATGATGGAGGTGGCTGTATCATAGCAGTAAAGAAAAATCTGCTCTCTAACCGAATCACCCACTTTGAACTGGAGAACGATATTTGGGTCTCCATAGAACGCTCAAACAGGAGTAAAACATACTTTAATGTAAAATATATAGAATTAGGCAGTAAAATCAGTGATTATAAGCAGCATTTTAATAAGATCATAGAAAATGTTATGTCCGCACAAACGATTCATTTTTTACTATTTTTACTATTACCTGGTCATACGAAGCCGTAAGTGGTAAATATGAAGCGTTGAACATCAAGGGTGAAACGCCAAATGAACTGTTAGATACTCTCTCTCTCTTTGTAATCTCAATCAGCTCAATGACATTCGCAATACACATGGGCGAACGCTAGATCTAGTCATTACTAACCTCCAACCTGATCAGATGAATATTTCGTGTTCGCCTTTTCCCCTTGTTACAGAAGATAAGTATCATCCAGCACTCTTAATTAATGCAAGTCTAACAGAACTGAAATGCCAATCTGACAGTAGACCATCAAAAATAAACTTCTATAAAGCCAATTATATCCGCCTCAACGAGGAGCTTAGTAAGATAGATTGGACGCATGAACTTAGTGACACAGATGTTGATGGTGCAATTTTATTGTTTTCTAAAACCTTTTGTTGACGATATCCCCAAAATCGTGTCATCAAGCAGAGACTACTCGATTTTTTCTCGCACGAACTCATTTCGCTGATCAAAAAAAAGGAAGCCCTTAGATGTAAAATCAAGCGAGAAAACTGTCCTAAGACCAAAGTTGAACTCAGAGAAAAGTTCTGCTGCTTTCGTAAGCAAGTTAAGGATGCTGTAAAGAACAACTTTCAAGATACGTGAGCAACTGTGAGGGAAAGATCAAATCAAACACAAAAATCTTTTACAAAGTCTCTCAAAAAGACAAACTCATTACCTAATGTTATGAAGTACGGAAACGATGAAGCTTCAGACAGGCCTTCTGTATGCAACTTATTCGCGAAGTATTTCAATTCCGTTTATAATCCTCCTGTAAGCCCAGTTGCAGAATTGGTCTACGATCCTTTCGTTCACCAAGAACCCGACGTTTCTGACATTCAGTTCACGCCTACTCAAGTTGAGGAAGCTCTGAAAGGATTTGATAAGAATAAAGTTGCATCTCCGGATAATCTTCCTATAATGTTTTTCATGCAACTATCTAATTCACTTAGCCTATCACTTTCTGTTATCTTCAGTGCAGCAAAACTTCCTACTAAATGGAAATCCGGCTTTGTGTCCCCCATATTCAAAGACGGCAACAAGAATACTGTAACCAATTTCAGCATTCTGTGTGCAATGTCGAAAGTTTTTGAAAGACTTGTGTTTACGAAGCTCTTCGAAGTGGTTAAAGACCACATACACCACTCTCAGCACGGATTTTTCATAAAGAGATCAACTCAATCGAACTTGTTTGATTATGTATCCATGGTAGCTAACGAGATTGTTGCCGGTGGTCAAGTCGACACGATTTACACCGACTTTGCCAAGGCATTTGATAAGGTCGACCACGGAATTCTTCTGTCAAAACTTAAATCTTTTGGGCTGTCAGATAAAATGGTAAACTGGTTCTCAACATATCTTATTAACCGAACTCAACGTGTAGTCATTGGCGGATTAAAATCTGACGATATAATACCTTCATCAGGAGTTCCCCAAGGGTCTATTCTCGGACCACTCCTATTCATAATTTTTATTAATGATCTCCTAGCTTCTCTCTCGTCATGTTCTGGATTCGCTGATGACCTTAAATTTTACAGATCAATTCGTGATACATACGATAGTAACTTGCTTCAAAACGATCTCTCGAGAGTAGTTGATTGGTGTAGAGAAAACAACATGGTTCTTAATGCCAATAATGTCTACCACACATAGTCTCAATAAAATAATTTTTGAATACACCATTAATAATGTGAATCTAGAACGAGTACCTTGGAGTAATCTTAGACGATAAATTATCGCTCAGCGAACATATAAGTGCCGTCACTCGTAAAGCCTATAGGACATTAGACTTTATTTTTCGCTGGGGGAAACACTTCAAAAGCCAGTGCAGTATGCGTTTGCTTTACTCCACTTTACTTTCTATTTCAAATTTAGTATTGCACGCCCTAGACCAAAAAACAACTTACGTCTAAAGCATATGGGACTACATTCATTAGAAACACGCCGTTTGGAAAATGACGAAATCTGGCTTCGCAAATTGCTTCACGACAACGTGGACAAGACAGTGCTCCACGTTTTACCTGCCTAAGATAATTACAAATTACCAGGAAAACTCCCCACTATATCGAATTCAACGTAGTCACGATACATACTTCGAAAACTTGAACCTTAGAGATCCCAGGGCGATGGTTTTTAAAAAATTAGTTAGAGATCTATTCGATTGGTAATCTCCTATGAAAATTATTCCTAAACGCTTTCTTGCTTAACATTGTATCTAAACTTTTATTGTTATCTAAAATAGACTGATTTATTATTAGGCCTCGGCCTGTTAACTGGTCTTTAAACAATATAAAAATAAAAAATAAAATAAATATGATTTGTATTGGCAGTCCTTGAGCAAAATTATAACGGACCGAAGGTGCCCAAGGGGTCGTACACATATTACGTCACACTCAGAGGGGGATAGGGTGGCGGAACCGGACAGGGGGAGAGGGGTGTCTGCATGGAACGTGACGTCAATAAAAAGGAAAATTTTTTATTAGATATTCAAAACATAAACTTGGCGGACCCGTAGGAAACCAGTTCAATCGATTCTGGTTGCAGGGATTCCCGTTCTATTAAATTACTGAGTTGTTTTGATCAAGTTATTTACAAAAAAACCCAAAATTACTAAAATGACCCTCGCCGAACGGCTTCTGGACATATATTTCCAGGTAGGGGGGGGGGGATCGAAAATGTGACGTCATATTTTAGGGGGTAGAAGTCAAACGTGACGCAACGTGACATGGGTGAGGGGCGGAGTCAAAAAATCGAGAGAAAAGTATGACGTAATATGTGTACGACCCCACAATAGATAAATGAGGTTGATAATACATTCACTACGTATATAATACGTCGGTGGCGTATATTATTTGAACACAATTACTACGTGGCTTGTAGATATTTTCCTCAGTGTTGATCGATCTTTCGGCAAATACGGGTCAGGACATCAGGCTATCAGGAGCCGTAGAACCCGCCTTGGTTAGTTTCTTATTTTCTTCATTACTCAACATTACTCACGAGAGCTCCCGCAAGCGCCGTGAAAACGTCTGACTGAAAGACACTCGCAAAGACTCCCAGATAGAGAAGAATTCTCTCTTCCGAGCTCGGAGCGTACACCCCAGCATCCGCTTCTTTAAAGCTCCTCGATCCATCTGTAAACTCGACCATGTGTTCACCAGATGGGCAATAAACAGCCATAAAGATAATGTAAGGAAATCTTGGGAATATTCAGAAATTATATGAGAATTGTACTCACAGCCTCGTTCTCTCAACTAATGTTTCTGGTTTATTATCCCAGTCCTGCGAAATTATCTGAGCAAAGCCACTAATAAAAGACAATACGTTGAATTATCGCATTGAATCTGTTGTAAATCGTCCTTAATGTTTACCCCAAGATTATCATTAATTTCCCACCTCTTCTACGGCTAAAAACCAATGTATTCGGATAATTAAAATGAAGTGATATTACATGTGACAGGTAATTCTTTCCTTTACTTACAGAAGGCAATTATTTATATTTAAAAAAAGGTATACCACTGACACACTACCTTATCTTGACTCTCGACACGGGATTCAACATATTTATAATGTATTAGGGACGAACCGTATCTAATCACGTTCTTCAAGGACATTACTTTATAATTAATGACCAACATTTCCAATAAAAAAGCACACTATCGTCATCATTTTTCGAACAGACTTTGGCTGTGGAATGGCAATAAAATGTAAACTTTGAAAAACTATAGCCACAATGCACCCGAAAATGTTAAAACGATGATAAAAAAAACTTTTAGGTCTAACGCTGTGGGAATCTCATTCACATAACAAAATATCCCATTTTACAATATCTCTCAACGTTACCTTCCTTTAACACACATATAATACAATATACCTTGCCTGCGTTCAACTCTAGAGAATAATTTCGGATTAATGATATTTTCAACTACTCACCCCCATTTTGGCATGTTTCCTGTAACAAGCTTGTTAATTACTAACCAGACAAATATCACATAAAATTCCTGAGCAAAGTTAAGGCATTACTGTGAAGATTTATTAGAATATCAGACTTTATGTAGAGGCAATGTGGGTCGGTTGTACTGAGGTCGTCTCATTCTTTGGGATCGGTTAGTGTTTCGATCTAACATATTAGCGACGCTACACAGAAAAAACGTTTTATTATACATCTTGACAATATGGCATATCTCTTTGTGGCGTATACGGCTGCTTCCAGACGTTGTCCTCATTATTTCAAAGAATTTCATCAACATTTTACAGACTTCCTAGAGAATTCTTTTGTTATTTTTCAAAATTCCGTCCAATTTAATCAAATTCTTAAAAGAATTGGATGGCAGATGGAAATAGTCACATCTAAGGTACATATTTTCCATACCACAAATGAAGGTTTTTCTATCGTACACCTATCTATCTATATGCATGAACGATGTTCTGTGTGTCATGTACTATTTTCTATAAAGGACGAAGAAATAAATGTTTATAGCGGTACGTTTGTGCTATTATATGCTGAATTTGAAATGTGTTAAAGATTTTCAGTTAAAGTAGCTAATGGGACTATCAAAAGCTGTCGGGCGATTCGTTTAATCTGTATTTTAATATGAAGTTGTTTGTTACCTTTAGTTACCGTACAAACTTGAATATAAAACATTATCTCGTTAAAAATCTTGTTTGGTATCTGGTAAATTGTAATTAAATTTTGTGGTGCTGAAATGTTGTGTATTTAACGAAGTGTGTTTAGACATCCATACAGTTATGATGAAATTATTCGCAAACTAAATATTCGCATTTAAGGCCTGGAATCTAAACACCACTGAAAGTTCAACTAACGCTATTAACATAACTACAAGCAGAAAGCTGTGCAAGAGCCGCACGAAACGTAGCAACAGGAAAAGGTGAGTTTAGAATTTACCCCAATGAAGAATTGGTTCTCACACCTAAAATTTTCCCAAAAGTTATCAATTTAAATTTTCACAATTTATCTGTGCATTGCATGAAGTCTCAGTAGTTAAAAAATGATAGCCATAGAAAGTTAACTAACATCTAGTTAAAGGATCAACCTTTCCGATGCAATTTTTTCTATGAATATAATTTCGTAACAATTGAGCGTTTTGACAGCGAGAAGAAAGGAGGTGGTATCGCTAGCAGCATCTTAAGGTCACAATGGTCGTAATCTTTATTGCTTCAGTGATGCTAATGAACACTCAATTACTTTGTTTCTTCTCAACGTCCATTCTTGGACATCATACCACAGATCCGTAACTCATCGTGGGTAGCATCACAGCTTCATATAGCCACAGAATGGCCTTAGACGAGAGACCCCAGTTTCTCCCGAAGGAGTTCTCACAGATCCAAAACGCCGTCAAAGCCTTTTGTGTGTTGTCTCCGATATGAGACTAGTGGTTCAGTGGTGAATGCACTGGACTTCAACCGAGAAGGACCGGGTTCGATCCCCGGAACGGGGAATTTTTCCCCAAGAAATTACAGACTGTACACAGTACACCCAAGCTTCATAAATTGGGTAGTTCTCGGTATTCGATGCCCGCAGAATAAGGTACACAAAATTTGTGACGTCCCTCACATACTGGAGTTGGTATGTGTACTTTCAACACGACTGCCAAAGAAATGTCAATATCAATTGAATCTGTTTGCATATGGCGCTTGCAACCTGCATATGTGATGAATGAAAGAAAAAATGTGAATAGATGACAATCTCAACGGTCTTCACGATGTCTGTAATGGACTCAATGTCATCCATTACCGGTTGCCGAGTCAGTAGGCTATGCCATCCTCCCGGCAGATTGCATCTGATACAAAAATGAACTGAGTAAAAATAATTGAACTGAGTGTTAGATATAAAGATGATATGTAACACAAGAATTAGTTGTAAGAATGTTACAATACGATAAATAAATACACATCATCGATCCAATTAAGTTTGCTGTCCAGTGAGACCGCAAGGTATTAGTATTTTATCAGGCGCGCCGACTTCTAGGTGGCGTTGGGTGCTAAAGCACCCAACAACCAAATCTGTTGGGTGCATAGCACCCAACAAAATCTCGGCTGAAACTTTCCAAAATTTGTTGGTTCACGGCTGAGCTTTTTCTTTCGTTTCCAAATTAACAAATTAACTGTCACTATAAAGTTATGCAAATATACATTTTTCTGTTAGATTCCAATAGGAATTGGAAGCAATTGTAATAAATCCGTAAGTTTTGAGAATTGCTTTTCTTGGAAGAACTCCCACGGGCTTTCTAAGGTTCTAACCGCTATCCGCGATTAGCAGAAGTGAAGAGCATCGTTCTCACTTGGCGATCGACATTGACTGAACTTCGGTTCGGTAGACCATAATCGAAAGTCTCAACAAGTCCTCAATAGAGACGCAGATAAAGCACGGTTGGAGAAAAGCATGAAGAACCGCTCCCGAATCGTTCTTAACTTTGTCTCGGCTTCGGTTCATCAAACCAACGTCGAAAGTCTGAACCCTCCATTCTCCGCCAACGAGCGTAAATGACGTGGGCGGGTTACAAATCAACAAAAGCCCGTTCGAGCGAAACAATCAATTTCTAATTCTAAGCCTCCACAGCTCTAAGCAAAATAAAAGCCTGAAATAGTAAAACACTGACAAAGTCGGTCAAACGTTGCGTTCTAAAGCAGGACGTTTCATCGCTAAAACACTAGAGAGTAAAAACACAACAAACAGCGCTTTTCTTCGCTCTTACCTTGTCGTAGAACGTTTCACGATAAGTGAATTTAGCAGAAGCAAAAAAGTGCTTCAACCTCAGGGTTCAGTGGATGTTTAAGGCTAGCCTGATCTAGCCATTTTCAGTCGCTTCCACTGACCCCTTCACGATAAGGCGGCATAATTCCTCCTGTTCCTAATCCTATGTCATGAAACTTAAACTTATATCTTTCTCCATACGTGTCATCCCGTTCCTTCCTAAAGCCCGTATACATACTTTGTGTGCAGCCCTTTCTTTCTTATTCTTTGACGTTGATGCCTTCAGCACCCAACACTCAAAGCAAAAGTCGGCGAGCCTGTATTTTATCCTTGGGGCGAGTTCTAGGTCCTCACTGAAGAGCCGGATTCTCCACACCAGATCTGTTCCTGTATTTCTTTTACTGAATAACACAAGCTTTGTCTTAGTGGGGTTGACCCTTAGGTCCTTCTCCAGAGACCAGTCCTCCACTATTCCACCAGTCCTCCACGCAAGTCCTCACGAGCAAAAAATTCAGAATTTTTTTTTTTCGTAGACTTCGGAACCATATATATACAGCTAGATTTTGACTTTTTTGCCTTGCGTCGTATCTTTCTGAGCCCTAGTTTTTCGGATTCTACGTAAAATTCTAATTAAAATCGACTTTTTACTCAAAAAAATCGGTCCAGTGGATCCGGAGATATGACCTTTAGAAAATCGTCATTTTCCATACAAAATATGCACTTTCATAGAAACCAAAGTTAATGCAAACATCCTACGTTAGTTAGTTAGTTAGTTAGTTAGT
>CM055406.1:127677582-127690406 GCA_029228625.1 Pseudolycoriella hygida
AAAAACTATAACATTGGGGGGTCCGGCATTTGTGACGCATTTTTTTAATCAAAAATGAAAACATTCCAAAAGAATTTTTGCGTTTCAAAGCTTTAAGCGTCACCCCAAATCTTCAAAACTTGTCCTTTTTTGTCCTTACTTTTATAGCAAAAAATGTCCTTATAAGGACATTACGAGTACAAAATATTCAAAATCACTCGGCAATCCTTGGCCCAAATATATCCAACTGTAATCCCAAAATCACTTTTTCGAAATTCTACTGGCTACAAACGTTGCACAGTAAACGCATAAGACACGTACTTCGTACAGGTCCAATTACGTAAAATTAAGTGAAACGACCAAATGTTTTCAAAATAACGAAAATGTAACGAGATATCTGTTAACATTCAACCAAGAATGCTTTTTATTTCGTACAGGTCTACATGTATGTATTTGTGAAAGAATGGCATCAGAAAATACATAGTGTGTATGACGTTCAAAGTACACGTTAAATTAAATTCGCTGAGATAAATTGGTTTTGATGACCTTTCACCGATGACAATAAACGTCCATTCATGTCCTGTTAATAGACGTATGGAGTATCTCGAAATCAAATGGGTGCAAATATAGAATAGACAATTTAAGCGCTTTTTAACGACATCAGAACGCGCATCTGGCCAAAATCACCATCGTATCGTATTTTATTGCACAGTAACAACAAATTGTTCAAATATAAACTTTATTCTCTCGGAAATTTTGGAGCAATTTTACAGTCACACATTATTCATTTAAATCAACTTGCTGCCTAAACTATGACCCGCTCTACTTAACTGGCTTCGCAGATGAACTAGCAGTAAGAACCCATTCTGAAACCGCAGCCATTCGGACCATAGAGCTCGCCCAAACACTATTCTCAAAGATTGGACTTGAAACCAATCCTTCGAAAAGCCAAGCAATAATAATTAAAAATGGACGACTGTCGAGCCAAAATTTACTACTATCAGATGGTAGCCAAATAGTTGCAGTGAAAGATGATGAGTGCATCAAATATCTTGGCTGCTCATTCAATTCAGAGCTTGTCTTCGACACAAGCTGCATCGATAGTTTAAGAGCGTGTCAGATATTTTGAAAGTTCTATAGCGTGTCAGATATTTTAACAGTTCTATATTTTGCGATGTTTTTTCATTCCATATTTCTAAGACAGTGATCATCAATTTTAAATTCCGAGACATCTACTGTTTGCATAACACATCCCTTTATAGATTCAATGAATCAGGATATATAATTATTGAGTCTAAGTGTCAAAATTTGATCTGAAAAAACATCGCAAAGTACTCGGCTATGCGATTTTTTTCAGATCAAATTTTGACACTTAGACTCAATAATTATACGTTCTGATTCATAGAATCTATAAAGGGGTGTGTTATACAAACAGTAGATGTTTTGGAATTTAAAATTAATGATCATTGCCTTAGAAATATGCAATGAAAAAACATCGCAAAATATAGAACTGTCAAAATATCTGACACGCTCTTACATAAAAATTTATGCAAACTATCAACATCACCATTACTAAAACCGGACCAAAAACTGAATATGGTTAATCAATACATCTTTCCAATGCTTAATATATCCACTACAAACTGCCCCGCTGAACAAAATTCCTGGACACATAACTGACGGTCTGGACATATTGATACGTCGCATTACCTAAAGAAATAATTGGACTTCCTCAAAGAACAAAGGACAACATGTTCTATGCTCCACGAAAACTACGTGGGCTTGGACTACTCTGTACATCATGGGAAGTTCACCTACAGCACTTTTCAATTGCTACGAAACTCGCATCGACAGACGATGGTTTATTCCAAAGTATTTCGAAATGCTCGAAGGAAATTGAAACTAGTCTCCAAAACCTGAAAGTGAATGGTGATACCACGAGAGCATTGCGTGCAGCCCTGCGAAGCGAGTCGTACAAAAAATGGTGTGGTCTATCATATCAAGGGTCGGGAGTTATCCATTTTAAAACACATACGGCCAGTAATGATTTCGTATACAACAAAAACTCGTTGTCATCATCTGAATGGGTAGCAGCAATTAAACTGAACGTCAACTACGCGAATCTGAATGATGTTCCTGGAAACGACACAACCTCCAACCTCTGTCGCAGAGGCAACAGAGAGAAAGAATCTATCGCTCATGTCATTGGAAGTTATCCGTCGAATAACCAGCTCATCACCGCCAGACACCATAGCGTTAAACACTATATGACAAACCTGCTGCGCTCGAAAGGTTACACTTGTTTTGAAGAAGTATATGGTGTCGATTTAGATGGAAGGTCCCGCTTCAGTGACATCATCGCTTTCGACCCGAAATCTATAGTGGATCCTACTATGCGCTATGACCCCGAACAAGACTGTAAAATCAATCAAGAAAAGTGCTCGATATATGAAAAATATATTCCATTCTACGCCGAGAAATATTCTTCAGCATTAGGAGAAAGAATATGGCACGTTGAATTGGTCAAAGCGTAATAGATTTTTTCAAAGAGAGGAAGATAGATATAGGCAAATTGAAAGTGTTGTCTGAGCTCGTATTATCGAAGACAATTCACATAATCAACAACTACATAAATAAATGACGCTTGATGTGATTAACTTCCTAGTCAAACAAAGATTTTAAATCGGCTTCCATGTTAGTATAATCATTGTCTTAAGATGGATCGATTTGTTGTGTACTATAGCAACCTTCAATATGAGGGCAACCCTTTTATGTAAATAAATGTTATTATTATTGGTGCACACAAAGTATTTGCGCCCTGAAGTGGGACACGAGTAAACAAAGCTGCCAAAATACAGCTTCGGATACACGTTAAGTTTTCCAAAATGTTTTCCAAATCGACCTCAGAAATGTACTCAACAATTTCTCTCTTAAACCCATACAATCAAACTTTTGCCCTCCACTGATGAGCAAATACTTATAAAAATATATGACATTTTCACGATGCCCACCATCTCTAACCACCGAAACTACCTCATAGGAAGCTGCAATAAACTTTCATGTTTCGATAAGCTTCGCCTTCTTGATTTTTCATCGAATACTTGTGATGAAACTAATATTTTTGAAACCTGATGGGGCTAGTAGGAGGTGAATTCACCAAAAAAAAAAACATATGCAGGCGACCCGTCCGCATTTAGATAGATGGGGCAAACATATAATAATATTGCCTTAAGTGTATGAAATTTCGTCGATATCAAATTGGATATTGTCGAAAGGGCAATATTGAAAAACACGTCCGAAGAAACGGCGCAAAAAACATCTCCAATTTAAAAAACCCGAAATTAAAAAAATGGAAAAAATGTGGAAAAAAACTGCACTAAGCCCGATCTTAGAACCGACCTGGAACACTTAGGAGAGACCTCTGATCCATGAACAAAAAATTTCGCCTCTTTCTTCTATGCAACACTGCACAGTTGGGCCCACTGAGGAATCTACCTCCCGAACCAATCAATAGATTTTGACTAGTTCGCGGAGATATAAGCCAAAAAGTTCTACCAACCTTCAAAAAACCACCTTTTTGACCACTATTTTGACCACTATTTTGACCGTAACTTCGACAATTCTTGACCGATTGTGCCCAAATTCATACCATAATCAACTTTTTGATTATCATTCAGGAAAAAAAAGTTTTTGAAAATCGAATAAGATTTACCCAATTTATGTAGAAAAAACACGTTTGGCCCTAGTAGAGATTCAGTTTTAGGCCCCTGGCTGAGTTCAAAAGCCCAAAATTGAAAAAAAAATTTCTTCAAAATTTCAAACAAAAAAAAATTTATGAAAATCGGAAAATATTTACTCGAGTTATGTAAAAAAGGCCAAAAACCACTTGAACGGCCCTAGCTCATTGGCCCTTGGTCCGATATGACCAAAGGGTTAAGGTTCTCAGGGGACGTTGTAAAGGATCATTTACAGGAAGCTTGGCTGGAGATTTCAGAGCGTCAGTAGGTGGGAGGTTTGGAAGGGAATTCAGTCACAATTCCTAACTCTGCTCTACAACCCATAAAAAACTTACAAACCGGTTCTAACAAAAGAATCCTTTTGTTAAAACCGGTTTGTAAGTTATTTTTACGTTGTAGGGCAGAACTGCAAAGTTTTCGATTTTTTACACTCGCACGATTTTAACTTTGGATGTTTTGAACAACGGGTGTAAAAAAATGTTTTTGAATTAATTGAAACCATTTTTTAGGAATGTTTATTTTGATGTGACGGACGCAGTTCAATTTTATATAAAGTGTCAGTGACGTCATTTGTTAACGGCGGCTTTTCGTGTGTTCGGTAGAGGCTTTTGTGGTTTATCTTTTCCAAGTCGCCAGACACAATAACTGATGAGTTTTCGACGCAACTTTAATTTGAATTAAACAATTTAATAAATTTCAAATTAATTCTGATATTAATTTAAATTCAACCATAATAGCAAAATTACATTACTTTACCAATTTGAATCAACTGATATCCCATTCATATAAAATTAATTAATAAAACAGGTCGTGTTCGTCCTGAACACTAAATCAAAAGCTTGCCATACAATTTTACCAAAATTGACACGCAAACTGAACACATTTAATTGTGTTTTTTGAAAATATTGTATTAAATTTCATTGTTGAATAACTATTTCAATTTTAATAAGGTCAATTCTCATTATTTTCCCCATGCACTTCACTACGTCTGTCGCATGGAAATGTTCTGGTCAACATACGCTGTGAAAAACGATTATTGTTTAAATATTACAAATGTCAGTTAGGAAAACTGGAAACTTATTTGATGCTCTTTTGTTGAGAACATTCTAGCAATAACGTAAACATTGAATTGAATTATCATTCATGCGCGGTAACAATGCACCCGTTACACAAGTCCATTGGACGATTAAAAAGTCAATTTTTTTAAAACAATTTTGGCATCCTAAGCTCCAAACACTCCAAATGTTCGAGAAATGTTTAATTGTCATTAATTCAATTAACAAATGGTTCAAAATTTTTGTCTCTTTAATTTTCAATAACGTAAAAGAGTCTAATAAAAAAGTGAACAACCAAACCCTAACCGACCAAAGACCCTACTTTGAGCTTTGGTACCCATAGTTTCGTGCGCAAAAATGCCACAATGTCCACTCCAGCTTCGTCTTTGCCAATACGGTGGAATTATCGAAATTGAGTAGAGTACAAAAACCAGAAAAATTGAATTAATTTCAAATCATGCTCGGAGCGGTAGCGGAGAGCGTGACGCAGTCCCCACACCCCAAAAAAACGTCCACAAACCCAAAAACCTCCATACAAAAACCTTTGGGACAAGGAGCCATTGAGTTACCCACCAGCGGGATAATTTTTCAATACTTTCAGTTTTTACACGCAAAAATTTTCATTTACCTTAAACAATCTGCGCAATAACAAAGACAAGTCAAATTTTTGCAGCGCAAAAACTGAAGGTACAGAAAAATTATTTTGTCGTTGGGCCCGGCATTTGTGACGCAATTTTTTTAACACAACGTAATTTTGTTTCAAAAAAGCGCTCTAATTTTTTCAGGAAATCAAAACTTTGAACACAAGGTTCCATTCAAACGAACTTCTGCGTATTTTCTGCGAAAGCGTCACCTCAAGCGATATCATTAATTTTGGAAGCGGACTTACGGACTGCGTCACACTCTACCTTTAAAAAGGTTTTTGTTGTGATAAAACATAACCAAAGACCCGTACGTATCAGAATAGATGTGACAAACAGAATAGATTTGGCAAGGTGACTCGAACGTACCTAAATATACAAACAAGCAAACAATCCTTGAAACTTTATATATAACGAAGCGTATGATGCAATTTTCCTCAGTTGCTTTTAGTAAAGTGATAGAAATTTCAAGATAATTCTAAAAATTTCTGGAAATTCTAGAAAGTTCTTGAGAGTTCCAGAAAGCTCTCGAAGGTTCTCGAAAGCTCTAAAAAGCACCAGAACGTTCTAGAAAGTTCCATAAAGTTCTAAAAATTTTTCGAAAGTTATTGAAAGTTCTGGTAAGTTTTGAAAATTTCTGGAAGGTTCTAGAAAGTTCAACAATGTTCCAGAAACTTCTAGAAAAATTTGGAAAGTTCTAGTAAGTTGTAGACATTTGTAAAAAGTTCTGCAAAGTTCAAGAAATTTCTGTGAATGATAAATTTCGAGAACTTTTCAGAATTTTTGAGAAATTTCCAGAACTTTTCAGAAATTTCCAGAGCCCTACAGGACTTTCCAGAACATTCCACAACTTTCTGGGGCTGTCACTCTGGTATTTGTGCAAATCTAGAGTCTTAGAGCTTTCGAATGCACAAATTTTAGCTCTCTTGGAGGTCTAGGAGCCCAGATAATATGCGTGATACGGACAGACGGAAATACGAGCATATGCATATTGTGCATAAATGAACACAATTAACGGTAACCCTGCTCTTTCGTCTGTTCGAAAATCGGTCAAGAACTTTTTGAGATACGGTCAAGAAAGTGAGCGCCTTTACCTCCGCGAATTAAACATGGAGATTGCTCTTTGGTTTTGAAGACAGATATGGACATCTGGACAAAAAAGTAGGGTCTCTAGAGTAAGCCTAATTTGAGCTTATCAACCGTTCATGAATGTTTATGGTATTTTATGAATATTTTGATAATTGATCATGTCTTGTTCCTGAACCTCAAGTAGTGACACCTATGCTATTTTTGAGCTGAATTTACGTAGAACTAGTCCCTTAATGCGTTCTAACATTAAACTAATTCCTTAATCAATTGATGAAATCATGGATGGCGTCTGTCACTAGTGAAAAGAGACTAGTTCTATATCGAGGCATAAATTCAGCTTTAAAAATAACATAGGTATAACTACTTGGGGTTCGGGGATAAGACATGATTATAACGCGATTTAGGGGAGAAGTGGTTAGGTTGGTACAGACAAAATATCCCACAAAAAACGGACAAAATATCCCCAGATGTGATGTCTACTCAACAATGGTGAATATAGGTAGGCATTATTAATTAGATATTATATTGTGTGTTGGTGGGCTCTTCCCCCCCTTTCCCGCACCTGCGGCGGGCTTTTGCAAGCATTGCAGGCGGCCTTACGTTAATGGGCGCCAAACCCATCTAGGGACCCCGCAAAGGGAGATATCCCCCCACTTGACCCCTCTTTTCGGGGGCTGCCGCCCCTCGACCCCGCTTTTTTGTTCTTAGTTGTTTATTTCAGGCCTGCAGCGCTTAGTACATTTCACATTGAATTTCTTAATTTTTGAGTGTGGATATTTTGTCTGAGGGGATATTTTATTCGGGGATATATTTTGTACTTTTTTTAATGGAAAAATTGTGTTTATTATGTCCGGTTATTTTGTCCACGGGGATATTTTCATTGGGGATATTTTTTTTTTTTGACATTCGGTCCTAGCCCCTCCAAATTATACCTGATTACGGATCAATATATAGTTATTTGGATCACAAGGGACAAAAAGTAAAAATTTCAACCGTGTGCGAGAGCTGCTGCCTGCGCCGAAGGCAAGGGCTGCAATCGCACAGGTTGAAATTCACGTAATTTTTCATTACAACAACTACGAATATTGTCATTTTCGCTTCACAAACTAGAAAAACAAAAGCAAATTTACATGTGAAAACATTTCAACCGTTATAAATATCAGTTTCTAATAGAGGTCTTAGTCAGCATCATAATCATTAAACTTTATAGACCATTGGTACCTTTCGGTGTGAGGTCTTTCTGTAGAAACCCCAGAATGGTGAGCTATCGTCCTCCATGCCCATCCATCGCCCGCCATCGTACGATGAAACTCATTACGTATTGCTTTTACTTAAGCTCTTATTTGAATTATTTTGTCATTGACATGACGCTCAGACATTAACACGTCTAGAACAGTTGTGTTATGGAGACAATTAGAAGAGATCAACATTGCGGCATCTAGTGCCAATATTCAGTCAGGTCATGCAACTTTAAAGTCTTTAAGGCCATCATTGAGGGATCTTATTTGACACAAGGGTGCTGATGGTCGTGATGGTCAAAGCGATGACGTATCTATTTGTCTCGGTTAGAGGTATTGATTGGACTATGGAACTGTCACCGAAATGATTACTGCTGCCAAAATGTTGATCTCTTCTAATGAACTCCATAGCGCAACTGTTCTAGATGCGTTAATGTCTATGCATCACGTCTATGACAAAATAATTCAAATAAGAGTTTATACGTTCATAGTAAAAGTAATATGTAATGAATTGCATCGACCGATTGATTCCAAGTTTGTGGGCTTTAATCCGTAGAGATTTTCAAAGTATCGAATGACCTTCCACAGTTGGGTTTACTCAACAAAAAATTCTCTGAATTGCCAAATGGAGATGGTTTGTTCGCACATCGAAAGTCCCTTAACTTCTACATCTAATTCAATTGAATCTATGAACCTTCTCCTTGGTCTAAGACTTAGCCTAGCACTCGGGACCTGTACTTCCAAATGCTTTTCGGTAACCTATTACTCATTCAAAAAAACCATATCGTTTCCGAATTGTTGTTCTTATAAAGAAAAATTTCTGCAATATGCCTCTAAGAATTATCATTTTGGAATAAATTCAATTGAAAGTGTACTTTGAAATAGCCCTTCCAATTAGATATTAAAAGATATAAATGTTTTTGCAGTTTTTCTAACTGAAACTCACATCCTTATTTCGTAAATAATCTAAGCAGCGGCGCATACGCTTCGATCAAAGTTAGCTCAAATTAAATTGAATTTAGAGAACCGAAAATAGTAGATTACAGTGGGGGGTGCGGAAGTAAGTCATTACATGAGGGATCAATTTTGTGAAATGAGCCAAACTCAAGAAGGTGTTTTTAAGCAAAAAGCTTTGAAAACTGTTTTTTGACGAGTGTAGAGTTTGTACACAACTGCACGAGTCAAAACACAGTTTTTAAAGCGAGTTGTTTAAAAATACACGAATGAGTTTGCGAGTGTCACGAAATGATCCTCAATGGATGACTTACTAAGCACTCCCCACTGTATGCTATTTTAAACTGTGTCCCATTCGAAAACGCGTCATTAGATGCAGATATACATGTAATGAGAAGTTTCCCAAACATACATGTAATGACTAATTTTCGTGGGGTGCACGTATACATGTAATGACAAGTTTTCGGTGGGACATCGATTAAAAAGTATTTTCGGTTCTGTTATTTTCGGCTCCCATTTAGAGAACCGAAAATATTTTCAACACAACTGAATCTCTACTCTGTTGTTTAAAAATGAAACAATTGTTTTCTAACAAAAAGTCCGTTTATCTGTATTTGTAGTCACAACGCAAAACAACTGTACTATACAAACATATCCTTTTTATGGGCATCTTTGAAATACAGTTAACTTCAGAACTGTTTACTTAACTACTTCATCGTAAAACATTTCCCTGCACGACAAAGAATTTGCTTTGGAAATACCTCATGAAACTTGCCTAGTTTATGGTTTGTAAACAAGCAAGAACTAATGGTTCACTCACTGAAAGATATTTCTCAGAAAATGATTGTTTAATTGAAAGCTTATCGCTTCAAACAATTATTGTAGTTCTAACAGCTATTTCTAAGAAATTGAATATTCAACTGAAAACTAATAGCTTTAACACAGTGAGAAGCAACTTGGTTTTTAAACAAAGGCAATTACAATACAACAATAATTATTATTCATAACAAGATTGTATTGTATTTACAGCAATCAGATTAAGAAGCTTATCTTAACCAAAGCTAATTAATTGCACAATAATTTTGCCTTTAAAGGCAAATAATATAAAATATCGACCCATGCGTCGCGCCGGTAAAAAAATCTCTTAGATGCAACACAAGACGCTTCGTTTGTTAAAAAGGAATTACGAAGGGTACTGTAATGTTGATACAAGGGTGGACTTTAAGCAGGGGCGTCGCTTTATATTTTTTCGTAGTGTTGCCCGAATATATCACGGGACGAGTAAATTCTAGGTCATACGAAACTAAAGCTTACAGGTACAATGATTTTTAGTATCAGCATCATCATAACCTGAAATTGGAACCGTGCGGGCTGTGTACCCGCGAATTGGAATTTTGTTAATGTAATACCTTATTCGTTTCTGTCCGGCATTTGGTTCCAGGGATATAGGCAAAAACGTGTTTTCATTTAAGACCTCCTACCTCTCGCTAGAGACCTCGTAGCGAGGTCATATAGGTATCGTTGGAAAGCTATTGATGCCCTCTTTCGATTGACATTGACTGATTTATTTTCATTATAGGCCTCAGGACATTTTTCCAATTTTCGTAAAAAATTTTCAACTTTGATCATGACCGAGACCCCCAAGTTTTAATCACTTCAGAAGTTTTGTTCGTGATTCTGATAGGCCCGTGTATAAGCTATTCAACAAAACTTAAATCACAAATATCGCATCATCCAACCGATTTATTCTGTTAGTGCCGATTTTTCCGGATTTTGGACCACTGTGCGTCAGGAGCCACAGCCCTGTGATTAGTTATTTCCTATTCAATTTTTTCTTTCAAAAATGTTAGAATTAATGTGCGTTTCAAACGATTTCCCCCATTTTCACCAGAGGAAAGGTGAAAGGTCCGTAGAGGTCAGTTACTAGAATTCCATATCTCCACAAGATCCTAGTGCTAGAACTCTGGGAAGAGAAGTACTTCCCTCTGTTTTTTTGATCTCTCTTTGAGACTTAGATAGAGATTGATGTCTCTAAAGGCTAATTCCTAGAATTTAACCGCCCCTTAAGGCACATTTTATTCCGAACTCAAGGTTGAGAAGTACTTCGTTCAGTATTTTCTGAGGTATGAGGTCCACGAAAGAAATTTAGTACGGAAACTTCGACCCCTTTAATGATATCTTTTAAACTCCTTAGGAGAGATGACGTTATTTCCCGGACTGTATGCCAAAAAACAATATTCCAATCAGATAAAAAAAGATTTTCAACATTTTTCATTACATCAGAACTTCTGATTCAGAAGGGGCAATAGTGTGTTTTTTAGATAGATTGAGAAAAAAATGTTTGTCGTTGCACCGACGAGTCGTAGTGTTGCTCAGCCTCGACAAATTTAATCGTAGTGTTGCCCGAGCCTCGAGGCAAGACCGTTTCCGGTGCCCCTGACTTTAAGCTACAGTAAGTACCGCAGTTGTTGAAGACAAATTTTCTTCAAGTGCAATAGTACTAAAAAACCTTTTGGGTCGCATCTAATTACAATTTTTGTTGAAGATCTGGTGATCGTTCGTTCCTCGCGACAACAACCACTGTAATAAAATGATGGGTGAGAGGGGAAACAAGATGAATATGAGTATTGTTCTGTGTTCATCCAAATGATGGCGCTACTGTTCGTCTACGCGCTACTGTCCGTCTACATTGATCCTTGCATGTAAAGATAAAATTTATCGTTCAAGTATTGAATAAGTAATTAGTTTAATGATAGTCAGTATTCTGCTATATGAAAGCATGGATGACGCCATCAGAGAGTCGTTTTAGCTATGAAAATAACTTAGGTGTCTTTTTTTTTTTTTTCGTTTAAGCTGCTTTATTTTATAAAACATAAGAATATCACAAAAATTACATTGAGCCAGTAGCCCATCAGGCTTTGTCAGGCTACGCAGACGCTTAACTAAGAATTTTATAACTAATTAGGAGAAGGAAAAATAAAAATAAAAACCAAACTAAAAGTGTTAATAAACTTAAGACAAAATTTCCTTCACTGGTTCATCGAGTAAACCAATTCATCACGACCATCGTATCGAGTATTAAAAATAGAAATTTTATCGTTACAAACCAACAAACCAGCCTCATGCATTGCATGAAGATAGTTTATTGGTGGGTATCGCCCAACAGGACGATTTCGAATGATCTGTTTGAACTTAGGCCTAGATGAGTTGGCTAACCCGGCAAAAAACTTAACGCTACGATCGACCATAAATCGATCAATTCTTTTGGTAGTGGCTTTCTCATACAAACAAGAGGCGTTTATATGTTTAAAGGAACCCCTAGCTCTGAATGAGTTAGTGGTTGATCTCAATATTGACCTTTCAAAGGTCCTTAAAAGTTCCATTTGATTTTTTTTTTTTTTTCTCAAGGGTGAGGAAACCTTCAAAAGGCACCTGGTCCTCCTGGACCCAGGTAGTGTTGGATTTTTACCAACTAAAACCTCCTTCCTTGATCGCCACGCTCTCGTCTCCCCGGAACCGCCTCACAGCATTACTTCGGGGAGGGGCTGTGCTTTCGCACCTACTTTCTCAGATCAACTGCCAGTCTTCGTTGATCGTCTCTCCATGCACGTTGTAGCTTCACCATTATCTTCGCAATTGCGTTGTCCGCTACTTTCCACACTTCTTCGTCGCGACACATTTCCGATATTATGTTGTCGGCGTTTACGTCTGGCCTGCTCGCGGCTATCAGCTCACATCGTTCCTGTTCAAAACGGGGACAGACAAACACAACGTGCTCTGCGGTTTCTTTCTCTTCAACGCATGTCACGCAGAAAGGTGATTCCGCGTGTCCAAACCTATGCAGGTACTTCCTGTAGCACCCATGACCCGACAGGAACTGCGTCAGGTGGAAGCTAACCTCTCCGTGTTCCCTATTTACCCATGTGGTTACGTCCGGGATAAGCCTATGAGTCCACCTTCCATTTTCCGCGGAGTCCCACTCTCGCTGCCATTGACTCAGTGATTCGACTCTTACTTGTGCCCTCACTGTTTTGGTGTTTTGCCCCCCCCTTTCCTTCAGTCTGTGGCATTCACTGTCTTCCATCAGCATTATGCATATAGGCATCGTTCCGGCTATCACACATACCGCTT
>CM055406.1:127690906-127721316 GCA_029228625.1 Pseudolycoriella hygida
TCAACAACCTTTCAGAAAAGTTTTTGTTTGAAAATCGTTCAAGTTTTACTCGAATTATGGTGTTCATAAATTCCCAGGTCGAAATTCGAATGGTCACAAACGTCGTTGTAAACACAAAAGCCTTGCATACTTCGAACGAGTCTAAAAATTGTTTTTGGCAAGATGTTTGTCAAAAAAGTTGTCAAACTTTGTCCCATATGAGAGTCAATTGTATGTGGTAGTTTCTTTGTTTGAAAGAATCGACAACGAGCTCAGAAAAAAAAATACATTTGGAATATTTTCGTCCATATAAAGGTGCTCCATTCGTATTTCATCAGAAGTTTCTATATACACGTCATCAAACTAAAATTATAAAGTTTTTCTTTTATCAATGCACTCAATTCGTTATGAGTTCGTTGCGCTCGCTTTCCACTTGCAAACGATGTATTTGGTATTCCGCACGAATTGAGTTACTACTTTTTATAATGTTTTCAATGTTGAACAAGCAGCATAGTTCTCTTCCAATTGTATTTTGTAAGATGTAGCGTATACAAAGCACCCGTACCGATGAATGTAAAAACTTGTGAACTTTGGCTTTGTAACTAAATGATTGATTACTTTTTAAGTGCTTTAGGTTACGTGTGAAACACATATTTTTGAACAAAACAATTTCTGTCATAATTATTATCATACAAAAGCCAAATTCAAATTCATTTTTTTCACAATTCAGCGTAGAATTTGGGTTTCATTATGGAAATGTGTAATGTTTTGCGTTGCTAATCACTTTTAATTTATTTGACTATGAAGGCAAACATTGGGTGAGGATTTACTTCAAAATAAATTATCGTCTTAAATGAGAGCAAATTCAACTAAGATTTTTGCACCCAGTGAACTTTTCCAGGTCTCATTCATGTTCTGAAAAAATCACTTTGTCTCTCGATTGACGAGAATTGCTCTATTATTTTTCATCGAAGTAATTCTCTAAACCAATTTATTCTACGAAGTGACTATCCGCCCTTAAGGGCGATTAGTCTCCTTATATGTTATTCGTCCTTAAGGGCTACTAGTCTCCTGATATGTTATTCGCCCTTAAAAGCGAATAGTCTGCTTATATACTACTAGTAAATACCCCCGCCCCTAGGGGCTACGCAGGCTTTATCATTTTCGCTTTAACATTAAAGGGTAGGTTACGTAGTCGAAACCCCCGCCCCTAGGGGCTACGCAGGCTTTATCATTTTCGCGTGTTGTCTATTCAGAGAGCCATATTTTTTTCGTTTTAAATAATGATGCGTAATGTTTCAACTTCCCCCGAACTCCACTTCCCCGTGGAACGTATGCAACGTTCCCCGTATTCCACTTCCCCCGTATCCCACGTTCACCGTATGCAAAGTTCACCGTATTCAACTTTCCCCGTATTCCAAGTTCCCCGTATTCCAAGTTCCCCGTATCCCAAGTTCCCCGTATTCCAAGTTCCCCGTATACCATTTCCCCCGTATTCAACGTTCCCCGTATTTCAAGTTCCCCGTATTCAGACTTGCACTTGCTATGTATTCTACTCTGACACTTCCCCGACCAAATCTCTAAGACGACATCTTGACTGACTTTTAGCCGATTTTCAATTATGACCCGTTTTTTACCCATAACTCCCTTACTTCAGAACAATATCCCACCCCGGAACATGTTTGCTCGACGTTTTGCACCATACCCGACAACATATAAAAAAAAAAATTTTCAATAATTTTCGGGCAGCGGAGCAAATTTTTGTCCATTTTTGCCTCCTTTGATCGACCCTGGGCACCGAACCGCTCAACCGATTTTCTTTAAATCGGTTTCTCTACCTTCACACTTCCGAAACCTTTCATCTGACACCTCACTGGCCATATTGGTTGATAAGTGCTCCAGCTCTGGATAAAATCGATAAAATAATGACCTATAGCTCGGTAGTATGAAACTTTTTCAACCAACATTGTTCAGCAATTTTGTTGCCCCAAGCCTCCGCTATCGACTGGCACTCAAAAGTTATCTCTACTTTGTCCAGCTTTGTTCTACTTTGTTCTACTCATCAACATCAACAACTTTCCCGAAAAAACCAAACGCGTAACTATTCTAATTCCAAGATGGCGTCACTTTCACAGGTGGCAGCCATTTTCTTAGGATTCATAAAGATTCTACTCACAAAACTCTGAGACTTTGCCAAAGAAACCTATCGCCCAACTCCCAAACATTCCAAGATATTTTTAAAAACATTAAAATTGGCCCAATGTCCAACTGCCCGACATTTTCACCAACCAAAAAAATGTATAAAGAAAATCAATGCATCATTTCGTTCCATACAAATAATTCCTTACAAAGAAAATATTTGAATACGCCACATGATTTCATTTCATACAAATAATATTTGAATACGCCACATGATTTCATTTCATACAAATAAAAAAAAATATTTGAATACGCCACTTAATAAACAAACGTAAATACATTGAGAATATTAGTGAATGAAGCCACGTGCATAAAATAGTTTTTTCGTTTATTGCTTCTTACATGTGTACACACACACATAGCATAAATATTCTCCCTGAAATTACTTGAACAAATCTCTCATACAAAATTTCTAATCATTTTTCGTTGTATAAATTTTATACTTCACAGAAAGTACGCAGTTCCAAATGTATAAATACCACTTTTTAATTCGCTTGAAAGTATCGCCGGTTGGTGATGTCCAGCGCTAAGCGTCGTTGCAAAACGATGCTAGGTGCGGATGGCGATACTGTTCTTATTATGGGAGACACTGTACCTATAATAAGAGCGCTTTATTTTTGTTGGACTGCTTCATTGCGGTCCAGAATTAACAAAAGGAACGTCTCTCGTTCTCTGTCTCTAGGTTTCCCTTGTGGTTTTCTCTTCCCCCTCGAAATTAGGTTTGCATTGCTTTTTTGGGTTAAAAAAAGCAATGCGAAAGGGTTTAGTTCCTCGGAACTCTTCAAGCAGGTCGGACGTAGATAGATTCACATGTGAATCTACTTTTGCATTGCCTTTTTTTTGATTCATATAAGGCAATGCAAAACGGCTTTTTGATTTAGTTCCTCGGAACTCTTCAAGCAGGCCGGACGTAGATAGATTCACATGCGAATCTACTTTTGCATTGCCTTTTTTTTTTATTCATATAAGGCAATGCAAAACTACTTTTTGCTTTAGTTCCTCGGAACTCTTCAAGCAGGTCGGACGTTGATAGATTCACATGCGAATCTACTTTTGCATTGACTTTTTTTGAATCATATATTGTCGATACACCCTAAAATTCGAGTGCGAAATAATCGCGAAAAAGTGCGCCGCTTCCGTAATTCTTGTCGTATTTCAAACAATTATACATCAAAAGAAAGGTAATTAGACAAGGAATGTTTTGTTACCCGGCTCGATGAAAAATAATGACAAATACGGCCACAGTGCAATTTGTCGTGATTATTTTTGCAGCTATAACCGCGGTATTTTAGAGTGTATCGACAATAAGGCAATGCAAAAGAATCTACTATTGCATTGCCTTTTCTTTGGCTTTCGGCTTATAAAAGGCAATGCAAAACGACTTTTTGCTTTAGTTCCTCGGAACTCTTCAAGCAGGTCGGACGTAGATAGATTCACATGCGAATCTTCTTTTGCATTGCCTTTTTTTGAATTATAAGGCAATGCAAAAGAATCTACTATTGCATTGCCTTTTCTTTGGCTTTCGGCTTATAAAAGGCAATGCAAAACGACTTTTTGCTTTAGTTCCTCGGAACTCTTCAAGCAGGTCGGACCTATGTTGGTTCACGCTGGAAATTTGTGACCGACAAACCGACAGACAGACAGACAAACAGACAAACAAACAGACAAACTTTTGAATTTTATAATTATAAATGTTTAATGTCATCGAATTATGAATGAATGTCGTCAGTCTGCTATGAAATTTCATCAAAATATCATGCAAACATATGCAAGGGACCCGTACGAATTAGAATAGATGGGGCATACAGAGTTGATGTTACGAAAAGACTCGAACGTATTTAAGTAAATATTGTAACTCTTAAGTGTATGAAATTAGGTCCACATTCAATTGTATTGGAAATTGCCGATAGGGCAATTTTGAAAAACCCGTCCGAAGAAACGGTGTTACTCACAAATAGACAAAAATGCTCATCTCAATTTTTTCTACAACATAGCAAAAACCATTTTTTGTCTAGGACCGACCTATGGTCCTCAGAAAAGGTCTCTGGCAAATAGACAAAAATTATTCCCTCCATTTTCTCTACAACATAGTTAAAAACCATTTTTTGCCAAGGGCAGACCTTAGGACCGACCAAGGGTCTTAAGGAAATGCCTCGGACACATACTTCCATAAACAAAAACTTTTACCTCAATTTGCTCTGCGACATAGCAAAACAAAATTTTTTGGTTAGGGCCGACCTCAGGACAGACCTGAGGCCCACTTTAGCCCTAAGCACAGGCACCAAATTTGTTTTTGAATACAATTCGGTACTGGATTACCTCTCAAATAGAAAAAGAATCAACAAAATAAGTAAGGATCTTTCCAACTTATGCAAGCGAACACGTTGGGCTCTAGCAGAAACTCAGTTTTAGGGTCCTGACTGAGTCACCTTTCAAACAAAAAAAAAATTTGAAAATCGGAAAAGATTTACGCGAGTTACATAAAAAAGACTGAAAACTACTTAGGCGGCCCTTGCTCAGCGGCCCTTTGTCCAAAATGTCCATCTGCAAGACCAAACCCTTTTTCAGTACATGCTTACTACCATTCAGGGAAAAAAAAGATTTTGAAAATCGGCTAAGTTATTACTCGAGTTATCGTGTTTACGGACGGACAGACAAAATTTTTTTTAAAATATTTCGGGCGACTTTATCAGAAATAGATCAAAATTTAGCGTTAATTTAGAAATGTGGTATAGATTCGTCGCTTTTATAGCAGACATGTTTCCATCCATTCTATATTTTAACAATCCACGACAAAAAAGTTTGGCTGATTGGGACGTTTACACCTCTTCAGTACACCTTTGTCGCAAGACCATGTGTATATCAACGTGGTCACATACTGAGTGAGTAATCATCTCGAATATGCGGCCTTATATACACCCCGTTTGTTCGACCTAGCTATATAGGACTTGGCCCTTAATTTTGAAGGATATTTGCAAATAGTTGTTGTCGAATTGATACAAAAAACCTTTCGAGGAAATTAAATTTTGCGGAACGATTTAGGATGATTACTGACTACCTAGAGACAAATCGTTTTTTCTAGTTTTATTAGATGATAATATTATCAAGAAGCAACTTCTTGATTGCAGACCGCTATGAATTTCCATTATTATACTCAAGAAATAAAATTCGCATCGTTCAATCTTAACATCACAATGTACAAGATTTTAGATTTGAAAATAATAAAAATTGCACTACACATCATCATGCTTGAAGGTGCATAAATTGTTGACTATGATATTTTGCTTTCGCTTCATTCTCTACCCATATAATGACGTGATGAGCTTCAATTCAATTGAATGACGTGATTTCACAAATATTGCTTTGCATATTTAAATTGAAACTCGGCAAAAACGAACAACATTTCTTCATCTAGAATCGAATTAGGTTTCAATAATTCTATGACATTATTTATTCTGCTTTATTCGGAAAATTGCGACGTTCTTGCATGTACAATCGATCCATTCTCAAAAGTATACAATTCTTGCGATTTGTGGGTTCTGCGAGTTTTTTGAGACCTAAAACCCACACACTGAATACAATCCAGTTTTGGTGCTGCCGCTTTTGGTTTTTGCCAAAAATGTATGTCGATTTGTAGTTTCATTTAGTTCGTTAATTGGAACATTTTTTTTTTGTAAAATTAAAACCTTTCTGATTTACATTTTTTGCACATGACTCTGTTGTTAAGAAATTTCGAAATAGATCGACGTTTGTTTCTTCGTATTATTTTGGATTTAACTTTGGATTTACAAATGTGAATTTTCTTACAAATGTAATTTTTTGTTTAATTTTGTAATTTGCCTAAAAGCTTAATTTTCCAGAAAATTCGTTTATTTCGGCGATTCGCATATCTTGTAAAACTTAAATTTTCTCAGGAAGTCAAATTTTTTTGAAAATTTTAATTCTTTCGATAATTTGAAATTTTCTAGAAATTTATATTTTCTTGCAATTTTGGAATTTCCTAGAAATATTTATTTTCTCAAAAATTTAGATTTGGAGAAAGAATTGGAATTCTTCAAAAATTTAGATTTTCTTGATAATTTTTAATTTTCATGAAAACTTTAAATTTCTTGAAAATTCAAGTTTTTCGAAAATTTATAATTTTTTATCTTTCAGGTGGGAATATTTCATACATTAAACGTTTCTGGAAGCAGCGGGAAAGAGCCTTATTACAGTTACGGAAAAGCTAGAAAACAGATTCTACCTTTTTAGTGTCGTTTAAATTTAGTTAAAATAGAACTTTTGTAACACTTCCACCATTTCAAAACACTGACAATATGGGCGCGAACAACCATTCGACCGGCTGCTTCGGATGTTTTCTTTTTATTGTTTTTGTTGATGTTTTTATAGCTTTCATATTGTGTTTTCCACAATTTCATGGATTTTTCATAACGACAAAAAATGTAGACTTTTCGAAAACCTAAACAAACGCCCCTGCGTGTACCAGTATTCTCAAATATTATGCAGAAAAAAACATCATTACATGTGCAATGCATGGTACATACATACATACATGGCACATACAAAAATAAAATTGCAATGTACCACATACGCACACCAATCCTACAAGTGTATCTAAAACAAAGGTCGATGTTCACCTCACGCTCGCATTTTCACACACACTTCCTTAAAAGTGTATCTGAAACAGTGTCTTAAAACTGTCGCACCGTTTTTAGAGACAGTCCTCGACGACAGTCTTCAAAGTCGCTTCAACTTTGCGTTGAGATTTTGAAAAAATTATTCACTTTTGATTCATACCATTTATCAACATTGAAGATTAGAAGCATATTAATCGAGTTTCCCCGAAAAACCGAAAGCTTTTGAAGAAAATTATTGAATGCGTTTTGTTTACATACATTCATCCAAATGCGGCAACACCAAATTGGAATTAATTCATGAAAGAGACTATTTGCGAGTATATTGTTGGCTATTTGCACATTGTGCACAATGTTCTCTTCATTCGTACTAATCATGGGCGCGCGGTAGCAATGCGCCCGTGACGCAAGTCTTACACGCCAAAAAATTCACAAGAAATTTTTTCGTAGACTAAGGAACATATATACAGGAACTTTTTGACTTCCCCCCCGAGCGACGTACCCCCCGGAAAATATTTTTCCCGGATTCTACGCGGAATAATTTTTCAACACCAAGTTTTTAGACGCAAAAATTTAAATTTACCCTAAACGATGTGATAAGAAATAAAAGTCAAATTTTCGCAGCGTAAAAACTGAAAGTACAGAAAAATTGTTTCGTCGTTGGGTCTGGCATTTGTGACGCAATTTTTTGAACTCAACATAATTTTGTTTAAAAATTTTTGTTGCGAATCGAAGCTTAATGCGTCACCCCCCTCTGATTTCAGAACTTTTGTAACTGGAAGAAAAAAGTTTTACCTTAAATGATTAATGCGTCACACTTTTCTGATTTCACAGCTTTTGTAAGCAGACATAAAGACTTGCGTCACACCTCCTCTGTAAGAGGTTTTTTTTTGCGGATTCTAGTTTCCTTACCCAAAAACTTTTTGTGACGTTTTGTAAAAGGAAAACTTCCTTAGCTTCGTTACCTACCTAGTTTTTGTAGCACTTTTTAAAAGGAAAAGCTTCCTAGTTTTATTCGCCATCTCGTTGTTGTGACATTTTCTAAAAGGAAATATTCTCTATATTGAAGGGTCGTTTGTTAATGTTTCTCTAACAAAACTAGGGAACCTTTCCTTTTACGAAATTTCATAGTTTTGTTAGTCAACTAGTTTTTGTGACATTTCCTAAAATGAAAAGTTTTCCAACTTCGTTAGCCACTTAGTTTTTGTGATATTTTGCAAAAGGAAAAGTTCCCTAGCTTAGTTAGATAACTAGCTTTTCGTGGCGTTTCATTAAAGCGCAAATTCCCTTGTTTCGTAAGCCACCTAGTTTTTGTGACATTTTGTAAAAGTTTAAGTTTCTCAGCTTCGTTAATCACTTAGTTTTTGTGACATTTCGTAAAAGGAAAAGTTCCCTAGCTTCATTAGCCACCTAGTTTTCGTGACATTTCGTAAAAGGAAAAGTTTCTCAACTTTGTTAGCCACCTAGTTTTTGAGATATTTTTTAGAAGTAAAAGTTAGCCAACTAGCTTTTCGTGACGTTTCGTTAAAGCGCAAATTTCCTAGTTCCGGAGGCCACCTAGGTTTCGTCGCATTTCTTAAAAGGAAAAGTTTCCTTGCTTCGTTAGCCGCTTGGTTTTTGTGACATTTCATAAAAGGAAAAATTCCCTACTTTCGTTAGCCTCCATATATACATGTACAAATACATATACATATCATGTACATATTATAAAATTGATGAAAAATTACATTGAAAACTTTCTTCTTTGTGTAAGAGTTTTGGTTGAATGTTACGTCTTTCCATGTGCAAATAGTCTCTTCTATATACCTTCGGCTATTTGCACACCGTGCAAATAGCCAACAATATATAGAAGAGACTATTTGCACAATGTGCAAGGAGTCTTTTTGTTAATTCATTGTGCTTTAAATCCACAAAAATAACTCTCAAAACACAAAATGATATACTTTTGAGAATGGAAAGACAGTATTTTTAGCATAAGGCTGTGGTGGTTAAAAAAGGCTTCTGTTTGTTGCAAATTTACTCCATGAAAATGTTCTACGAGACTATGAAATAAGGAGTTCACGCAGTAGACTGGTCCTTTGTCTAGTGCATGAACTTCTTATGTCACCGTCGTGTAGATCATTTTCATGGAGAAAAATTGCAACAAGTAGAGATCTGCATATCAAGGTGGGCAGCCTGGTGCCAAAAAGTTTTCTATGGCAATGTTGGAGTGGGGAACGAGGATATTACTGTGCACAATGTTCCAACTCGGCACCAGGCTGCCTACTTGGGACGTTTAAGTAGCCATAAAGAACGCAGCCTCGTGCCGAAAATCTGTTAATGTCATCGTAACGGCAGTAACAAATACTATACGTGATATAAATTTCAACACGGCACCAGGCTGCCTACTTAAGATATTATACTGTGAATGTAGAGGGCAGCAGCAGTCTGGTGCCGAGTTGAAATTTATGTGACGCATAGTATTCGTAACTGCCGTTACAATGAGTTTAACTGCTTTTCGGCACCAGGCTGCCTTCTTAAAGGCTACTCATACTTTTCAAGTACGCAGCCTGGTGCCGAGTCGGGACCTAGTGCACATTAATGTACTCGTTTCGCCATCCAACATTACCATAGGAACTTTTTTGGCACCAAGCTGCCTTCTGAAATCGAACAGTGCAACCCCACCATAACACAACGATTTTCCGATTCTGTTAATAAAGCGGTAATTATATTAGCTGCATTCAACTTTATAAAAACAAAAAAGTTCGTCAAGTTCTATCTTCATACAAACCTTACGCGATGCGATTCGCAATCATCGCTGGAGACAAGTTTTTCGTTTCATTATTCGCCTTTTTTCATGCACACTTCGACATTAATAAAACGCACAACGTAAGCGAGGGACCCGTACGCAACAGAATAGATGTGATAAACAGAATAGATTGAGTCAATCGTTAGACCCGTACGAAGAACGAAGTTCTTCGAAAAGGGGTCTTTTGCGTTTACCACGACGTTTGTGACCACCCCAATTTCGACCAGGGAGTAGGGGGGGGGAGCACCGATCACCGTCCTTAGATGACGAATCAGCAATCTGTCCGTCCGTCCGTCACCGCGATAACTTGAGTAACACTCAACCGATTTTCAAAAACTTCTTTTTCCCTGAAAGGTAATCGAAATATGTTTTGTGGGATTGAATCCGGGCACTGAAAGCGAGTTTCTGCTGGCGCTTTACATGTTTTTGTACATAACTCGAGTAAATCTCTGCCGATTTTTTTTTTTTTTGGACTGTCTCCCGTTTTATGGAAGAAAATTAGAAACCCTTGGACTCTAAAACTGAGTTTCCACTTATTTGAGAGGTAATCAAGTACCGAATTATATTCAAAAACAAATTTGGACCCGGTGCCTATGCTTAGGGCTGAAGTGGGCCTCAGGTCTGTCCTAAGGTCGGCCCTAACCAAAAAAATTTGTTTTGCTATGTTGCACAGCAAATTAAGGGAAACATTTTTGTCTATGGAATTATGTGTCCGAGGCATTTCCTTATGGCCCTAGGTTGGTCATAAGGTCTGCCCTAGACCTCTATAGAGAAAATGGAGGAAAATATTTGTGTCTATGTAAGTATTTGTCCGACGCTTCTACTGAGGACCCTAGATAGGCCCTAAGGTCGGCCCTAGACAAAAAAATGGTTTTTTTTGCTATGTTGCAGAAAAAATTGAGATGAACATTTTTGTCTGTTTGGTTAATTTTGTACTTTCGGAAGGCCTTTTTTACACCGTTTCTTCGGACGGGTTTTTCAATATTGCCCTCTCGGCAATTTCCAAAACAATTTAATGAGGACGTAAATGCACATACTTCAGAGTTAAGGCAACATTTACTTAGATACGTTCAAGTCTTTTCGTAACATCAACTCTGTTTGCCACATCTATTCTGATACGTACGGGTCCCTTGCATATGTTTTATTTTGTTTCCTTCAAAAATCTGAAAAGTTTTTCATTATTGGGACATTTTCGAGCAATAGGAAATTGATCAAGGAAGAAGGAACACACTTCTTCAAATCTCTGTAAAATTTAACTCCTTATTTATACTGCAACGGTTTGAGGTGAGAGAAAGTCAATTAGCAGAAGGCCACGAAATTACCTCCTTAATTACTACACAATAACTAAAGGGTCCGTCTTACTGTCAACAAAATCTGCGAAAAATTACAACAGTCAGTGCGAATGCCTTAATTCCTCCATGAAACATTGAAACGGTCGAACATAAAGATTAATTCGTCACATTTGATTCGCACAAAAAGAACTCAATAGAAATGTTCCGACTCTTCTCCATTTCTTTCACAAATACGCTTCTTGAATATTTTACCACACCGCAACAAATAGATTTTCTGACTTCGTCCAATTCAAAACTATTTTGCAAGCTAAGAAGAATTTTTTATTAGAATTTTCCTTCCCAATACATATTTTCACTCTTTCCTTCGTCTTCTTAGAATTCGCTATTATTATCGCAGCATTTCGTAGCACTTTTAATCCGTATCCAGTCATTGAAATACACGGAATGTACCAACATTTTATGTGCATTCAACATATACGACGGCTATTCAAAGATTACATTTGAAATAATAATTTTAGCATTTTATGCATCATACAGCGAATAGCATTTTCTCGTTTTAGTTCTCTAGTCAGGTGCAAGTTGTCGAAAAAAAAACAAGTCTCGCTCCTATATGGGTGAAAAAGTGAGGTGTTGTTCACGCTCTCGAGGTAGGTCTAGCGAAACGTGACGGTCTATGGAAATTTTGGTAAGGTTTAGTCCAAAATTCTTGACGGAGGAGGAGGATGTCAAAAATTTAAAAAAAATAGCGTGACGTACTATATGAACGACCCCTAAGTGAGCCGTGAACAGACTAAAAACATTTGAAGTTCGCGCTTCGAAACATGTTCACACGTTATGAAATCGATAGACTATTTTTATTCTGCGAATTTTTTTAGCTGAAAAATAATGTCACCATCTTGGATGTTACTTAACAAAGTATTTTCATTTTTCAAAGGTTAGGCAGAGGTCGTGAGTACATTTCTGAACAAAAGAAATTTGTAGAACTTTGAAATTCGCACCTAACTTCACGTTGAGTAGAAATGCTATTCATATTGAAGTTAGCTACAAATTAACATTTCTTTTCTGTTGAAAATTGAAAACAGTGACATTTATTCCGCATAAAATTGGTGTCGATTCGAAAAGTGGCAAAAAATGTATTTTATAGAGCCGAAAATAGTTTTGAATGGCGGCGACTCTCTTACTCTTAAATATGTGTTCATAGTGTGAAAATGTGTACAACTTTGCTACTAAACTACATAAAAGACAATTAACTGTTACAGCATCTATGAGGGAAAGGACATCTCGCACCTGACTACTCTCTCACCATATTTTCAATTTTTATTATTATAAACCTATAGCACATTACATGGCCTCACACATTAGATTACAAGTGAAGTTATGTTACGAATAACCCGGCATGTTGGTGTGTGTGGTATGGTGGTGTCTATGGCAAATTACTTCAGGTTTGTTGAATTTAATGAGATATATTTGCGGTGAATTGAAAATATTTTTCTTGTCTTTTTTCATTTTCCTTTTTCAAATATTTAGAATAAAAAGTAACATATGGCGGCGGAAAATATAATGGTTGCATGTATGGAGCACAGACGATAATCAATTTACACAAGCAATCACGTTGAGAATGAAGCTTTCGAAATATGCTTCAAATTGACGCAATATGAGCATTCTGCTGTAATATGATCATTTGAAGTAAGTAATTTGTTGGGAGCAATTAGATACTTTCGCAATTTGTTGTGTATTTTGTAAACAAGAGTGAATGATAGAGGTTTCTAGTTTTCCAGTTTTCCAAGTGACCCATCGAAAGATGGGTGTAAACTCCGCGACAAACGTGTAAATACATACCAATGCATACATCGTCATTTGAACCTATCAAATCATAAAAAGGCCACGAAAGAACGAAAAAAGCTGTTTTCACGACTTCTCCTCCTTGTTAAGTAGCGATAGTTACTTTATGTTTCCACCCTACCACAGGAGTGGTCGCCAACGGACTTTGATTGCTTGGTTGATGTGCCTAGTGACTGCACCCCAAGTCCTTCCTGGCCAACCAGGTTGGCGAAAATACAGTAGAAAGATGATAGTATTTCGGTCTCGACCTAGGATCCCCGACAGTCGGCGTACGCTCTGCCGTAATTTGCATAAGAAACTTAGTGACGTCATTTTGAGAGAGAAAATATATGATATTCTCTCTCAAAATGTCATCACTAAGTTTCTTATGCAAATTACGGCAGCGCTGTCATTCTAGGTAGAGCTAAAGTCTATATGCTTAGTACGCTCGCACTAATTGTGCGTATCCCAATTCCTCGCCCATGGGGGCCACGCGGTTAAAGTTACACTATGTATGCACGTTAATCTGCAACTTCATTGTTATGTTTTCACCCTTCCTGTCCTTCCGTCCGCCCGTCTATGCATCGTCACAATTATGACGTCACTAAAATGGCGTTAAAAATACTACGTCACAAAAATAATGTCACACAAGGGACGACGCACAGTGAGATTTGCGGCAAGGTGCCGTTCTCCAACTATGCAGCATCTTTTGATCTGATTATTTTTTTCTTGGATTCAGGAAATATTCTTATCGTTTCGAATTTTAGTCGGATTTTTCTTAAAAGTGAATGAATTCATCAAAGTCGAAGTTTCCGAAAAATTGACGTTATAGCCATATGTGAGGGGTAAACCACTATAACTGTCAAAGTTCTCGAAACCCATTTTTTTTTTTGGATACGAGACTTCTAATCTATTGTAAAAGAAGACGAAGTAGTATAAAAATGTTTCAATGTTGAGAAATACAATCGTAGCCATGAACTCTAGGCTACTCCTATTGTGCTCCATAGAGAATTTCCACACTTTGAAGAAAAAAATCAGACGAAAATCAGAAACGGTGCGGATATTTCCTGATGTTTCCTGAATCCAAGAAAAAAATAATCAAATCAAAAGATGCTGTATAGCCGGAGAACGGTACCTTGCCGCAAACCCTTAAAAATGTCTCACTATGCGACGTCACACGAGGGACGACGTCACACAAGGGACGACGTCACACAAGGAACGACGTCACACAAGGGACGACGTCACACAAGGGACGACGTCACACAAGGGACGACGTCACACAAGGGACGACGTCACACAAATGATGACGTCGCACAAAAAACGTCATTAATATGATATCACAAAATGACGACACAAAAATTACACCACAAACCGGAAGATATGACGTCATGGATATTCTTTTGTTTAATTCTTCAACAATATGTATTTTTGTTCCTAACTTAAAACCCAAATAACTTTTAAATTAGATTTTTTAGAAGGAAATCCTGTTCTTAGGGCTTATTTGATTTTTTACTACGATGATGACATGAATAATTGGTAAGTGACAAAATTGATTTTTAATGCAAAATTACTGCACACTGTGAAAGACTTCCAATAATAAAACTGTTCGCAACTGTCAGTAGTGCATAATGAATGTTCCCAGCTCCTCATTCAAGGGGTCCACCTCTCAGAAGTTAGAGATTCGAACGCTTTCCTTAGGAAGGTTCTGTCCTGTACCCATATCTCAATTGGGATATTCCCAATCTACAGAAACGAACTTTAAAAATGTATCATAAGAGTGACATTTCGGAGAATTCAACTATTGGAACAATGAAATGTCAATATGGTGATACATTTTATAAGTTCCTTCTTATTGTAGTTCCTAATTTAAGAGCTTCTCCTGAAGAACCACATTGTTCCCATCAACTTATTTATTTATTTGCGTACTGTAGCAATCTTACACAATTCTTATATTACATATCTTCTCATATCTAATACTGAACTGATTTCAAGTTATACACAGCAGGAAAGGGTTAGCTCAGTGGTAACGTACTGGCTTTCCACCAATAATACCCGGGTTCAATCCCGGTGGGGATAAAATTCTGTATAGGATTTTCCTTCAATTTGTAGCATGAAAGTAACGTTCCCAAGCTCCAAATTTTGGGTAGTTGTGGTGTTTGGTGTCCACAACGAACCGGGCTCTAGGTCCGATTATTCCCAGTGAAAATATCCCCGGACGAAAAATCCCCAGACAAAATATCCTACAAAAAACGGACAAAATATCCCCAGATGTGATGTCTACTCAGCAATGGTGAATATAGGTAGGTATTATTAATTAGATATTATATTGTGTTTTGGGGGCTCTGCCTCCTCACCCCCGCGCCTGCGGCGGGCTTTTACAAGCCTTGCAGGCAACCTTACGTGTATGGCTCCGCCCCTTAGACCCCCTTTCTTGTTTTTGGTTGTTTATATAAATCAGGAAAAACTAAAACCACAAAAGTTAGGAATTAATTAAATTAGGAAAAAGCAAAATTAGGAATCAGACAAAGGAAGAAAATAATTTTTGAGAGAATGCGCCGCAGGCCGTGATAAATCCTGGAAAATAAAAGAGCGGGGGCGAGGGGCGTCAGCCCCCCGCGTGTCAAGGGGGGATTATCCCTCCTTGCGGGGTCTAAGGGGCAGAGTCCCTAGCGGGGTTTGGGCCAGAGCCCCAAGCACGGAAGGAAGCCTGCAGGACATTATTAGCGCGCCGCAGGCGCGGGCGTTTGGGGGGCAGAGCCCCCTTCATACCAAAAATAAGATTGCGACCTCCTTAGGAATTCCTGATTTTCGTTTTTCCTAATGTTAGTTTTTCCTAAATTTGGTATTTCCTGATTTTTGTTTTTCCAGATTTTTGATTTTCCTTATTTTAGGTTCCTGATTTTCGTTTCCTGATTTCTTGATTCCTGATTTATGCTTTCCTAATTCAGGTGGACATTCCGTCACATAGATTATTATATACTTCTCGGTAGAAGTTCACTGCGTTTACCTCTAAGCTCATGTCCCACCTATAGAAATCTGGAATCTGGAATATTTTTGATGTTGTTCTGGATCTGTGACGCACTTAGTTCCGAAGAGTAAGAGCCGCTTCCGTCATTTTTTGCTCAGGAAGAAAAGTGTTTTTTATCAGCACCTCCCTTATACCCTTTCCAGCACTCCACAGGCCTCTGTATCACCCAATCGTTCAGCACTTTCGCACATACTGATCGAGCAATCTTCAGATACAACTCGGGAGCCGTTGAGCTTACCTTGTCTTAATATAGAAAAGCGTTCAAATCGCGATATTTTGAGAGGTGAATGAGAAGCTGCGGACATTTTTTGCACTACCCAAAATTACAAACAGTTTTGTTATTGCAAGTGTTTCGCAGCAAACTTGCATTAAAAATTCATGTTATCGTAGTCGAAAATCGGACAAACCCTTAGAACAAGATTTTCTTCTAAAAAGTCCAATTTAAAAGTTATTCGTGTTTTAAGTTAGGAACAAATAATTTTTTCAAATAAATAGGAAAAACGGCCCGAAAAATGGAAATCTCGCCAAATTTTAATGTTAATTTTGGGTCTTCCCCTTTCAGTTAAGCCTAAAAATAAAATCGGTTCAACAGTCGTCTCTCAGTAATTCGTGAGAGTTACCTCTGCACTAAAAATTTTAAGGAGGTGGAGGTCGAAGGGTGGTATTTCTAAATGTCTCCTAATCGTTTTGAAACCTCCTCGATCGTCATCATTTACTCATGGTCTAGAACGGTCTTCTGACTTGGCGATGATTTCGAACTAGAAACGTTCGCTTGTTCACTTTCTAAAATCTCAAATAGTCAATTATCGTCTGTTCTCTCATACTATACTTCAAAATGCAATTACCAGAAGTATAAATTAGTAAAATGTTAGAAAATTAGTCGGCTTGTAGTTTGACAATGTTCTACAGCAGGTGTTTACGGCATCGAAATGAGTTACGAAAAAGTAACTTAAATTATATGTAAATCCGAAAATTTGTGTAACATTTTCCTTCCCCCATCCAACCTCTTGCGTGCTGTGATATCTACGGTGTGCATAAATGAATACTGCTGGTTCAGTGCTTCAATCTTTTAAGCTTAAAACTCTTTTGAAGAATCGATTGCCATGGCATTTCTTTTATTTTATTTTTATTGTGATGTTCCCAGACAAACCACTAAACTTACGACAAGAAATAAAGTTCTATCCAATTAAAAACAAAAATATTTCCTAATTTCGGCCCATCAAATTTACATTTCAAAAAAATGTTCGCATTTTCCCAAGCCGATGTACGTAGCCACAGGGGAATCGGAGAAGACAATCATTTAGCAAAAATTCAAATTGCAAATGATTTTACGTTATATACACTAGTACAAGAATTCGCTTTTGTATTTTTGTTTCGGAAAACATCTAATACACCGAATTATACACTTGACAAGCTTCATTTTATAGTTGCGTTTAGAGATGTATACCGTAATAATGATATCAAAATGTTCACAAGAGGATATTTCATGAGAAGGAACCCCAACAACAACAAAAAAATGGTGCGCTTAAGTACTCTTGAACAAATCCCAAACTTTTGGGATATAACTTTCGAATAATAATCGCAAATTTGGATTAATTTCAATGTTTATACAGAACGAACCAAGGTAATAATGATAACCTACAACACGCAACATCTGCTTCGTATACATAAAAACACTTTTTCTTGTGCGGGCGGTTAACAACAGCTATTTTTCTTCGTAAATTCCGAAATTAAGAAGAAAAATATAGATTTTGTATTCACTGGATGGTGAAACACATCTCTCTTTTGCTTTCTATGAAGGATTAATGATAAAACAACAAGAAAATAGTTACATTCTGTACAAAAATAATAAATTGTTTTCCTCTGTTGCGATTCGTTTGGCTCATGCAATTTAAATTTCATTTGATTTAATTTAATTGAAGTAATCTCATCATGATTCGTGACTGTGTAAAAAAATTAAATCGGGCTTAGTGTCATTAGCGTTTTGCTGGGAAAATATTATGAAAACACTTGGAGGCGACTTCTTTCAGGGAAGGTAATTTATTTTTTGGCTTGTAATTATTCAACGTAAAAATTGTCATATGGAACTAGAGGTGAGTGAAACCGTAACATCGAAAAACCCGACCCGAATTGTCAGTTGTATGATTTCAAAGACTGTTATCGGGTCATGTAAATATCGATCATTCAATACGATCCTCAACCGATTTTCCTCTTCTCTGATTTAATCTGATAACTTTAGATAAAACCTGCAAGGTACCCGTACGCATCAGAATATATATGGCAAACAGAATTGATGCTGCAAAAAGACTCTTAGTAAATATTTCCTTTCCTAATTTAATAAGGACGTAGTTTCATCTATGGGTCATTCCTCGCTGACAGGAGAAAAAATGTAGCGTGGGTCACCAAAGTACTCGTCTGCTGTATGCTCTACACCTTTTTCGTGCTCCAATAGCTTGGAAATCATGGGTCTTACAGAGGGAATCGTTGTACTATTTTACTCTGTAGCCTTCTTATTCCCGAGATTTTTCGTTTTTGTGAAGGTAACGTGGCGTAGAATTAGCCCTATCATGTGATACGCAGTCCCCACACCCCCCAAAAAAACATCCACAAACCCAAAAAACTCCATACAAAAACCTTTGGGACAAGGAGCCATATATAGGCGAACTTTTAATTTTTCCCCCCTCGCCCCTCCCCTCCAATTAATTCTTTCTACGTCGCAGCAGCTTTCCAACGAGCCCAGACTCATCAAAATCGGTTGAAATTTGGCTGAGATATCGAGGTTTGAAAATGACATTTTTGTACGGAGAATCCATTTTTCTATTCTTCTCATCATTATGAAAACTTTTTTCTGATCTGTCGGTTTCTATCTATGTTCTATGTACTATGTTCTATCTATTAATAATTTTCGATCTCGAGACCTAGACAGCCGGTCTTCCTGAAATTTTCAGGGAACGTCAGTCTGGGCCCAAAATGAAAAATTTCATATGCCGCTTTTCTGGGAAAATTCTAGAAAAGCCGTGGCATGTGGAAAAGTGGTCAATTTTGAGGGTTTTTTAGGTAATGCTCGGTGTTTTCGAATTTTAGCTCCGGAGTGACAATAGCTAGAGAGTTGGTTTCTTCGGGAAAGTTATAGAGTTTGGTCAGTAGAATTTTTTGGGATCTTAAGAAAATGGCTGCCTGCAGTCAAACCGGCGTCATCTTGAATTTTCCCAAGCAATAAATTAGGTTTTTTTTGGTTTTCGAATTTTAGCTTCGGAATGACAATACTTATTGAGTTGGTTTCTTCTAGAAAGTTATAGAGTTTGGTCAGGAGAATTTTTTGGGATCTTAAGAAAATGGCTGCCAGCAGTCAAACCGGCGCCATCTTGAATTTTCCCAAGCAATAAATTAGGCTTTTTTTTGGTTTTCGAATTTTAGCTTCGGAATGACAATACTTATTGAGTTGGTTTCTTCTAGAAAGTTATAGAGTTTGGTCAGGAGAATTTTTTGCATCCATTTTGTAGCCATTTTGGATTTTCGTTTATGCTTTTTCGGTTTTCGAATTTTAGCTCCGGAACAACACTACTTAGAGAGATGGTTTCTTTCAAAAGGTTATAGAGTTTCATCAGCAGAGTTTTTTGGTATCATAAGAAAATTGCTGCCAGCTGTCATAGCGGCGCCATCTTGTATTTTCGTTTATGGAGTGTTTTGTTTAGCCGAAGGTGACACGAAGTGTTCCGATGGTAGCCGAAGGTGTTGGAGAACAATTTTTTCGGAAAGAAATTTGTTTTCAGAGAAAAGTTTTTGTGGAGAAAATTTTTTTTGGAGAAATTTGTATTCTGTGAAAAATTTTTCTGAATAAAAACTTTTTTTTGAGAAAAAATTTTTTTGGAGAAAAATTTTTTTTCTGAGAAGATTTTGAAGACAAACCTTTTTTGGGAGAAACTTTTTTTCGGAGAAAAAATTTTTTGGAGAAAATTTTTTGGAAGAATTTGTTTTGAGATAATTTTTTTGGAGAAATTTTTTTTCAAGGAAAAATTGTTTTGGAGAAAGTTTTTTTGCAGAAAAATTTTTTTAAGTGAAAAATTTTTTTGAAGAAAAATTTTTTTTTCTGAGAAGATTTTTTTGGAGATTTTTTTTTCTGAGAAAAATTTTTTGTGAGCAAAACTTTTCTTGGAGAAATTTTTTTTTCTGAGAAAGATTTTTTTGGGAGAAAATTTTTTCGGAAAAAACTTTTTTTGAGAAAAACTTTTTGAAGAAAAACTTTTTTGCAGAAATTTTTTTTTCGGAGAAAACTTTTTTTGGAGAAAATTTTTGTTGGAGAAAAAATTTTTTCTGAGAAAAACTTTTTTTGGAGAAAAAAATTTGTTGAAGAATTTTTTCGGAGAAATTTTTTTTTGAAGGACAATTTTTATTCGGAGAAATTTTTTCTCTAAGAAAATTTTCTTTTCTCAGAAAATTTTTTTGGGATGAAAAATTTTTTCAAAAAATATCAATTTTTTCAAATATTGAAAACTTCTAAAACGACTGATATCACAACAAAAACCTCTTAAAATATAGAGCAGTTCGCAAGTCCGCTTCCAAAATTATTGATATCGCTTGAGGTGACGCTATCGCTGTTCAAAGTTTTAATTTCCCGAAAAAATTACAGCGCAACAAAAGTACGTTGTGTTACAAAAATGCGTCACAAATGCCGGATCCACCAGCGGAATAATTTTTCAATACTTTCAGTTTTTACACGCAAATTTAAATTTACTCTCAACAATCTACGCAATAAGAAATAAAAGCCAAATTTTTGCAGCGCAAAAACTGAAAGTGCAGAAAAATTATTTCGTCATTGGCATTTGGCATTTGTGACGCAATTATTTAACACAAGGTAATTTTGTTTTAAAAAAGCGCTGAAATTTTTTCAGGAAATCAAAGCTTTGAACACAAGGTTCCATTCAAACAAACTTCTGCTTATTATTAGCGATATCATCTCCTCAAGCGATATCATTAATTTTGGAAGCGGACTTACGGACTGCGTCACAATTTACCTTTTAAGAGGTTTTTGTTGTGATTGGAAATTGCCTTAAGGGAATGTTGAAAAAAATCCGAAGCAACGGCCGGCGCAAAGACCTCTATTCCCTTAAAAACATAAAATTGAAAAAAAATCACTCAAATTGTTTTTTGTTATAGGGCCGATCATATAACTGACCTAGATCACTTAGAAGTAGAGGTGTGCGGGCCGACCTTTTTTGGAAGCCCGACCAGAACCGAACCTGATCCTAAATTAAAATCCAAAGCGCTCGTCCTATAAACACGTTGGACCCTGGTAGAGACTCAGTTTTGCGGCCCTGGTTGAGTCCAAGGGCTTAAAATCAAAAATCTTTCTTCCATAAATTCTCAGGAATTGTCAGACCTATCAAACAAAAAAAAATGAAAATAGGAAGAGATTTACTCGAGTTATGTATAAAAGACCCAAAACCACTTAGGCGGCCCTAGCTCAGTTGTCATTTTGTCATTTGTCAATCGTCATTTTTATCGAATACCCAAACACAAACCGAAATTATTTTAAAATGAATTCGATTTTGTTGGAATTTGTTTATTTTCAATAGTTGTAGGGCTGCGGGTTTTGAATCAGTTGAGGTTCGGTCCGGTTAGGGCTTAGAAAAATTTATTCTGAAGGGTCTGTATACCGTTGCTTTGGGCGGGTTTTCAAATTACCCTTTGATAATTTCCTAAACAATAAAGTATGGTTGTAATCACTAATTTAGAGTTTCTTTATATTCATCTTCAACCTTTGCAACGGACGCATATTGAAGAACTTTTTAGATTTTTTGAATTTAACGACATTTATTAAGTAGCGATAGCGCTGATTGGAATTTGACAACACTCTATTGGTACTTTGTCATACCAATTTCAATGGTTTATCAAGTAGCGATAGCTACTTTATGTTTCTACTCTTCCTGACCGCTCGTATGTCAGTCAGTCTGTACACCGTCACAATTATGACGTCAAAAATGACGTCACAAAAATAACGTCACAAAAATAACGTCACAAAAATGAATGAATGTTTATTTATTTATCAAAGAGTTTGTTACAAAGCTTTGTGTATAAATACCCCAAGCTTAAAAAACATTTTCAAATCCCATTGTGTACAGCTCTGTGATGGGGACTCAAATATTTTTAAGAATAAGAACGAGAATAATAACAATGAGAATAAGAATGACGTCACAGATATAAAGTCACAAAAATAACGTCACAAATAATGACGTTACAAAAGTGACGTTAAAAATATGGTGTCACAAATATGACATCACAAGTATGACGTAACAAAAATGATATCACAAATATGACGTCAGAAATACAACCAAAAATTATGACGTGATAGATATTCTTTCGTTTACTTCTTCAACAAAACACACTTTCCTATACACATGTCAAGGGTTTATTTAGTAAACTAATTCCTTACATTTTTACATCTATATGTGAAACTTTTGGGAAATAGAAAAACACAGTCCGAAATATACTAAAGGGTATTCACGCCTTTAGTACGCCAACGGCTTATGTCAAAGCATAGTCATTTTCATGACGTGAGAGGTTTAAGCTGTCAAACAAGTAATATTATTGCTAGTGCTCGGTAAATGCATCATTACCTCGTCGCGAGCGACTCGGAATACGCATTTACCGAGCAGTAACATGTAGTGAGTGCGTGAGTACTTCCAAATATTTGTTTGACTCGTATGATTACAACATTCCACGAGTCAAAACAACCAATATGGAAGCACATACGTAATGTACTATCATCGGGTAACGACTTGTAAAAGACAAAAGGCATAAGCGGAATTAAAGGAAATCGTTCCATCTACCAGATCTGTTACCGTTGACATATTTTTTTTGTTCAAGACTATGTTTTACCGTTATTTTCATATTTGTAACTTTACTCCGATGAAAATGTGACTGTATTACTAGTTGCAACTTTTATAATAGTGTTGCATAACGTTACGAATGCCTGTTTTTTTTTTGCATATAAGTCGTTTGACGGATAATGAAGCGGACATTCTAGAAAGAAAATTGACACAGCAGCGCTGCGGGTGTTTCAAATTTGAAAAATTGGCGGTAGACCCATGTTTTTGACATTACAGCGGACTTAATTTCTGAATGTTACGCTTTGATTTATGTCACTGTAAATTTACGTAAAGAAACGTGAAAGCGTAACATTTAGAAATTGAGTCCACTGTATTTTCAAGTAAAAAATAAAAAATAATTTTTGGCTTCTGTAGACCTCAAAAGAAAAACTAACATACTGTTACACTGACTACTACTGATGCGCGGACCTAACCGGTGCATCAAAAAAATAAACGACAGCTTTTTCATAAGTAATAAAGAACACGTTGGTACTTGTATTTCTATCAAGGGAAAGGGTAAATTTTCTTTTAGTTTAATTTTTAACCTATTTGACTAAAAATTTTTTCACATTTAAATACATATAGCTTTTAGCTTTGAAGTTGTAATGAAATATGTAATGAACATGTGATTAAAATTGAAAACGTTTTATTCATGGAGACAACATGCTTTAGGGGCTGTTCACAAAAGACGTACAGGTTAGCGTACGGTGGGGGAGGGTCAAGTCATACAGACAAAAACTTAAAGTGTTCACTTTTTCACGCGTAAGGTTTGTGTGAAAGCTCAACTCGACGAAAATATTTTTTTTACAGGTTGAGCTTTCGCACAAACCTTACGCGATGCGAAGCGCATCGCCTCCAATATAATGAGCCCTTTTCATTGCTGTGTTAATGACGAGGCAATTTAAATGAATCTTCCTGAAGTGGCGTTGAACGAAATGTGTCACAATGATGGACTAAAGAATAAACTTCGATTTTTTTGAAAGGGGGGGGGGGGAATTCGTACGTTATTTGAAGGGGGGTCTTTGGGATTGTGCGGTTTCGTACGGGGAAGGGGATCAAAAATCGCTAAAAAATCCGTACGTAATTTGTGAACAGCCTCTTAAAGTTGTATGTGCCCCTTAGAGTGTGTTTGGTATGCGTTATCGCAACAATATCGTTTGGTATGAAAAAATCCTACATTCGTTTGACAATTCGGTCGACTACCCAGTGGTGTAAAGTATGTAGTCGTAATTTTGTGCAAAAGCAGATTCTCACTTTACTGTATTTTCGGCGTAATGAACGTTTTCAAAACACGTTTGGTTTCTGCTTTTCCTTATTGCTTCCAACGAGACCATATAAATGCATAAAGTCTCATCTTTTATACGCTTCGCATATGTGCCAAAAGAAACTTTATCATTCTTCATACGTGTTTATATCTACCATTAGAAACAATATGTCAAACTAAGATACCCCGATGTTGCTATTAGACATGTAGAACTTTATTCATTCAGTGGATTTGATGAGGTAAATCTTTCGTACACGCCTGTGTAAAAGCGACACAAGTAGTGTGACAAGCAACGTAAGCGTGAAAATTGAAGCTTAAAACCTGAGGCTATGGGACGAATAATACGTTGATGTTGATGCGAATGCGGGTGGGAATGAAGGAAAGAAAGCAAAGGAAAAAAAAAAGTTGTAGAGAACGCTAACATAAAAATAACGGCTTTTTGTTTGTTTCAAATATAACATGAAAGCAGGGTGGTTTTAGAGTAGAAAATTGTTGTGCAAAAATTTCGACAATAAATTCTCAAGTGTGAAGGAAGTAAATTTCAGAAGGTGGAGGTAATTATGCCGTAATAATTGAGATTTTATTTCTATTGTGGTACAATAATGAAATATCACGTGATATGTATCTGCGGGCAATGTATGACCCAAATAAAACGCTGTTCCAACGTATCCCCATTACAGTGTTAGGTACATTTTTATTATTCCATGAGCATTTAACGTTATGATGATAACACATAAATCGAATGCTTCTTTGTCTCCCTCTCTATTCTTAAATGTCGCAATATAACTCCCATTGACCTTCTTACCTGACTTCTTAGGAAACCATTAAAAAATGATTTTGGAATTAGGAAAGGGAATGACGAAACGTGTAATTTAGTGTAAAGAAAAATTCTTTGTTTTTGGTAGATTCGCAAACAGAAAAAATAAATAAAATGAAATGAAAAAAGAGATGAAAGAAAGAGGTTGCGAGAAACTTTTAGTAGATTAGTGTAAAATGTCACTTATCTGGACAGTGATAGTGCTCTATGGCGATCTAGTAGATCCAATGGTTCATTGCAACACAGTTCAGTTCGCGATATCCAAATCATACGGCCGTAAATTAGTAATTGATTTTCATAAATTTTCGGTAATTAAAATTCCTGGACGTTGTAAGCTCCAAACGTGGTGCGACATTCTAGTCATATAATGTACCTTCTCCAGCTTAGTTTGCTGTCGAGAATGACTCCCAGCTACTTTACATTGTTTGTGAGATTAATGCGAGTTCTGAAGAGCGTCACTTTGTGCAGAGTGCTCATCAGTGAAGAGAATGAGCCCGGGTAGAGCACAACGGAATCAGTGTTGTGTGATAAGTTTAAAAATCAAGTCTTACATGCCAAAAAATTCACAAGAAATATTTTGGTAGACTAAGGAACATATATACAGTAACTTTTTGACTTCCCCCGAGCGACGTACCCCCCGGAAAATATTTTTCCCGGATTCTACTAGAGATAAGCGGGTCGACCATTTTTCGAAACCCGAGCCGGACCGAACCCGACCCGATAAAATTTTTCGAAACCCGAAACCCGAACTGTTTCAAAACCCGACCCGGACCGAACCAGACACTCAAGTTTTTCGAAACTCACAACCCAAATTACTTCGAAACAAAAATTATTTCAAGGGCCGACGTCTGCATTCTTCACGGACCTTAGACTAAAACAAAATTCGTGTAATGTAAGATGATAAAATGTAGACGAGTTTTGTTAAATATAAAAAGTCAATGAAGGATCGGGACCCGAATAAAATGATACAACAACCTGGACCGAGCCCGACCCGATAAAATTTTTCGAAACCCGAACTGTTCCCAAACCCGGCCCGGACCGAACCCGACCCGATCAAAATTTTCGAAGCCCGAAACTCATGAACCCGAAAAAAACAATTCGGGTTCGGGTCGGGTTTTTCGAAGTTTCTCTAGATTCTACTAGAAATTTTAGGCATTAAAATCGGTTAAGTCGATTCGGAGATATGAATTTTTGAAATTTACATTTTTGTATGGAAAACATTTTTAACTGGTCGATTTCGTCAACCTTTGTTACTTTTTTCTTTGTTGGGATCTCGGAAACGGCTCGATCGATTTTGCTGAAATTTTGAGGGTAGCTTTAGATCATAAAATTAGTGGACACGTATTTTTTGTTCCTTGAAAAGCCTGACCATTCCTGGGATTTCTGGGATTTAGTCGCTTCCAGACTCAGTCAGGGTGACTCAATAACTCTAAAACTATAAGAGTTAGAAGGTTGCTTGAAAAGACAAAGTTGTAGAGAATTAAATTTTAGCGAAGGTTGTCTGAAGGTTTTGGGGAAATATGGTTCAATCTTTAGGATATGGCCACTTCTAGAATCTTGAGGTTTGACCCATAATTCTAGAACTATGAGAGTTAGAAAGTTGCTCGTCCTTGTTGACCAAAAGGGTGGGGATCTATACTGGAGATATAAACCGCGGAAGTTCTTTATAGACGTCGTCCCCTAAAAAACGGGGAATCTTACTTCGAAGAAAATTTGGAAAATGGCTGTCGAAATCGGAAAATTCGAAATTTTGAATAAAATTTCGTTCGATTAACTATGACGATATCTCTGTATCTCTCTAAGGTTCGTATACATAACAACCTCCAGTTATCAGATTGCTGCTACGAGATGAACATGTGTTGGTTCTCAACCCCTAGACTAATGCAAAAAAAATTGGGAAAAAGAGGAGGGAATGGTGGGTGGTTGTCGGTGGGTGTTGTATTCACCACTAGACTTATGGCTGCTGTTCCTCTAATCTTACATTAAAAATTTTGTGACTATGGCACTTATAATACCGAAGTAACTAGCAAAAAGCACAATGGATTTTTTTGCTTAAAGAAATGTATTTTGTAAAGTTTCAAGTTTGTTTAAAACACTTTTTATTGTTAATTTATTGTTAATAGTGATATTTATGTGAGCTAGTTGCAGACCCGTACGAAGTACACTTTTACTTTACACGTTTGTCTGTCTACCTCTACGATAAGATGACATAATGATGGAAAAAGACGAAATGTTGTGTTAGTGTTGTCTGAGTGATACAATTGCAAGACTTCATTTCTACAACTCACCACGCCTTTCACTTGTACAACTCAAACAACAACACAAATAAAACAAAAATTTCTACGCAATAAGGATTGTATAATCTGAGATGTGAATGTTTTGGTATCCAAAATCATCAGAACATTTCCACAACACTTTCATAACAATTTTACATTAGAGAGTTTAGCCAAATTTATAACATATTCATATTTGAGTTATATGTTAACGTTATAAGTTACAAGTTTGCGTTATAAGTTAACATTATAATTTTATAGCCCAGATCAGTATTGTAACTGATCCAGACCAGTACTGATCAGTTTCAAAACTGATCCGAATCAGAACTGATCAGTTTCAAAACTGATTTGGATTTGCAGTTTTGAAACTGATCAGTACTGATCCGTCTCAGTTTTAAAAGTAATCATAAATTATCCGTGTACCGAAAAATTGAATGGGTAGAAGAAGTAATTCGTGCTTATGCCATTAAACACGAAAAAAGACTACTTAATCACACCAATGTGAAAGATATCCAGTTGTTGGATATAGCCGACGAAGTGAGGAGACTGAAACGAGTCAAACCACATGAACTAACCTATGGAAGAACATCCTGAAATCTCCGGAGTCTTCGAATGGCAATCTGGGTCATGACTATTGAATCGGCCGTCCCGCACGTGTCTTTCTAAAGTTATTTCTTCGAAATTGCTTTAGTACAACTCAACCGTAGTAATAAATTGACAAATTGTTAAGATTGTACTATCCATACCAAATAAATGGTGTTTTTGGAAAAAAAAATAACTTGTCCGTATCAGTTTTAAAACTGATAAGTACTGATTCATATCAGTTTTCAGATTGAACAGTACTAATACTGAGCATTTTTGAAACTGATCAGTATTAATCAGGATAAGTTTCGAATCTGATCAGTACTGATCCGGATCAGTTTCCAAACTGATCAGTACTAATTCGGATCAGTTTTGAAACTGATCAGTACTGATCTGGGTCAGTTACAATACTGTTCTGAGCTATAAACTTATAACTTGTACCGTAAAGTTATAACTTGTTACTTACAAATTATAACTAATAGCTCGTAACGTAAACTTGTAATTTTTAACGTAAAAATATAACTCATATCATATCATATCATATTCACATGACGTGACGTCATTTATCAATCATTTTAACACAGCTAACATCGAAGTTACATCAAAATTACATCAATTTACACAATTTTTACATCATTTCAAAAATAGTAAATAGGCCAAGTTAACTATGCATCAAAATAATTGAAACAAATTATTGATGCGTGTAGCTAATGACCCTGACATGGCGGTCGAAGCAATTCAACACATTTATTTTTAAATTTGTTTTTTTCTCAGACAGCATTGTGCGTCCCAAAGGGCATCAACTACAAATTGGAAACATAAGAGAAATTAAAATAAGTGACATATTTTGATAGAAGACTTGCTGTCAACATTACTATACATCAAATATTCTCTGACCTATACTGATGATGTGATATTTGTATGAAGAGTAGACAACAGCCGTGAACTTATGAAGGTAGACATAGAAATGGGTGTTGTTTTATTGATGTTGATGTATGCATTGAAATTGAAATGTTTTTGTTGACGAATGTCGCTATAATTATGCTTCATTGTAATGGCATTATAATTTTTTTTTCTGATAACCACACCCCATTTACATTTAATGACATCTTTAGTACAAACCTGTAAACGTGTCAGAATAACGTCACGCAAATGTATTTAGTTCTAAGCGTTATATTAGCGAAGCGACAACAATATGTACTTTGTTAAAGATACTTTTGGTCAATTGATCTTTAAGAAAATATTTATATAATTAATTTATACAATTTGAATTTCGCGCCAAGTAATACGATGGTAACGATTGCAAATGGACACTTTGATTCTTTGAAAAATTCTAAAGGTTGAGATGAGTGGGATGGGTCAAGGCGGCAATTCTCGTAACTTGGCATTGTATTTGCACGGTGTGGTTGAAAGAGTGCTAATTGAAACTTGATGGTACATCCGTTTTTTCTCTTGATCAGAAAAAAAAAATTAAATTTTAGTGGGTCTCAATGCTCGAAGTGAAATTGCTACTAGAAGCCACCGCCTCACCTAAATGTTCTTTTAAGTGAAAATCATCTAATTGAGACCAGTAACGAAGATCAAGAAAAAAAAAACGGATGTACCATCAGCTTTCAATTAGCACTCTTTCAACCACACCGTGTTTGGTGTTTATCATTAGTAACTTTTATACTAACAACTGTTAAGTTACTAATTCGTAAAGTTACGAAAATCATGAGAATCGAGGCCGAGATGAGATGAATGTGTCAGACGCATGGGACGGATCGGCAGCCCATGTAACAGCTGGGGTGACGCAGTTGTGTAGACTGGCCTGAAAGAGAAGATGTAGTTGTGACAATGGGTTGTCAGTTCTTTGTTCGCAGTCAGAATTCACTTTTAAAATCGATGTCAACTTCAGCTAAATTCCATTATTTTATATTCTGAAAACAGAAAATATGAATACTGATGTCAAAACTACAGCTAAATTCATTCAACGTGAAATTAGCAGCGAACTTGACAGTTTCATTTGTTCCTATGAAACTGGAAAACAATAGACCGTGTCTTGACACCTATGTTGTTTTCATAGCTTAATTAACGTCTCAATTCATTCTGTCATTAGTTTTATGTTCGTCCGTATTCAGCTACGAAAGCGTGCATGGCGCCACTTGAGGAAAGGGAGTAGTTCTATGTTGAGACATTAATTCAGATATGAAAAAAAACATAGGTGTCACCACTTGAGGTTCGGTGACAAAACACCGTCTGCTACATGCACTTACCGTTTAGTTGGCGTCAATTCGGAAAATGATTGTTGGTATTTAAACAATGAACTGTCAACCGAATGGCTTGTAAAGAAATAGATCGTTTCTGTTCTTGAACTTCAAGTAGTGACACCTAAGTTATTCGATGACCGTATTTTTCCTAATATTGAAACGAACGCTGAATTGGATGCTGTCAATGGGATCATGCCTACCAATTCATCTGGTTTATTCACTTCAGCGGAGGAAATGACTGACATTATTAAATCCAGGCCTAACAAAAAATCTGCGGGTTATGATGAAATGCCCTACCCTCTAATTAAGCGTTTCTCTCCTGCGATTATTTTGTTTCTCACCACCTTCTTCAATCACTGCATTGCTTGCGCTCACTTCCCTGATGTTTGGAAAAATGCCATCATCACTCCTATTCCCAAACCTGGTAAGGATGCGTCTCTGCTCTCAAATTGGCGACCGATTTCTCAGTTGTCATGTTTGTCAAAAATTTATGAAAAAGTCATCATGGGTAGGCTTACTACAATTATGTCCAGGCTGCCAATACTACAGACTCAGTTCGGATTTCTTGCTCATCTTGCTCAGCATGCTTTGGCTCGAATTCAATCTGATATTGAT
>CM055406.1:127721816-127732890 GCA_029228625.1 Pseudolycoriella hygida
TGAATACGGTGAACTTTGAATACGGGGAAATTGGAATGCTGTGAACTTTGAATACGAGGTAAGTGGAATACGGGGCAAGTGGAATACGGGGAACGTTGCATACGTTTTACGGAGGAAGTGGAATACGGGGGAAGTGGAATACGGGGGAATTGGAATACGGGGGAAGTGGAATACGGGGGAGATGAAATGCGGGGGAAGTGGAGTAATTTTCGACAAAGAAAGTGTTTTGATTTATTTTGCCTTTCTCGCCCATTTGGATTTTAGTATTATTAGTGGTAATATCAACGAAGTGATTTAATGACATGAAACATTACGCATCATTATTTAAAACGAGAAAAAATATGCTTTGGCTCACAGAATAGACAACACGCGAAAATGATAAAGCCTGCGTAGCCCCTAGGGGCGGGGGTATTTACTAGTAACATATAATCCATATAATACAGCACGTGAGACGAGTGCAAGTTACATTCGGTTCCACAAAAGTTTGTCATCTGTTCGGTCAGATGCCATTACGTAAAATTTTATTTCGAATTTGATTCACATCACTACGAATGGTCTTTGTCGTCGTTCGTTCCAAAACTTAATGTATTTTATTTTTCAGATGTCATTCGAAAATCAATTTCATATCCTTTGTGACCATATGCGAATGAATTCCATTCTATTTTAAAAATTGTTGTAGTAGAATCAAGTCATAAATTCAACGTTTTTATTTCCTTTATGCCATAATTCCAAGATGTCATATATGGTCAACGGAGTGAAGATATGATATCCCTTGTATAATAAAATTTGATGGAAAATGACACTAGAAAGAAGACCACACAACCTCAATTATCCGTACAATCATAATAACTTATACTTTGAAATGTCCAAGCATGTACCGGCCAGAACGGACACTGTTATTTTTCGAGTGGTTTTATCTGTTTCGTACTGATGCTGAATTTTTATTTTTTATTACATTTGGTTGAGCTTTTTATATTTTATTTCTTTTTTATTCTACTAGTTTATTGCAACAATTGTCGTTGGCATGTGTGTGTATCGTTTGGTTATTGTCGAAGAAGTCAGCGGCGGCGGCGGCGGGCGGCGGCACTGATCGTAATGGTTCTACCGCAACATAGCTAGACTTTATAAAGGAACACAGAATTCGTCAGGGTTTTCCATCACAGGAAGAAAACGAAACGAACGAATGAAAAATTGAGCAGACAGAAAAGTCTATAGACTATGATGATGATGGCCAGACCAAGGCTTTATATAGGAGGTTGCGCATATCCTTGACATTTCGCCGTATAGATGACATAGACATTGCGTAGATTTTTACGTTTGCCGCCCCAGTGATACGTGCGCCTCCTCCTAATATAAGGGACTTTCAAAGTGCAGATCAGTTTTATTTTAACTTGTCTCGGGGAGCGCTCTCCAACATTTACGAATAAAAATATTGAGAGAGGACGGAATAGTGCGAATTTCTCTTTTCTCATTTTGGAATGACGTTTTCATTTCTCTTTTCTTTCTCTCATTGCGAAAGCAGTCCCCTAGACGAATTTAGCTAAAAGCATTGTACAAAACAATCTGTATAGGCCGTGATTAACCTAAAAAAATATGACGAAAAATAACCGAACGTCCGCAGCGCCATCTGGAATTTTCATAGCTGAATATACGGACAGTTTGTGAAGTATAGTACTACAGATCGCAGCGCCATATTCAGCTATGAAAAAATTGCTGACGAAAGCGGTGAACATGAGAACTATACCTATGACCTATATTTATAGGACTGAAAACCTGATAAGTTATTCGGTGGGAGGATTCAATTTACTAGCTTTAAATATCTTTTCGTAAGCACAACGTATGTGCGTCTTGTGAGTTTGTGATTGTGGAATGCAAACACAAAAAGCACTTCAATTGCACCGTAGCACTGGTTTTTTTATGTTCAACTGACTGAAATATTAATTTCTTGTCGATATGAGCTAGGATATTGTACGCCGCACTCATGCGAAGAAATTACAGTTTTTACATTATCTGCCTTGTATTTGCTGCACTATATAACTTTATAATGCAATAGACATTTTCTTGTATACTTGATTAAGGCAACACGGAACAGGTCCGGAAAAAATCCGCCGTTACAACGCGTCCGGGTCGGTGGTGAATTGCACACAAACTTAGTGTCATCTATGATATAGATCTGATGATCTCTTGCTTTACACGCAGAAAATCCTGTATAGATCCTTGGGGGTGCATGAAATTCTCTGTAATATAGTGGTCATTTGGAACGTGTGTATGGGTAGTTGCTGTGGAGCAACGGAAACACATCAGAATACATTGTTCATACGTGAAATCATATGAATAACATATTGTGGTGCATACAACACGGCCAACGTCTCTGTCTGTGTCAAGCAATTAAATCGATGGGGGATATCGTTTGAACAACCCCCACTAGGTAACTATAGATGGCTCTGCATCTGCACTGTAACATCCATTTCGAAAAAAGTGACAGGCAGTGCACATGGTGAACCATTGAAAATGCTCATCGGAAGAGGCATCACACATATCGAATGCATCATTTCTTTAATGAAAATGTATGTAAAAAATGTTAGATTTTAGGAGTAAAACGCAATTGTTTAATACCCTCACTTGTTTTTCCTCCAATTTTAGCTGATCTTTCCTGACTTGGCACGACTGATATAAAAATAATAATAATCTTTATTGGCTTGCATACAGAAGGTGTGAACCTTAATTATGTATACAATGGGATACTTATAAAGTTTATAATATTTCTGAAGGAGGGGGGAAAAAAACAAAAAATAAAGAAAAATTTGTTTTGGAAAATAATCACTAAAGCGAAAAAATAATTGTAACCAACTGCCAAAAAAAGAGTAGTAGATAATAGTAGAAAAAACTAACGAAACTTTTGAAATGGATTCCAACCGACACTTCCTAAGTAATATCAATGTTACACCCTAAATCGAGAGTGATATAAAAACAATCCTACCCACCGCTACCAAAATTTGTGAAAATATTGAGATCAGGTCATTTAAGATCCAGTAATTGCAGAGAAGTTGGTTCGACCACGACGCTTAACACTCTTTCAACCAGAATGTCATACCATTTGATTTATAAATCGGATTTATTTTGACTGGGTGTGGTGTCTAACTCGTCACAAGCGTGTGAACTTATTATTTCTCTTAGTAATTAGGTCTATGTCCAAAAACATCCAAGTTGATGTTAGAAACTGTCAGGCTTTTGTATACACATTTGACATAGGGGGACAGTAAAAAATCTAGTTGCTTGTCTCGGATTCCTCGACGTTGAAGCGTCGAAAATGATGATTTCAGAAATGCTTCTTCAGCTATAATTCAAAATTTAAACACGACGCACGCTTGAGAAAAGGAAACTTGATATAGTATGACGTCATCGACGTAAACGACGAAATCAGCACTTTTAGTTTTTCGATTTTTGTTAACCAATTGGAAGTAGGATGAAGAATTGTGAGTGGCTTCTAAATGTTGATTCAAGCCGGTGGACTTTAATCTGCCGAAGGTACAGCACCCATAGTAAAATATTACTTCTATGGGTGCAATTGTGCCAAAACGAGAATTTTCTCAATTTTTACTTTGATATAGTATGACGTCATATAATATCAATATTATGGCCTTAAAATTAATTTACGCAGAAAATATTTTGGTGGACGTTCTTAGCAAAAAGCGGTTTAATTTGTGTTCAAATGTAAGAAGTGTATACTTTTGACGTCCACTTTCCATCTGCTTTCGGTGTCGGTGTTGAGGTAAAGACTCTGACTGTAATTCACTAAATCACTATTTCTGCAGAGTTGTAGAAAAACGCCGAAAGTTAGTGAATTTCGCTAGTGAAATGAACGTAATGAGTTCCGCTTAATTGAAGTGAATGCAATTTTTGCAAAAATGTTGCACTACTCCAGGGATTAATTTCGAGCATAGTTTCTAAGAACAGACTTTTAGGGGGAGACAAAACCTACGAAAGCGAAATGTTTTTTATATTTTAATAAACTAAATTGACAACTTTGGATTTTTTATAAAAAAAAGTGCAAAGAGAAATACACTGGAAAATGGAAAATTTTACTATACTTCGGGCATGTAAGTTAGCCACACGGTATGTATAGTTTGCGGCTCATATGTTAGTGTACATAAAAAACGGAAGTTAACTTGCCACATGTTTAAAATGGTCAATTTCACCATACGTCCCGCATGTATTGTTACTGCTAACATATGGGACGTTTGTATACATGTGGCATGTATACTAACATCGGAAATGTATAGTAACAACGCTTCAGAAATAGTTCATACAAAACGTATATGGGCAATTCCATGGACATCATCGTTCCCACTCACAAAATTCTCAGTAGATACAAAATAATATTAATAGGAAATTAACTCACCTCAAGTTGAAGGATCAATCTTGATGATATACGCTTTTACATAAATTTCATTTTGTGGAATGGCCCATATGCCCGATAGCAGGATTAGTAACGTCGCAGAGCGTCATGCGTTGAAGTTAAGCATCAGAGGTCGCGGTTCGAACTTGGATGGGTGACCGCTTGAGTTAGAAAAAATCAAAATAAAAAAGTGGGAAAAAATCGTTGCAACTTTTTTTCTTTTGAATTCTGAGTGTGCTATAGTACACCGAATTCAATTTTGCAATATTTACTGAGTACTCTTGAACGCAATGAAAGTAAAATATTTTTATCACACGTCATGGTGATGGTATCGTGCACATTCATGCTGGACGTTAGTGTACATGCCCGAAGTAAGTTCCGAAAAAACTTACCGTGGTCGATTTTGTACTTCAGCCACGTAAGTTAACGTCCAGCACGTACGTTTTTTTATCAGTGTAGTTGCGGGCCAGCTACAGATATCCAAAAGTAGTCGCACCACCGAAAATGAGTACATGTACTCTTTTTAGAGTACGTATAGGAACCCTATTGTTGAGTGCGAAATGGATCTATCAGACTAAAATGTTACTTCAATATAGTTCAAAATTGATTTTCGAATACATTGGTTTGTGCGTTTGTGGGGAGATATGTGAAAAATGTCTTACGTTCTTTGGAAATGGGAGAAAATTGTTAGGTTGGGATTGTGGAAAAACGAAGAAAAATTCTTTATGCAAAAAGCGTATTGTCTGCAAACGATATGCTAAAAATGTTTTAATAATAAATTCGTTTCATGCAATGAAGAAATTCGTTGAATGTATTTACTCAACCGACTTAATTTCCGTTAATATCAGAATCATTTGATTGAATTTGAAGTTATGATATGACAATCAGGTTACATTTCAAACTCATGCTTATTCATTCCTTAGCCGCCAGCTCTTTGTTTCTTGCTGTTATATTTTACTGCAGACGTTAGTCAGTTTTTCTTACCCCACAGATCATTTCTCATCTACTAATTTTCGGACAGATGCAAATTTTCCGAAAGAAGGTAAAGGTTCCGTTGGTGGAGCTATCAATCTTTACGAAAGAGTATGTTCTTAACCCTTTGATCGCGACAGTGGAGTGATATTTTACTTACAGCCCGCCTTCAATTCAAAGAAGAATAAATAGGTAAATACCGCTACTTGTGAACGCCGTGAAGATTCATCGATAGCGGTTACCGCCGGTCAACTTTTTCCTAAACTGAGAGTAAGGGTGAGCAAAAACTTTCCGCCGGGGGACGTATATATACGTGTGCCGTGTTCAAAGGAGCCTGATCAAACAATAGTCGCTTTAAAGCCTTTGAGTGCTATTGTAAATATTCATCTTATGTACGTCGTGCATACAATTTGTCAAGATAAGTTGTGAGGCTCTTGAAGGAGTCGTTTATAGCTACTAAGGTGAATTTACCAATCCCAAAGTATTTTCTGATTGTGAGCCACCTCAGAACGAGAAAGCGCTAAATTTCTGAATGTTTTCGCTTACACACATGACACATTACACTTTGTGAAGCGGACGAGGACATTTGACATAAAAATTTCGACAAATCTATCAAAATTTTCGTCGTTAAAGAAAATGAAAACAAAAGCCACCATCCCATCAAAATTGGTAATGTACGTAGCGTCGGAACGGTGAATGCTGACTACAAAATTCAGATTTTCTTTGTAAGGAAGAAAGTTTTATAGAAGTTTTACCTACAGTTGTTTCATACAATAGAAATTTAACTTTCGAGCGTTTTAGTCAGTATTCACCGTTGCTACACTACGTACATTCCCATTTTCGACAATTGAACAAAATTAGTAGCCCAATACGCGACGCCCCTGTTTTTGATTTGTAATTGTTTTACAGATATGAAATTTTGGAACTGTACGAAACACAAGGGCTTGAAGATTCGGTATTCGTTCGTCTGGCATTCTCAAAACAAATCGTCAAAAACTTCCTTGAAGAATGTATGTCTGCCCAATTCTAAAGACTGTTACATTTTTCGGAAATTTTCCAGTTTTTGTGAAGTTTGTTCGAGACAAAATCACTTCAAGGTGTCAGCAGGTAAATAGCTTGACCCTTTTCTAATGTATGTAATTGGATAGGTATTGTTGCTAGGGGGGTCAGTTCTGAAGACAGTCGGTAACCAAAAAAAAAGAAGTTATTTCAACGGTAGTACGTTGTCTTACGAATTGCCATATTAGAAAAATTCTTTGATGGAGTCAAATTCAAGATAAAATTTAATGCATAAACCTCACTGTCTGGTTTGGATGAAAGAAAGACAAAAGAGGTTGATACACGGATGACTCATTTGAAATTTATGCGTACAAAACAAGTGACGAAAATTGGTAAATATTTACTCCACAATATAAATTCTCCTTACCCAGATCGTACGGTCAGGCGGCAGCCCAACGTGTTTTTTATCAACATCACCCACTTCAACCACTCTGTGCTCTAAATTTACTGGAAAGTTTTGGAACTCACAGCTATCTCCCATTATTTTAGCCTTACTGCAGCTGGAAATTTCATTTAAATAAATAATTTAGCAATTAAAATTATTTCATGCGATGCTATTGACATTGTTATTACACAATTTTCATTTTTAATGTTAAGGGGCGTGTGATATTTGTGTCTCCGAAACGATAAGTGGAGGAACATGTTTGTGATGTTTATAATCATAAATACCACAAACGGGCTGCATTCGCTTACACTAACTGACCCAAATCTTTTATTACTCTAGCCGTTGTATACTAATCCGATCAGGTCATAAACGGATACGCCGTTATGACGATAATTGTATATGAATTCCCGGGGGGAAATTCATGTCTAGAATTGGGCGGGATGACCCATATCTCTAGAATTATGATCAGCGTCTATAAAAATGTCGTGGCATTCTGTACATGATATGAGCAGTCTTCGGAAATTCAGGCACCTGTTGAGCGGGAAACAGATCAGGAAATTCGAGGTCTACCACATGAAAAAATTACAAAGTCAAAAAGCCATTTAAATTAACGAAAAGTCATTGCACGAATGTTCTGAAAAGTTGTCTCAAGTCACAGAAATCACAAAATCCCTGAGCGATTAAATGGCATCAAAATGACATTGAAATTCAGTACACATGCAAATTAATGGACATGTATGAGTAAAGGTGAGTGGGTGGCCCGAAATTCGAAAAAAAACCGCCCAAACCCGGCCCGGCTCGAATCCGCACAAAATCAGCTGATTGTTGAAATTTTCAATGAAATCAGCTGATTTTGGTAAATTTATTAATGAAATTAGCTAATTTTTTTGCAACTGCTAACTTCACTTGCACATATTAAAACAAAAGACTGCCACCCCCTTATCCGAACTATTTTTCGCACAGGTTTGGGTTTCGGGCTTAGAAAATCCCGGTCGATCGGGCTTCGGGTTTTAAAATTTCCGTTCGGGCGGGTTTCGGGTGCACCTTTTATCGGGTTCGATAATATTGCTACAAAAAGAAATTTTGAAAATGATGTATCTAAAATATCCAAATCACATCGACTATGAAACATCGATGTGTTGCAATATATCAGTTATCAATGTATTGTAATATGTATATTTTGCTAATGATTTTACATAAAAGAACATTACACGTTTGAGAGCCGTACGACGAGCAAACATTTGAAGAGTTATTTTGTATAAAAGGTGTAATTAAAATTTACACAGTGATCACTTTGTGATAATACACAACAAAATGTGTGAGGTAAGATGAAATGTTCTTTTGTGATCATTTACTAGTTGAATGTTTTGTTTTGCTTTTCGGGCTAATGCGGCAATAAAAAATTCGAAAAATATCATTAGTTTCACGGCAAAAAACAACAACTACAAGTAATAATCTAGTTGAATGACTTTCGAAGCGAATACAGACCTTCTGCGCAAAGCATGAAAAAAGTGTAAAAAAAGCGAGAAAAAACCAACAGAAACAGTTGTTGTCGGTTTTTCACAGTATTTTCTCCTTTCATGCTTGAGTTTAACTCAATCGAACTCGATCCAAATTTTTTCGGGTAACAAAATTCGACCCGAATCACTTTCGGTCGGTCGGGTTTCAATTTCGGGTCGGGTCGGTTTGAGCTGCTAGCGTTTTCCGGGCAGTCGGGCTTCGGGTTTTAATTTCGAATCGGGTTCGGTTCGGGTCGGGCCGAGCTACCAACACTTTGAGGGCGGTCGGGCCTTGGGTTTCAATTTAGGATCAGGTTCGATTTAGGTCGGGCTTCCAAAAAAAGTCAGCCCGCACACCTCTAGTTGAACGGTGTTCTGCACCATCTTTGTCATTCTATTGTTACCACAATGAAAGCACTCAGTTACTGCAGAACATCGTTCAGTTATGAGAATGAACAGACACAGGTATTTGTAGGTGGCAAAAAAGCGCGCGTAGTTCGTAGAACAAAAACGCAAGCTATGGCTGCTTTGTGTTAGTATTTATGCAACGGTTTGAAATTAGATCTGAATTGAAAATGTCCACGGTAGCTCAATTGGTAGAGCAGCACCCCGAAAAAGTGAAGATTCTGGGTTCGGGTCCCAGTCGTGGTATTAATTTTTCATTCAGATTTAATTTCAATAATATAATTTCTCGTAATTTCGCTTTCAAAAATTCTCAAATTATCTCTTCACTTCAATCACTGTTAACCAGGTGCATGACAGTCTTTTGTTTTAATCTTTGCAACTAGTGTTCAACGTGAAGTTAGCTGCAGTTGCAAAAAAAGCAGCTGATTTTCTAACTTTTCAATGAACTCAGCTGATTTTGGTAAATTTATGAATGAAATCAGCTCATTTTGTTGCAATGAAGTTAGTTTCGGTTGCAAGTGCAGCCAACTTCACGTCGAGTATTACTTGCCACGCCCCTACTGTTAACTGAAAACATAATTCAAATCACAAAAAGTCATACAAAGTCACAAAATTACGAAAAGAAATGTAAAATCTTGTAATGAAATATACCATAAATCACGGAAAACCAAGAAAAGTCAAAAAATCATGAAAATCCTGAGATATCCGGAAAACTGCACGTTATGTAATGAAGAGAGTGGTATTGCCGATTCGCTGTAAATATTATTTCTTCGGCAATAATGAATGAATATTGGATGAAAAAGTGACCCCCGTGATTTACATTAAAAAATTTTTTTATGTTACACGAATCGATGACACAGAGACTTATACCCTGATCTGAGACCCTCGAAAACGGCTCGCTAACTTTTCTTGAAATTTTTCAATCGGCTGGGCGTTCTACGCCATATGAGATTTTAAAAAATGAGGGTACCAGTCTCGTTTGTTGACCAGGGCTTTTAGAACGCGCCATATAAAGCATGTTTTGTTTCTGTGTTATTGAATGCATATGGCACAAATGTAAGCAAAATTAGATTGTGGTCAGAGGTGGAATTAAGATAGAATCTTGGCGGTTGTAAGTGGCGACCGCCACTGCCCGCTATAGCAGCCGCGTGAAGTGCCGTGTCGGCAAATTAATGTTCTTTACGAACTAGTGTTGTAGAGGAAGTTACTGTAAACATTTATGTGTGCATAGGTGCATTTAATGAACATTTATTTGATGAAAAGTGAAAATATTTCAAAAGAATTTTTTGCTTTGAGCGTCCCGCCAATTGATATCAGTTGATTTGGAAGAAGGGATGAGGACTTGCCGCACGTTTCCCTTTAAAAAAAAGTTTTGTTGGTATACTAAGTAGCCGATTATTTTCTTGAAATATAGATAAAGTTGAATTTAATTACTCGTGCTTACTCCAGCTTGGATTGGAAATGAGTTGTCCGCCGACATTTTTTGACAGTTTAAAATAAAAAACAGTTGATGCTGGGGGCCATTCAAGTAGTACGTACTCACTAGGGGGTTGGGTGGGGGGGAGTCTATGAAAAGCGTACGGAAGTGTGCATAGGGGGGTGGGGAGGGTAGGCTAAGTGGTACGCACTCTGGTCTAACTTTTTTCAAACTCAAAAAGAGTCATTCGAAACTCGTCCTCTAGTCATCAATTTATAGTCCAAATTTGTGTCTAGGAGGCGGATTTTTTACGTCCACTGATAAAAAAGCTATTTACACTTTATCATGCGAAAACATTAAATTTGTTATACCTACAGCACTATTTTTTCATTAGACAGTATCATTGAATGAGTAATAGAAATGAGTAGGGCGGGAGGGAATTTCAAATTATACCCGTGCCCGATAGGGAATGGTCCGGGCAGGGCAAAAATTTAACGGGAACGTTTCGGGCGGGCAATTTTTTTAAATTTTGGGCTGCGGTAGGGCGTGCACGGGCAGCAAAAAAGTGGTGCCCGCTCATCTATAATGAGTTAGATCTAACTGTTCTTCATCTGGGTGTGTCGGCAGTTGTAATTTGTCAGTAGAGGTAGTAGTAATAGTGGTAGTTCCATCGTGCGTTTCACTCTCAGAATTTTCAATAGAAATTCACGGAATTCCATTGTGTGCAACTGAGAAACAAATTCGACTAAAAATATGCTAATGACTGATATGCGTAATAAAGTTGTGTGCTTCGAAAGGATCTACTCCCGTTTCACGAACTTACCCTGCTGTAATGTGATAAGAATGGCTGTCTTCAGTAGAAAATGCACATAAATTCAAATTTCGTGCGTACTCAAGGGAGGGGGAGGGGGTTCGAAAAGCGTGCAAAAACGTAAGAT
>CM055406.1:127757137-127770190 GCA_029228625.1 Pseudolycoriella hygida
CCCATAACTCCATTATTTCAGAACAATATCTAACCCCGGAACATGTTTTCTCGACGTTTTGCACCATCCTCAACAACATATCAAAAAGTATTTTTTTTTTTTGCTTCGCCAGTGTAAACGCAATTAAACGAAAAAATAACGGGATCGTGACAGACAGACTTATAGACGAATAAATGAATAGACACATAGATAGACGCATAAATAGATAGACACATAGACAGATAAACAGGCAGACATTAGCCGTTTATAATTAGTAATACGTACGGATCTTTGGTTATGCTTAACTTATAACATTTGCATATCAAGTAACCTAAAAGCTAAATCACAATTCTTTTCCTTGTGTCCACTCTGTGTGTGCAACCTTGGAATAAAGACATTACTTCGTCTATGAATGTTATTTCACAAACGCTAATGTCAATCTAGAATCCTGCTCACGAATATCGTTGCGAAATATGCGAAGATCATGCGTTCACGACGACATTTGCCGAATTTGGACCCGGAAGTAGGAGCGAAGCATCGATTATAGATCAGAGATGCCAAATTCGTCACGATGACTAGATTTTCAAAATATGGTTTTCTTCTGATTTTTTTTTGCTGATCTTTCTCATTTGCATTTAATTCAAATAGCATAAAAAATGAAAGAAATCAGATAAGCAACGAAAACAGAAGAGATTCAAATGGTAATACAAAAAATTATCACAACAAAAACCCTTTTTAAAAGAGAAACGTGGCGCAAGTCCTCGTCCCTTCTTCCAAAACAGTTGATATCAGCTTCGGAACGCAAAAAATTCTTTTGAAATATTTTCACTTTTGATTAAGAAAATGCGTCACAAATACCGGACCCCCCCCCCCTCAGTTGTGTTTTTGTGCAGTGTTGCGGAGAAAAAAGATTCGACCTTTTTTGTTCGTGGAAATATGGATCAGAGGCCTCTCATAAGTTGTCTAGGTTGGTTCTCCATATCCATATCCATACCAATTTGATGTCGACGTTATTTCATATACTTAAGAGTTAAGGCGACATTTACTTAGGTAAGTTCGAATCTTTTTGCAACATCTATTCTGTTTGGCACACCTATTCCTTTGCGTACGGGTCCCTTGCATATGTATTTGATTGAAAGCCGACGACGATTTATTTCAATGTTCACTCACACACTTTTATTGATAGTTCACATGATCTGCGTACTCTGTGGAAAATAATCAATTGCTGAATAGCAAATATTCGTTAAAAGGAATATTTTGATACAAAGAATGCAGGATTTTTGTTAATTTTGATAGTCGAAATGTTAAAAATCCAATTCGAAATTTAAAATCGAAAAGCATAGAAAAACCATTACGTAGGCATATTCGAAAAATCGTCATGGAAATACATCTGTAATAGGTCCTATATATGCAGGATCAAATTGGAAATGAAAAGAAAAGCAATATAAACTTAACTCAAGCCTTATCTGCCGACCTTATATTATTATACAGACGGCATGGCATCATCTACGTACAGTTCATCTTATATTATGTATATGAGGTTTATGGTAAAAATGGTAAAATGATTCTAGCTGAAACCATATTTGACGATAATATTGATTTCACATAAATTCTGCCTTTTTTACTGTAAAACGTAACCGTACGTTCGCCGAGTAGTGAAAATAAAAATGTACCCACCGATAAAGACTGAAACGTCAAAATGAAAATAATATTGCAATACTTTTTACAAATCTCGATTCCGCTTTATTATTATTTACCCTATGGGTAAATAATTCCACAAAATTACTTTTAAAACTTATATTCAAGCATTGCAGGATATGACTTAATAATAAATGTTTATAGTTTATGTCTGCAAAGGGCAAAGCGATGATATTTATTTTTTATTTGAAATGGGTGTCACTTATTTTAAAACAGTCTGAGACATTTAGCTACTACTTACCTTACACATGTGGATGTAGAATATAGTTATAGAATTCAATCGGCTGATCTGGCTAGCCGCCCGTTAGCCAATCGCCAATTATCAATGACTTTTCTTACAGGCCCGTAACTCCCCCTGGCCGATTCCTTGCATCAAAATTTAAATATTTCAAAAAAAGTCTGAATGTTTTTTCTGTAACACAAATTTTTAAAAATAATTTTGTTGTACTAGGGCCGATCTTAGAACCAACCGACTTAGGAGAGGCATCTGCATCATACTTCTCCTGACAAGAAAGACTACCTTTTTTTCTATACATCAATGCACCTCATCATTCATCAAACGAATATCTACGAAAACAAAGAAACATCGTGTAGAGTCGCGTAGGGTGAGTTGGCCCATATTAAGGTCTCTACAGCCCAAGTCACTTAACCAATTTTCACTATTTTTTTTTGACTTTCTAGACTTTAATTCAAAACCTTGAAAAGCGATTTCCATTCTAATTTCGCTGAGACTTCTTCAACCATAACTTCGAAAGTTTTTCACCGATATTGACCAACTTCGATTCCGTATTCACATTCAGTCTTTCGATTACCTTTCCGGAAGGAACAGATTTATGAATATCGGATAAGACTTACCCGATTGATGTAGAAAGAACTCACTTTTAGGGCCCTGACTGAATTTAAGGACTCAAAACCAAAAAATTTTCTTCCATAAGTTGTAGTGCATTTCTAGACGTTTCGAACAAGAACGGTACTTTTTGATACAAGTTACGCACGAAGGTACTTTAACGCACTAGATGTAAGATATTTTTTTTAAATACTTTTTGCAATACTTTTTTTTAATTTTTTTTAATTAATTTTGAATACAGCCGTTTCATTCCTTTTTTACCTTGTTTGAAGGAATAGATGACACTTTCAAATATTCAACAATTTTTAGCTGTACCTACCAAATAAAGTTCTATCCAAATAAGCTAAATTTCGGTAAGCTGCGGGAAACGTGGACTTCGCACAGAAAAATTTGATTTGACCAGTAACCATGAAAATAGGACGAAAGTTAGTATTTTATTTGATTCAAAAGTTTTTGTAAATCTTTCCTTAGTCGGGAAATTTCAAAATAAGAGATTTTGCAATGCTACAGACAATTTAATGTTATGAAATTATAGTTTTTTTAAGTCAAAAACAATTCTGAAAGGTAACTTAGTACACAATTTTTAATGAAATTTTAATATTTCTCGATTAATGTAACTAACTTTTTACCTCAACAGAATTTTCCCAACTTTACTTGTGAGATTGAAAGAGTTACCCCAAAAGAACTTCTTTGGCCTGTTTGTTCACACAAAAAATTGTAGTTGAGAAAGACTCTAAATGAAAGCATATTGTGTGGCCCTATATGAGTTCCTGGCTTGATCTTCCTCCTATTTCCTGAGATTTGACCTGTTAAGGTGGTTCTCAGACACTGTTAACTTAAGCAAAATCAAGCCATAGCTATGCTAATATTTTCAACAGCTATTCTTATGAAGGATTCTTGTATTAACAACAATATCAAAATAGAATATGACTTTAGACAGTATCAAGAAGACCTATTTCTTACACAAGGTCCCACAAGATTTTCGGCTTTTTCTAAAATGTATTTATATTTATCGGGTCTTCTCAAGATTTTGCTTAATAACTCATTCATATTCAGTGGATAAATTGATCAGAAAATATTATTCTAGTGAAAGACACAAAATCTGTATAACATAATAGGCTACAGGACGAAATAATATCCAATGACAAAATAAGACCGGATGAAATTACTCTTGAAAAAATAAGCCCCACAAATGTCTAATTATGTACATAGAACTCTGCCCCAAACCTTGCCAGGGGTTTTGCTTTTTAGCCCGCACATGGATGAAAATAATAAATTTTTTTTTGCTTCTCATTTGTTTGATTACCGACCCCAGCTGTCACACAAATTGCGAATAGATCTTCTTGATATTCTCTAAAGTCATATTCTATTTCGATATTGTCATTAATGCAAAAATCCGTCGTAAGAACAGCCGTTGAAAATATTACCATAGCTATTATCGTGCTTGATTTTGCTTAAGTTACCAGTCTATGAGGACAACATTAGTGGTTGAAATCTCAGGAAATAGGAGGAACATCAAACTAGGAGCATATATAAGGCCATGACACAGAATGTGTGTGTGTGAAGAAACAGGCCAAACTTAGGGTCACTCAAAGCGTAGCTTTCAGTAAAAAAGAAAGCTTCCGAAAATCGGTGCAAATTCACGTGATTTTTACATTTTTTACATTAATTTCACATTTCCTCATCTTTGCCTACCTATCAACTTTTGTCGATGGCTGGACATCAATTATCTTTTTTTATGATGGCATATGCCGAGATGTGCTTTAACACCACTGAAATAAACGGTTGGTAAGGTGCCGTTCACATAATTTCCACAGATGTGAAAAAATGCGAAACATAGAATTTTTAAACGGCACACTTCGCTTTTCTATACAAAACTTTTTGAACGGGTGAGTGCACATCTCAAAATTTTAGGTATAAATGTGCCGAGATGTGACCAATACCACTGAATACACCTATAGGCGAATGTGCCAAATGGGCAAATGTGATTTTTTCTGCAAAGTCGCTAGGATCAGAATCATTGTAAAACTTAAAGAGCTTTTACTAACAAATTTCGAAATTTTCTTCAGAATTGCTATTCGTTGTGTGAATAGTACCATTTAAAGCTATGTGAAAATACTAATATGCAAAAATTGTTAAGAAGCAAAAAAACAAAAGCAAGAAAAAATTATAAAACTAACATTTTATGTAAATTTGTACCGATTTTTGGAAGCTTTCTTTCATACTTAAAGCAGTGCTTTAAATTTCAACATCACAAGTAAAGGACCTGCAATTTTTTGTGGGAACATTTTTTTTTGAGGTAAAAGGTCCGTTATATTGATCGAAAAATATGAAAATTTCGATAAGAATTGTGTACTAAATTACCTTTTACGATTGTTTTTGACTAAAAAAAGCTTTAAATTCATAACATTAATTATCTGTAGTATTGCAAAATCACTTATTTTGAGATGCACAATAGCTTTCATCCTATTACCGTGGTTTCTGGTAAAATCAAATTTTTCTATGCAATGTTCACGTTTCCCTCAACTCCCGGCGAAATTTTGAAATTTCTATCGCGCATTCAAATTTAGCGCAAAAAATCTATGATTTGGGAATAACTTAATTTGCTGGGTACGCTTGAAAGTGAAACTGTCATCTGTAATAGTATATTATAACACAAGGACTATAACCGCGCGATTATAGTCGAGGTGGAGTGAATGACCCGAGCGCTGTAAAGCCAATCATGCACTAAACTATGCTTTTAACATCCGAAAACATCCCACTGTATCGAATGATGTCACCATTGAAAAAATTCTTATGCAACCCTACATCCCGTTTTATATGAAACGATAGCAACGACGTTTATCGCACGACAATCAGTAACAAAATTTTTTTGAACAATTCTGCAATTCATTCTCACTCGCCGCAATGGAAGCATTCTGCAGTCGCTTGCACTCAAGTTTTCAGCGGTGACATGTTTTTAGATGTTAAACGCTTAGTTTCGTGCATAATTGACCATTATGTTAGAGATGAGTGGGTCGACCATTTTTCGAAACCCGACCCGGACCGAACCCGACCCGATTAAAATTTTCGAAACCCGAAACCCATGAACCCGAAAAAAACAATTCGGGTCGGGTTTTTTGAAGTTTCGGGCAACCTGCTCATTATGTTGTGTTTTGTGGATCTAATCACTCCGATTATAGTCGACTCTACCATAATAATATAATTATGGTACTGTGTCAGCACAAGGGACTCGACTATAATTGGCAAATTATACTACCATTTTTCGCGATTTTGAGTGCTATAATTGGCCTTTTATAGACACCAATGCAATAAATGAACTTCCGTCTACTTTTATTCTGTGAGTAAAAAAAATTTGCCGCACTAGTGCGTAAAAAACAATGTACGCACTAGTGCGAGAAAATGACTTCATGCGATACCAAAATAACGCACGAAAAAGCGTTTCTTGTCGGTGATTTGCAAAAAATATTTTTGAAAATCGGAAGAATATTAAGGACTAAAGAAGCATTCTATTTACTATGTACTCTCCAAGGGCAGTTGACCTCAGAAAAGGAAATTTCTGCAATTCATACGTGTGATATTTGTTTTAATATGTCTCATAGCAACTACGTAAAGCCGAATTTTGCCTAACGTCAAGCGAAGACTTGATATGTAACTAATACATGGAAATTACCGCATCCTACATAGCAAACAGTTATCAATACAATGTTGATCATTCACGAAAATAATTTGTTCGCGTAGAGTGGAAATTTTGATAGAAATGTATGTAATAGTTTTTGACGACTGATTTTAGGCAATTTCGCGTGTTGTAGACCGAGCAGAGCGAGGTCTACATGCGAAAGTGCCTAAAATGAGTCGTCCAAAACAGATACACTAAAAATTTTTATGCAGAGGTCCAAAATCGAGAGATATTTATAAAATTTCCTTCGATTTTGGCCCCGAGGCATGAAAAATTTAATTTTTGTTCATTGCAGAAAACGTTGGGTGTTACATGATGTAATATAAACTATTCGTCCTTACACTACTTGTAACACAAACTACTATTCTCTGCTAAACGAAACGATTTGATTTTCTTAAGAAAAAAACAATGAATTTTTCATGTGTCGAAAATTGTACGTTTCAAAAATTACGCAACTCGAGAAAAAGTAAAAGTGGCGTTTTCTTGTGATCGGAAAATTGTACGCAAAAGTATTTTTTGTTTCGTATTTGGTGTGTTCTATTAACTCATACAGGCCTGCAAATTTATTCACTAGGTAAAGAAAAACTTTCGTCCTCTCCGTTCGCAATTTATAAAAAGACATACCCTACAACACCCCGATTGCAGATTTTATCTTTTCTATAATACTCTGACTTCACACGAGTTTTGTTACTTAGGCTACTTAGTCGCCAGTTATGATTTGTCCGGCTGTGCTTTATTTATCCGCTTTACTGACACTGCCGGTGAAAGACATGGTTTTCCCATTATGAAAATGTAGTAAGATGCTTCAATATCAACTAAACTGTATTGCATGGTTGGCCTCGATTTCTAAATTGATTGTTATGTTGATTTACCCAATAATGAACATTGGATAATAAAAATGCCATGTGAAGCATTAGTGACGTCATCAGGTGAGAGAATAACATACGGTGTCGCTACAAAATCCGGACAAAAAATTCTGATGCTTCAAAATCAGGAAGCGTCAAAATCAGGAGATGTCAAAATCCGGAGGCGTTAAAATCCTAAATATTTTCAAAAATCCGGAATATTTTCAAAAATCCGGATAAAATCCGAACTAAATAAAAATAATAATATAAATTGTATTTATCACATCAGCACGTACGGCCGCCTGCAGGGCGTATTCATGCAGGCGTGGGGGCGATGGGGCAGAGCCCCCAATATTACATTAGTATAAGACCGCTGCCACAAGATTACAATCCTCTATGTATTATGAGATATTTTGGTTAACTGTCTAAACAATTCGAAATGCTGTATCCTAAAAGAAGTTACAAAACAAATGCCGAACAAGAATTATCATCATGCACCATACAAGTGAAGTTCAATTGAATTCCGAAACAATATCAATATAACGTGTGACCACATGTGAATATGTTCGGCGTGAATCACTACACTTTCGCAGTTATTATCACTAAAAATACGGAGGACACTAAATCCGGACGCTCCTCTGGGTTTGGATGCGTCTGGATTTTGACGCCTCCTGGTTTTGACGCCTCCGGATTTTGACACCTCCGGATTTCGACGCCTCCGGATTTTGACGCCTTCTGACTGTTCGTCCGGATTTTGAAGCCTTCTCTCTCAGAGTTTTCCGTATAAGGTTTTCATGCGCTATAGGGTAGATTAAGTCTTATTGTTGAAATGACACCCGGTGATACACACACACAAAGTTAATGTGTCTACTGGTCAATTTAATTGAAGGAAAAGAAAACAAAATTTGATTAACTTTCTCGCTCATCGAAACTCCAAACTTTGTTCTATAACACGTTTGTAATATATCCATATGATTGGCGTTAATTCCGTATTTTTAGCACGTAGAAAAACTTTGATTAAATAAAGTTTGCACTTTTAGATAAACGATTTGTTGCGTGCCTTATTGAAAGACTTGATTAATTTTGGATGTGATCCGAATAAATTTTTTATTTTAATATTTATTTTTATTACTAAAACCATTACGCTAGAATTTAATGCTTCAATTTTAATTATGGCTGTAAAATTAAATGTATAATCGTCGATGCAACGTCCACACGATATAATTTTCTAGCATCATTAACCCTTTGTTTAATTAATTACGCCTAATAACATACTTCACCCATAACTTATGCAGCGCCGGAACTATAAATTCAATTTTTATTGTTTTCATTTGTTACACAATCGATTTACAGAACTTCTGTTTTAGGCCGGCCAAAACAGCTGCTGCAGAATTCCATAGCCTAAACAACAATTTAAAAACTAATAACTTATTGGTTAAAATAACGTCATGATAACGTTGTCAGGATCATTATTTTATGGTCATTGCCCAGTTATAAAGGACCTAAGTTATTTAACCGTAAAATGACGGCTATTTGACAAAAAAGCTCTTCAAAGGAAACCTACCCTAAATCTTTGCAATAAGAAATAAGTCAAATTTTTGCAACGCAAAAACTGAACGTACTGAAAAATTATTTCATCGTTGGGTCATCTGTGAGTCAATTTTTTTAACACAACGTAATTTTGTTTTAAAAAAGCGCTGTAACTTTGTCAGAAAATAAAACTTTGAACACAAGATTCCATTCAAACAAATTTTTGCGTATTAGCAGCGATATCATTAATTTTGGAAGCGGACTTACGGACTGCGTCACACTTTACCTTTAAAGAGGTTTTTGTTGCGATATCAGTACTTTTGGAAGTAGGAACGAAATTTGGCGTTACGGCACTTCACACAACTGTCATATCAAGCGGCGGCGACCCAGACTTTCGTGATAAGATAAAATCAATTAGTATCAACCCATTTTGGAAGAAAAACGAAACAATTTTCGGCGAAAAAAAAATTTCCGACAAAAAAAATTTTCCGGCAAAAAAACTTTCCGTCGAAAAAAAATTAAAGGCGAAAAAAAAATTTCGAAGAAAAAAATTTTTTCTCTGAAAAAACGTTTTTCCGCCCAGAAAAAATTGTCTCAAAAAAATTGTCTCAGAAAAAAAACAGTTTCTCCGAAAAAAATTTTCTCCGAAAAAAATTTTCTCCAAAACAAATTTTCTCTGAAAAAAAGTTTCTTCCGAAAAACATTTTCTGCGAAAAAAAAAATTCTCTGAAAAATTTTTTTCGCACCAATCTCTATAATTTTCCCGAAGAAACCAACTGTCTAGGTATTCTAATTCAGAAGAGAGCATTTTTGAGTATTCAGAAAATCCAAGATGACGCTGCTTTGACAGCTGGCAGACATTTTGTTAGGATCCCAAAAAATTCTTCCGACCAAACTCTATCACTTTCCCGAAGAAACCAAATCTCTAGCTATTGTCACTCCGGAGCTAAAATTCAAAAACTCTGAGGATTTCCTGAAAAACGGCTGACTGGTTCTCGAGATCGAAAATTATTAGAACATCGATTTATAGATAGAAACAAGAGATGAGCGGGTCGACCATTTTTCGAAACCCGAATTGTTTCTAAACCCGACCCGGACCGAACCCGACCTGGACCGAACCAGACACTCAAGTTTTTCGAAACTCACAACCCGAATTACTTCGAAACAACAATTATTTCAAGGCCCGACGTTTGCATTCTTCACGGACCTTAGACTAAAACAAAATTCGTGTAATGTAAGATGATAAAATTTAGACGAGTTTTGTAAAATATAAAAAGTCAATAAAGGATCGGGACCCGAACAAAATGATACAACAACCCGACCCGGACCGAACCCGACCCGATAACATTTTTCGAAACCCGAAACCCATGATCCCGAAAAAAATAATATTCGAAGTTTCGGGCAACCCGCTCATCTTTAATAGAAACCGACGGATCAGAAAAAAAAGTTTTCATAATGATGAGAACAATAGAAAAATCGGTTAGCCATACAAAAATGTCATTTTCAAACGTCGATATTTCAGCCAATTTCCAACCGATTTTGATGAGTCTGGGCTCGTTGGAAAGCTGCTGCGACGTAGTTTTTTTTAAAAAAATTGGGAGGGAGAGGGGAAAAAACTCAAAAGTTCGCGTATATATGGCGACTTGTCCCAAAGGTTTTTGTATGGCGTTTTTTGAGTTTCCGGACTTCTTTTTTGGGGTGTGGAGACTGCGTCACGCCTTCCGCTACCGCTGCGGGTATGATCGCCTTGCATTTAACTAAATTTTGTTTTATATTTGCAGAACCCAAAGAGGAAGATTTTTCGTTTCTAGAGCTCAGTTCTCCCCTACAATTAGTGCGAAAAATTCAGTCATTTCGATGTGAAAATAGCACATGAAATGATGACATCTCAAAGTACACAAAAATATGTTTTGGAGTAAAACACGAAAGCTATCCTTGTTGGAATGGCGTCACTTCCAAGCTGACTATAAAAAGTAGGTTAGCAATAAATATCGAACTAAACTATTTGCATTGCTGAGGTTTTCTGTCACACAGTTATATAATTGCGACTGCTGGACTTTGAACTCATTTCAAAAACGAAATTTCGTTTGCGTTTTTTTTTTATTTTGATAGAATTATAGTAGACGATAGGGAGAGGGCAAAGTAATCGGCGACATCGTGTTCTCTCATTCGATTTAGACGATGTAATAATTTCCTTATTCACAGTTCCCAAATGTCATTTAATGCTTGCGGATGGAAAATGCGTCATTACGGTCTCGTTCAAATTTTTTGGATTTTCCGGGCGCAAGCATGAAAAATTTTGTACTGTCTTACTGGGAAATTTGTTGTTTCTATGTGTGGGATGCATTCCCACATAAAAAAAAAATCCTCGCCTTCGGCTCGAATTCCCACACATCTCAACAACAGGAAGACAGTAAATAACTATTCCGTTCTACGCTCCGTTCGTTTTCCAAATTGGTCATAATATTACATTTCACATTCAAAAACAGGTTGACTAATCAGATCTTACATGAAAAATTTGCCAAAAATGTATGTTTTTGCTGAATATTCTTTAATTTTATGCCAAAGTGATTCATGTTGGTTGGAGTGAATTAAAATATTTAAGTTTGTGAAAAAGAGATGCAGTCGGCGGTTTCGGCAAAAAAGTACAAATTTCTGCGTTCTTTAAAAATAGCCATTAGTAAAACATTCAAATTTACCATTGTAACATCATTCGACCGAGTGACTTCCCCCCTCATTGCGAATAAAAACAAAATTATTTGAAGAATTAAACTCGAAATCCAATTAATCAATCATGAAAATATTCCCTAACAGAAATAGAAACGTTTTGCAAAATAAAATTGGAAACAGGTTGGTCTCGATTGAGGAAACATCAAATGTTCAATGTTCATTTATACGAGGCAGGCGTTTGTCATGGCAATTATACCGTTATATTGGCATAATATTGGTATATAAAGAGAATGCAACAAAGAATTTGCATGCAGTAGTGGTGTTTGATCCCACAGTATGTTGAAATTATTCGACGCCATCTATCAGCAATTTTTTAGTTTTAAAACTGCATATGATCAAAGCCCACCGAAATATCCGACACCTCACTGCGAAAGAGTTGGTGCCTAGCGGAAAAATATTCAAATGCCTTTTTGACGTAGAAAGTGGGGCTATGACGAAATAAAGGCGAAAATATTAACTATAATTTTGCAATTTCCAGCAAAGAAAATGCTTCCATCTCTTTAAATAATTTTTGTCGAATAGGTCCAAGTCCAAGACCAATTTTATTTTTAACGTACTTTTAGGGCGTAATCTGCAATTTAATATAATTTAATAATATTTTATTATTTACATTACCAATATTCTTTGCAGCGTTGTCTAACGTTGTCAGTTTTGTGGGGATTCTCGAAGCACAAGTCTGGACACGTACGAAGTACATGGGGTAGATTGATGCGGGAGTTGGGGGGATACATTTGTTATCATCTATCATCTATATTTGATATCACTCTCTGTACTTTGCTAAATTTTACACAAATATCAGCCTTCTTCCTCTAAGGTGAAGTGTCTTAAAACGTGGATTTTTGAGGGTCGTTGAAACTTTTTCTCAATTATCTCAGCATTCAGCAAGTATAGCAAGAAAATCGTTCACTTTGGTGTCAAATGAAAGGATTTGAGATCACAAAAGTGGAAACGGGTCATTGGTCTGGACGCTGTGACCAACAGAATGGAAGAAATTGAGTTTCTCGGAAGAAGAAGAAGAAGAAGAAGTTGCAGAGAATAAAATTTTAGAGAACGAGTCATTCAACGTTTTGGGGAAAAATGGCAAATCCTGGGATATGACCGCTTCTAGAATTGGGCAAGAGCAGAGATCGATAGGTAGTATTACGCCAGAATATTACCCGGTAACATTAAGTAATATTACGCGAAGCTCGGTAAGACTGATAATTCTAGTCGACCGTACAGTCTGTAGAATTTTTTAAGGACTACATTTTATGTTTCGTATATAAATTTCGTATGAAAGTTGAAAATGTAAGCCTTAGAACATTCCACACCCTGTATCCCTTCAAAAATATTGAATTTAGAACAGTATCATATTAAACCTTCCAATAAAAAAATGATTTTTGTCCAATAAAAATAATAAATGTCCAATAAAAAATCACTTTTATCAAATAAAAAATTTGTATAAGGAAAATATCATTATTTAGTTTACATTAATATTTTGTAAAAGGAAAATATATTTTACTATTGGACATATATTATTTTTATTAAACAAACATAACCAAAGACCCGTACGTATCAGAATAGATGTGGCAAACAGAATACATGTGGCAAAGAGACTCGAACATATTTAAATATACAAATAAGCAAACAATCCAACGTTTTCTGTTCTTTTATAACTGTAAGAATTTCAAAGATCCATAGAAATTACCCAAGGTAATGTCAAAGGCCCTACCGAAGTACGTCTCAGACCATTCAAATCTAGAAAA